>VXAX01006430.1:152487-164279 GCA_013399835.1 Leptocoma aspasia
GCCCGCCTGCCCGCCCGCCTCCCTTCCATGACTTCTCCTCCATGGAAGAACTTTTTTTTTTTTTGCGCGTCACCAGAGCCAAGGCCTTAAAGTTTTGAAGCACCAGGTGAAGAAAGCAATTTCATGCTTTATGCCACCACTAATTTGTCCTGTTGTAACTGGCAGCCAGCAAGCTTCTTCCGCTGAAGTTGGGGGATAATGAAGGGTTTAACTTTTTGGTTCTGTCAAATTAGTTTGGGGGGAGACAGAGGCACAATGAAGCGCTTCCCTTTGGGGCCATGGAGATTGTCTGCGCAGACAAGTAAGTGAGCATTACAGGTGATTCCATCCCTGCGCCGAGGCAGAGAGCTCCCATTTATCGCCATCAAATGCATTAAGCTGTGAGTCAAAGCCCTCCGCTTTCTGCTCCCAGCGAGTCTGGACCAGAAGGCAATCAAGCCATAAGGGTCATTTTCTGCATGAGCTAACCTTTTCCTCTTGTAGGGTTTGAAGCCTTTGTTGACAATGAGATGCTCGGTGGGAACATTAAATTAACACTTCATATTCGTGGCTGTAAATTTACTGGCAAGCTGAGGAAAAGTAAGGGAAAACAAACACTCCATCATTTCTGCTTCATTTAGCTGCTGAATGGGGACACTCTCACCTGCAGAGAAAAGAGGTCAGGGCAAACAGGGATAATTTTAATCTGACTCTCAGCCTAGTCTTTAGTGGCGGTGGATTGTGTTGCGTTCTGCGCTGAAAGTAAAGGTGAGAGTGAGGTGAGAACAAGAAAATGGATAAGTACTATGTGAAATGCTTCAGAGACCTTGCCACGGGCAGGCAGGGAGGGATGGCAGTCCGGTTACTACGGAAACTAGCAGGCTAAATACTATTAATTTTGCAAACTACGCAACAGTTTGCTCTCAGATAATGTCTGCACCAAGATTTCCTTGAGCAGGCCAGGAGATAGCACTGAATTCTGCCACCAACAGCTTTAAAAATGAGCTGTTTTTCACTCCGATGCTTGGTGTGACTCCATCCAAGCCATGTGTTCCATGTCTCCTGTCTTTCCCACGTCGTGGCGATGGCATTCAGGGCTGATGGGCAAATAATGCTCGTCTGCTGCAGCGCTGACTAATGTGACAGTGCTGGGTTGTCACCAGCTGTTAGTGTGTGTGACATCAGTGCCCTGGCTCCTGAAATGCTCAGGGTGTCTTAAAAATGGCTGTTTGCGGGTTTTGCCTTATTCTGTCAGCAGATGAACACAATAAATTCTGTGGAAAGGGAAACCTGAGGTCCAGAAAGGTGTTTAGAGGCACAACACGTCTGACCTGCAGCAGCACTTGGATCTGCTGGGGCTGCCGAGGCCGTTTGTGTCAAAGAGCAGTTAGTAACAGGGTTTGGATATCGGAATTATTTTTTGTGGGAGTTTCTTCTCTGGCAGGAGGTGATGATCTTGTTAGGGAGCTGAAAGCGCCGTGGGCT
Organism: Leptocoma aspasia; assembly: GCA_013399835.1. NCBI lineage: Eukaryota > Metazoa > Chordata > Aves > Passeriformes > Nectariniidae > Leptocoma > Leptocoma aspasia. Next base: position 153,952 of record VXAX01006430.1, read on the forward strand.
TTCCAGCAGGGCTTGCCCAGAGCATCCCGCTGGCCTGGCCGAGCATCCCGGGGCCGCGGGAGCGGCGGGAGGGAGGCGGGGAGCAGAGGGGAGGAGGAGATTAAAACGGGGACAGTGACAAGCCGATAGTGAGGAACTCTTTCAATAGTCGTAATCCTTGGCATGCAAGGACAAACAGCACTGATTTTGTTCTCAAACTCAGATTAACTTTTGCTTCAGGGGTAAAACTTGGAGTGACTTGGTGCAGCCGCATCTCCAGAGGGAAAAGCATGGGCAGGTAACAGGTGAAGTGCAAGGCACAAGGTGACTGTCACCCATCTATTCCTCTGACTTGCATTGGGGTGGCTTGTCCTCTGCTGCAGCATCCCCAGCCTGGCTGTCCACCCCCAGCACGGCTGGAAACATTATTAGCAAACTTCTTAGGGCACTTGGGAGAAAACAGCCTTCACCGGGAGGTCAAATTTGTGTGGACACACAGCCCTTCAGGAAGGTCTGTGAGAAGAGACTTCTGTGGAGTGGGGACATTTTTGTGAGAGAGATGTTAAGGGGAGTGGTGGTAAAGAGGTAAACTGCATACAATAAGAATATGATAAATTCAAATACCTCTTATTTTTGGCCAGACAGCTTTCTGATACAGGTGCAGAGGATTGCAATACCATCTAGCAGTGCTACAAATACTTTAATAAGCTTTCCTTGACTGCTGACAGGCTGGAATGAATGTCTGTTTACCTGTGCTCAGGAATTTGGAGTGTGGGCAAGGAGAGGAAAAGATGCTCCCCTGAAGGTGAAAGGGGGAAGATTTTAAGATCCTGAAAGCAAATGAGGAGGAGGAAGGTCAATTAGCTAAAAAGCCTCTCTGAAGGAAGCCAAGTGTGTCTGGTAATGCTGCCCACAGCTTCCCCCCAGTGCCATGCAAAGGGTGGCTGTGACATGGGCAGCCCAAGAGCTGAGCTGCATTGGTCGGACAATGAATTCACAGATTGTCCATGGACAAGAGGTTCCTGACACCCTCACCAAAGAGAGCAGTAGCACCACAGTATGTCCCCCTACCCAGGCATTCCTGCTGGTAGCCAAGGAGATGAGCTGAGGTGCCCTTACAGGCTGCTCCCAAGGGAGGGGAGAAGAATGTGGGCAGGCAAGGTGGGCTGGGCATGGCTGGGGCATGGGCAGTGTCCCCAGGCTGGCAGACAGAGAGCCTCCCTTTGGCAGGGCTCCATGCTGGGGCCTCATCCAGTCAGGACAGTTGACAGCCTTCCTCTGTCACTCTCAAGCTGCTGGGCACTCTCCCTGTGGTGGGAGAGAGGAGAGAGTTCTCCATGGAGCAGAACATTCCTTCCTCCCTACCCTCCTGAGGAAAGGGGGTTGTGGGCTTCAAGGAGTGGGGTGAGGGAAGAGAAGCAGTGGGGCTCTCTGGTCCCATGCTGGATGTGGCTGGATGTTAGAGATGCCTGAGCCAGCCATAGGTGCAGAGCAAGGGTTGCTTGGCCTCTGTAAAATATTTCCATTTATTTTACTGGCCTCTTCAAAGATAAGGCTGAAACGCACAGTCCTGCAGTTGGAAAGGGAAAATAAAGAGGATCAGGCACAACCCCCCCACACACATGATAATTTCTCATCTTGGCTTATCTTGTAAGAATTATAAGATACTGAGTAGGAAATAAATCATGATGTCAGGACCAAATGCCATTTTCTTGCTTGGCATGATTTGCATCATTACAGCCAAACCGATAGATTTCATTCCCTGGCATAGGGTTCTCCCCTTTAATTGAATTATACCCTAGTGAGCGAATGGGATTCATTCTCTGAGATACAAGGAAATTACCATTTAATGAAACAATGCTTTACTCCTCGCTCACCTGCACAAATATCCTTCAGGAAAACTATTATGCAGATATCCTTGATTACAGACTATTGTTGCTTTTGATCTCCATTTGATGTAGTGGCACCCAGGGATTGCACCATGAGTGCAGCGACCATCTGAATGATCCTAGCAGGGTTTGCTGCCTGTTTCCTGAGAACCTCAGAAGGTTGTTTTGGTTCCAGTCAATTAAAAATCTCTGTTGCAGGCAGACGGTGGACAGGCAGGTACATCAGTGCATCGCTGGGTGTGTCACAGCATCTTAGGTCTCTTCTCAGGGGCAGGGCATTGCAGAATAATTAATGCTAATGACACGCAGGAACCCCATTTCCTGCTAAATTATTAACTTGGGTGTCAGAAGTGACAGAAAGATTTCTGTGCTCCCATCTGTGTTGCTGCCATAGCTGAGGTGGTGAGGGCTGCAGTTCTCGACCTGGACTATTGGCTCTTGTCACTGCAGCCACAGGCCTTTGAGATGCATTCCTTGGATTTGGAGTGTTCAGTGGTCTTTGGAATTAAAACTTTCACTTCATTCCTGGTGCTCACAGTTTCAAGGAAACAGAGAGACTTGAGTTCAAACCCCAGCAGGCAAGGGAGAGAAGCCAATCCCTGTAATCATGAATTTCCAGCTGAAGCCATGCTTTGGGAGGGGAAAGGCTGATCTCTGAGCATTCTTGGGGCCTGCTACACTGAGATGGTTCTGCAGCAGCATCGTGTTGTCAGCTGGTTTGTGCAGGAAATACATAATGTTCTTAAAATGACAGATTAATTACCTTGAATAAACTGGCCTTGACAAGCTCTGAAAGCCATTTTCTCTCAGTTCTGAGCATGTACCCAGCACTGCAGGTCCCTGCTTCTGGATGGGCGTGCTCGAGTGGGCTTCTAGTGGCGTTTGAAACATGAGCTGGTGACAAAATTACAAGGTAGAAGGACGGCAACTAATCAGAGCACAGTGATGCTGGTCCTAATTAATTTACCAGCAGCAGCCACTGATCTGTGCCATTATTAGCAAACTTATTAGTGCTGTTTGCAGGAGTTGTAATAAACACACGGAGCTTCTCTGGGAAAACTGTGCCACTGCCTCACCACCCTCACAGGGAAGAATTTCTTCCCTGGAGCTTTTCAACCTATAAGCTCCGTCTGGGAAGAAGATTTTGAATCCAAACCAAAGTGTGTGGATATTCTCACTCTCTGGTAACAGAGACACATAGCTTCTCCCAGGCTCAGCCTGGGAAACTTAGAGAAAAGAATTAAAACAATTATTATCTGATCCCTTGCACCTGGTGTTGTGCAGGATGTTTACAAGAAGGAGTTGTTCCCTGCTTGACCAATAGTGCAAGAGAAATTTCCTAAAGACCAATCAGGTCTTAGGTTCACAATGCTTTCTATAAGAGTGTGATTTTCTATTAATAAATGCTTTTATGTATTCTGAATGATGGAGTCAATATGTCATCTTCGTCTGTCCCCTATATCACTCATGTAACAGAAGCGCACCAACTTTCCAACTGCTGGGAAGGTCAGGGAAAAGTGAAATATTCTTCCATTTGAGATCAGTGGAGGGTGCTGCTGATAGTGGTGGTTCAGCAGCTGTCCAGAGCTTTGCTGTGTCTCCCCTTGGCTGTTGGCAGGTTTGGGGAGTGGAGGGGTTTGTCCTAGACCTGGGATGCAGCAGGGGGAAGACCTGGGGGCTTTGCTGTGGCTGGCTGCCCCGCAGCCCACAGCCTGGCACTGGGATGCCGAGCAGTGCCGTGTCCCTGCCCTATGGGAGCCATGTGCCAGGCTTTGAGAGCCACAACTGCCAGCACACGCCAATGGCTGCGTTTGATTCCTGACAATAAGCCCATGTTTGGCTTCCAGGCCAGGAACAGCCTTTGGAGAGAGATTGGGCTTTGGCTGGGGCTGAAACATGAGTGGCTCCAACCAGCCTTCCAAGTGAGGAAATTACATTTTGGGGCTGGATAGGATTAGAGGAGCAGGCTTATTGCAGCCAGTGCATTCACAGAATCGTGCGAACTTTCATTTATGCCCCTTGCCTTGACCAAGGCTTAAGAGTTCATTGCTGCTCTCTCATCCAGGGCCCTGTGGAGCTAACAGGGAGAGCAGCCCCTTGTAGGCCTCGTGTTTTCCTGCTGTGCAGTGGACAGCTTATTTTCAACATTGTGTCTAAGGGATGAAAAGTGAATAAATTTTGGCTGGATACATTTGCCCTGCAATTAATCTTTCACACTAATCTGAGGTGAGCAAGAGCTCAACTGAAGGTGGGATGGTTTTTAATCCCTGTTCATGTTCTGCCTGGCTCTGAGGCCTTGGGGTGCTCGGATCCTGGATGTGGGTGGGCAGAGGCAGAATTCCTAGAGCAGACTCTGTTCAGTCTCCAGAGGAATGCGAATTACTCCACTGCAGTGTTTTTTGTGACCATCCAGTAACTTTCTAATTAATGCGTTAGCTTGTTGCCAATTAACAAGCAAAACCGTCTCAGCTGCCAAAGGCTTTTCCACTCCCAGTGTATTCCCTTTTCTCTCCTGGCTTTCATCTCTGCAGCAGGGGAATACCTCCAATCCAGCCATCTGCCCCTTCACTCCAGGAATTGTTGTTGTGGCTCCTGGCCTCCTCCCACCTCAGAGCCAGCCAGCCCTCTCTGAGCTTGCCATACTGCTCCTGGAGTTTTCTTCCTCCTCCCCACATCTCTGATCCTGCTTTTCTTCCCTCTTGGCTGCTTGCCCAGTTCTTTGGGAGCATCTCCCTCAATTTCAGACACCCAAATCCTGTTGCTCCATCACAGACTCTCCCATCCAGCTCTGCTCTCCTGCTCTGTTGCAGCACCAATGCTCGCTCATCACATCTCATCCAGTCACCTCTTTATTCTCTCCATATGTGGTATGTGTGTCTCTGGCAGGATATTTATATAAATTCTTACTCACCGCCTCCATAAAATACACGTTCAGAGTGAGGCTGGGTGGAGTGACCCAGATGCACAAGAGGAAATGTTTCATATCTCGAGGAGCACCGTCTGTGCCCCTCGGCAGCCCCTCCCGCCCGCCTATCAGATGTAGGGCTTAATGGGCTTAAGAATTAGAGCAGCTGCTTGGTACAGAATTTATTGACTGGCTGTGCATAACGAGGGGAATTAAAATCCTAATTGGCTGAGCTGCTCCCTGTCATCTGGAGAATTTTTACTTTTCTCAGGGCTCCTGGGCTCTTCTCTCCTTCCTGCCTTGCTCAGGTCGATGGCCTGCCCCACAGAATCACAGAACCCTTTAGGTTGGAAAGGGCCTTTAAGATCATCCAGTCCATGTCCTTGGGATGGTGCCACCCTCTTCCCCAGTGGTCTCCAGGAGGAGGCAGTGATGACAATGGTGTCTGGTGTCCAGGCCCCGCTGGAGTTGGCCACCTGCTGCAGCTTTTGGAGGAGGCATTTTCAGTGGATTTCTTGGTGTCACCCAGTGCCGTGCCAGCGATGCTCTGTTGTACAAAAAGGACATTAAGTGTGCCTCATGTAGCTGTGGCCACCAGGCCTTTCTTCTGCCTCTCCTGGGAGACAGAGCCAGGCCTCTGGTCTGGGCTCTGCTGCAGCTCCCAGAGACCAGGAGAGGCTTTTCCTCCTGCATCCCTTGCTCTCAGAGAGCCTGAATGGGCACGGAAATGGCCTCACTTAAGGCTATGTCTCATTACTACATTAAGTCAACAACCACTTGAGTATCCAAGGATTTTGATCAAAGCTAGATATTGAAAGGGGGACAAAGAGTGGCAAACTTATTTGACTTCCACTTATTTCCAGAGCCCGTTGAGCACTCGGCTGTACTCCTCACCAGCCTGAAGTGTGCCTGGGAGAGCAGCTGCCTGCTCTCTGCTCCTCCGTGGTCAGGGGAGAGGCTCCAGGCTGAGGGGAGGGAGGGTGGCCGCCTCCCTGCCTGTGCCTTGCCTCTGGCACCCAGCAAAGGAGAGGGGAGGTGGCCCCCTGTCCTATCCCTGGGGAGAAGGGACCCTGTGGTGTGGCTGTCCTGCAGGACCCCCTGGAAGCTCACAGGGATGCACTGGTGGGACAGGCACCAAGAGCTGCTGGGAGCTCGAGTGTGGATAGTCCAGAAAAAGGCAAATCCAGATTCTTGCCTGCTGCTTGGGGTTCAGTCAGGTCTCTTTAATTCCCTTTTCTCGGAGTGAGAAAAGGCAACTGGCTTCTCCTGCCTACTTGCAGCATCCTCTGGGGATGTGAAGAGTAAGGAGGCAGGAGGAGTTCCCACTGTGAGCCTCAAGCTAGGCCCAGTGCAGGCTCCTTGGGGACCTGCTGCAAGTAGGGTTTGCCACAAAAAGATCTCTGAAACTTTGGGCATCCATCGTGCTGTGCCAGGTTCCCTGTCTTTAACTTGGACCCTCTTCTGCCTCTGCCAGCCTTGTCGAGGCTGTGCTCCTGCAACATGTCGGTGCAGCACTGAGCTGCCAGTGCAGCAGCACAGAGTCTTCGGGATTTTTTATGTGGAAGTCGATCAGGATTTCGGATTCTGCTGGAGGCAGGACCGAGGGGTTTTACTACAGAGCGTGTTGTGATCAGCCCTGTCTCCTTAGTGCTCTGTACCTAACAATGCTGTAGTAAAGATAAAAGTAATCTACAGTAAATGTATCCCCGGTCCTTATTTAATGATAAAACCCCCTCAGTGCAGTTAAAATAAACTGTTAGTGAGTCTCAGTAGTGTCTACAAAGAGAGTACTATCTCTTGGATTAATACGAATTGTTGGAGAACAATTCTCAGCGTTATTTGCAGAGGGCTAGAAAACAGCAAGAGGAGCAGCAGCTTTCATATGTTTGGTTTTTTTTCCTTACAGGCACGTCTAGGCATTGTCACTCTGGGCTGAATGAGACCTGTCTGAGCATTCACCCTCCTGTCACAGAAGAAGCAAAGGATGCAGCAAGGCTCAGAGGCACTCCTGCTTTGCATTAAGCCCCACTTTTGTTACCATCCTGAAAACCCTTTGGAAATATGAAAGCAGAAACCTGTTCTGGCTGTGGCTGAAAGGCCATTGAAACCCAGATAGACCCTGAGTTTAACAGGGAAGTCATGGTGAAGGCAGAGTGCAGCATGGGAATTTGCATTCAAGAGGGAGGAAAATGAGGGATTTGGGTAGAGAATAACTGATAGGTGCTGTGAATTCATTAGAAATGGGCTATAAAAGATACACTACAAGGTTCTGGTGGCAGACCAACAAAGCTTTTTCCTTCCCCTTCATTGTTTCTACTGTCACAGAATCCTCACAATAGCAGATAGTTTAGCCTTGTACTCCACGGTTTGTTATCTATTATTCTATTTATTAATGCATTCTTGGGTCTTAGTGATGTGATAAACCATCCATGCTTTTCTTTTATGGTTTAATAGGATTCTTCTGGAGCCCTCTCCATGTTTACATAACCTTGCAATTCATAGTTATCTATCATTTATTTCCTACTTTGTGCACTCTTGATAAAGCCGCGGCAGCAAGAGACGTTGATGGCCCAGCTGTGGGGTATTGCCCGTTTGGGCACCTCGGAACAAAGCCTTCCTTAAAAAACAGGATCTTTTCCAGAGAGCTGTCCCTCTGCAAGGGCAGGAGGGAATCCAGGTTTGGTACCCTCCATCCCTCTACAGGAAGGTGGTCGCGGCTCATGAGGGTCTCCAGGCAAAGGGATGGGGGTCCTGTGAGCCCCCAGTGCCAGCCCCAGCCCCATGGAGGGGCTGAGCTTGACTTCAGTGGGAAATAAACAATTCAGTGCTTTCTCTGGGAAACTCCGGAGCTCCTTCAAGGGGCTTGACTGCTGGGACAATTTGCTGTCCAATGGAGCTGGGGCAGAAACTTTTTTCATTAAACAGCCTTTGGAGAATGGAGTGCCAGCATCACTGTGGGACCACTCTCCATCAGAGACAGAAAATCTAAATATGTCATCTTAATATGACACCAAACCTTTATTAAGCATACCGGGAAAGGGATGCAAGACCTCATTTATGATTTCATTCATAATCCCTTCAAAATGAGTTCATACCAGTATGTGATAAGTGGATTATATGTTAGGCCCAAGTAAAGCCAGACACAATTAGTGCTTTAATAAACCAGTTGTATGCATTACTAACAACTGAGTCATAAGGGAATTGGCGTATTTACAAACCCTAATTAGTAGTTTGTTACTGTGATACCAAATTTAAACAAATCTGTAGCATTGCTGACCATCTGGGTTAGAAATCTCTGTTTTGAGATTTAATTAGGAAATAGTTGTGACAGAAAATTGGTCCTTATTAGTTAGCTAACGATCAGCATTGCCCTAATTTAAATGAAGAACTGGCTGGCAGGTTTGTGAGATGTTTAGATACAAGCAGAGACAATCAGAAAATATTCTCTCACTTAAGACTTTGTGAGCTGCAGTGATTGATTAAGTAACATCCCCCTGATATTTTAGCAGCTAAAATGCAAATGACCCAGTGATGAGTGTACATGACAAAAAACCTGACAATTAGAGCTGTGCATTTCTGGGTTTGCTTTTAAAAGCAGTTCTGCGGGAGCTGGCCTGGTGTGGGTGCTCCGGAGGCACCAACTGTGCCTTCACCTTCGCCTTCCTCCCCTCAGGCGTTCTCAGGAAGGGCATCGCCCCTCCCAGAGCAGCAGCCTGGCTGCTTTCCCAGGCCTGGTGCCTTCCCAGAGAGCAGCTCAGCCCTGCCGAGGCACAGCCAGCCCGGTTCTGGCAGCCGGTGCTTTGGTGTGAGCTGGCTGTGTTCAAAACCTGCGGCTCTCCCCATCCGTGCCGAGCAGACTGTGGGTGTTCAGTGGCTGATCCATGTGGGGAATGACATCCAGATTGTTTCTGAAAGCATGCTCGGGGCAGAAGTGAGCGTCTCAACCTTGCCATCAAAATACAGACAGGCCCTTCAGGACACAGGCTGCAATTCTTAATTCATTTGTGCTTCCTCCTTTTACGGTTCTCCACAGGACTTCACAGGATGTTAGGATTCCCAGTAATGTTTCCAGATGAAAGAAAGCACACGTTGGCAATATCACCCGCATCAGTGCTGCTGTCGGAGCAATACTGGATACCGAGGAACTCTTTGTGGCTTGGAACAGACAATGAAGTTTCTGTAGGGGCTTTAAATCACCAAATGTTGAAAGGAATTCCCCAACTGCTTCATCAGTCACTGTGTAAGATTGTTAGAGATCTCCACCAGCTAATAAATTTCATTTGGGGTTTGTTTTGCTGGCATTTACACAAACCCTCTGAGAACTATAGTTACTGTATTCCCATACAGTATCTGAATTCCAAATTGAGATGCCCATTCGCCTCTCCTCCAGGAGGCGAAATAAACCTTTGCCATAGAATATGAATGTCGGTTGTTTTTCCTGGTAAGCTGGTGCATTATTATTTGAGGAGATACAGTATTTGACAAAACCATTTATTTTGTTTAAAATATTTTATTGAGTAATAAAACTCGTTTGTGTTTCTGCCCCATGCGGGGATTTGTACCTGTTAGGCTCTGAGGGAGGCGAGTGAAGGAATGGGGACCTGGCCCTGCCATGTCTCCCTCGGTGCCGCTGTCCAGTCCCATTGCACCTGGTCATGCCTGGGGAGCTGTATGGACTGGGGGTGCAGGGGGGCTGAGCTGAGCCCCTGAGCCCTTCCTGCCCCACTCATGAGGGTGATGCAGGCTCAGGCAGCCACACTGAAAAATAAAGTCCACATTGTTTTTTGGGATGAGTATTTTTTTTTCTACCCAGCACTCACAAGTTTATTATGAATGATCCCTTTTCACAGATGTTCCCATTCTGAATTGGGGAGCAGCAGTGTTTCAGTCTAGAAAAATCCCCTGTGAGCAGAGCCAAGTGCAGCTGAAGGAGGGTGTCAGCCAGTCTGCATCCGCCTGGCCAGCCAGGAGCCCCGGGCCATGGGCTCAGGCTGAGGGGCTCAGGCTTACCAGCAGGGCCAAGCAGGCAGAGCATAGCCAGGCTGTCTGGGTGCAAACTTGCTCTTCTTCCTGCCCTGCCTCTGAGCTGGGGTTCAGCAAGGCTTGCTTCAAATCCCGCTGTGTTTTGCTCTTTCCTCGGACTCCTTCTCCCACCCTAGCATCTCTCATCTGTGAGATGGGGCCAAGGGGAATTCTCTTCCAACCCAAGGCTGCCCAGGCTTGGGGACACAATGCCCTCAGAAATGTGTGGAGCAGCCTGGGTAGGAAGGGGTTTGCTGGAGGGGAAGCCAGAAAGCCCTGGATTTGGATTTTTGCAGTGCTCTGCTGCTTCATGACTCTATTTTACATGAAGATGTTTGCTTGCAGCACTCATGGCAAACAGAAAGGTTTGAGTTCTCCTGTTTTAACACAGTCAGAAGCGTCCTTTCTGTGGGTGGCAGTGCACAGGAGACCCTGTAAGTGTCCGTGCAGATGGGCAGCTGCACCTGAGTGCTGGTATTGGCAGCTGCCGGGGCTTGGGATTGACACTGATGGTGTGCAGCAGGAGCCCTCCC
>VXAX01006431.1:0-34752 GCA_013399835.1 Leptocoma aspasia
TCACACCTGCATTCCTCACACTCACAAAAGGTTAAGTTTAAAGCAGTCTCTTTGGATGTATCTAGCTCACACCAGTGACCTTCACACCATGTGAGCAGAGCTTGCAAAGCCTTTTCATTGTAGTAAATCCCCCATTTTTTAAAGAAAAATATACATACATTCTGGATGGGGTGTTCTGGTGTTGAAGTCCAGGCTCCCATGGTCTCTGTGCCAGCTCTGTCGCTGTTCTGTATTTTTCTGGTTGTGAACTGATTTCTAGCTCTGTGCCATGTGCCTCCTTTGCTCTGTGCAGGCTGTGGCTGCTCAGTTCTGATCACCTGGGAGGTCACCACATGTTAGGTCACATGTGAGGGGGAGAGCGGGCAAGGAGACAGACACTACTTACTCCAGGTTCATGCAGCACAGAGACCGAGTTTAGTGTCAGGCCCCTCGTTATAAAAGGCATTTGAAAACCTTGGTTTGGATATTCTCATTGGTCAGAACTCCACACCCCCACCTTGGGATCTGGCCAGTGAAATGCTTGCAGAACTTCCCCAGTGATCTGTCAGTCAATCGCAGGGCTTGATGTTACAACTTATCTTTATGTGGTGACAGTTAACCTAATTTTAAACATACTTTTGGCCTATCTAGTATTTTTTGGGGTTTTTTTCCTGCCTTCTGAATGCGGTATTTCCCGGAGAGCAGTGTGTCAAAGAAATAACAAAATGTAATACTTATAAATTCTTTTCACATGAGATTAGCTCTATTTCAGGGATTCTCAATAGAAAGAAGAGACAAGATAAGCCATATATCTGTCAAGGAATAAAGATTCTCCTGGAGCACACAGATAGCTCAGAACATTACTGAAGACCTGACTTGTAAAATATATTAATTTTTTTCAGTTCACAGATCCAAAGACCTCTTCTCAGCTAGCTGGAAGTCAGATTCTTCTGGGATGGATTTTATAAAAAAGAGAAGTACATGGAATTGTTATTACACAGAAACTATCACAGAGTTATATGATGTAGTGCACTTTTACACTGCGTATCCAAGTCTAGTTTGAGCAATGAGATGAATCTTTCACAAAAATGACACAGATTATTAAGTTTTTGGGGGAGTGTTTAACATTAGATCAGTACTAACAAAGTACAAGTTTTAGTGCTAGATGTTATTCCCTTGAGCAACACAGGCAAAAATATGCACCCATTTTGATAAACAGAGTAAGCAAGCAGACAGCACTTTAGGATGAATAGAATATTCCAACTACAAACAGCTTCATTTAAAATAAAATGTTAAAAAATAAAGGCACTGAATTGATTTTGAATCTCAGTCATTCTGCTTTTAGGTTAATTTGTAGTTTACATACAAAAGTATTATTTTTTATGCTACTACTTACGGTTTTACAAATGCATTTTTCTGATGTTGCTTTGCTTCTTACGAAGTCTGCCTACTCTTGCACACAGGGAAGAAAGCAAACTGACCTTGTCAGGTGAAAAAGGAATAATGATGACTCATATCTTCTAAATGCACAAGATGAGAACAAATTTCCTTTGCTGGAATTAGAGTATTTCTACTTACCATTCCAGGTAGAATTTATAATTAATTGTGTCATTTTATTTCTTTTATAACTTTCATTAAATACTTAAAAGTGTGCTTTGAATCAGAATAATGGGTGGAACCTTCAGTGTCCTGCAATTTTCGCATGCCTTTATTACAAATACAGAATATGTAATTGATGCATGCAAGTAAAGTAAGAGGTTGGATAATAAACAAATGTAACCTTTAAGGAAGAAGTTATCTTTTATGATAAATCTTATTGCTTGGTAGTTTTTAATTTGGTCTGGTTTTGCATTCCTGCTATATCTTGCTAGAGTATTTTTATACTCCTTATGCTCAAAGTATTAAAAACACACTGGATTTTAACAGAGTTATGAAGACAAAAATATGCTCATGTACTGTTAAACTTCAGCTGCAAGGAAAACATTTCTTTCTGTTACAGAGATAGAAATGACATAACAGCCTATGAAATTATATGTGCTTAGTTATCTAAATTGCCTACTCTGAACATATTTTAAAAATTATAGATATTTTCTGCATTTAGAATGTAATTTCCAATAGGTCACTCTATTCCCTCGTGCTTTACCACTCTTATCTCCCTTTCATCTCCTTGAAGTAGAATCTCTATTGATTATGAATTAATTACTAAGCTACCAGAAGGCTTAATGGATGATTTTAGATATAAACATTATGATCTGAAATTCTGAATCTTGTTACTCACATTACAGCCTTGTTTGTGGTATCCTTTCTCATGTTGAATAATGTTATCTCCCACAGGATACTAATGACTTTATTATGACTATTTCCAAAGAAGCTCCTACACATACAAGAATGGGATCAGTATCTAGTGGTTTAAAAGAAGTTCTTATTTCTATATTTTTCTATATTACTCTATTAAGGGACTGGAGTATCTCTCTTATGAGGAAAGGCTGAGAGAGCTGGGCCTGTTCACCCTCAAGAAGAGATGAGTAAGAGGGGAACTCATCAATGTCTGTCAGTGTCTGCAGGGAGGGGTCAGAGCAGGGACCAGGCTCTGCTCGGTGGTGCCCAGCAATGGGACAAGAGGCAACAGGCAGAAATGGATGCACAGGAAGTTCCACCTGAACAGGAGGAAGAGCTTCTTTCCTGTGCAGTGACCAAGCGCTGGAACAGATTGTCCAGAGAGGGTGTAGAGTCTCCTTCACTGGAGATATTTCAGAACCACCAGGATGCAATCCTGTGCCATGTGCTCTGGGATGACCCTGCTTAAGCAGGGGTTGGACCAGATGACCCACTGTGACCCACTGTGACCCACTGATTCCAGCCTCAACCATTTTGGAATTCTGTGATCCTGTGGTATGAGAATATAAGTGTTTTCTCTGTCTTACTAAAAGAGATAAAGACACAAGAAAAGACAAAGAACTTTTGGTTTATATGCAACATATCCATAGAAGTATTTGATAGCTGCACTCATTCTCAAGGATGGACTAACTGTTGTTCAAAAGCAAATCTCTTCTTCCTGAAACAATTTTTTGTCCCTAATAGTTACAGAGAATAAAGTCATCAAAAGCCCGTCTTCTGATTAATAAAGAGAGAAGTGGATTCAAGAAGGCATGAAGAAAAGAGTCCTGACAGGCTGAGGAACCCCTGTATTGCCTGCCTATTGATGAGGTACCCAATGCAACCTGTATTTTTCACTGAGATTAAACAGACAATTTATCTGAACAGCAGTACCTGCTGTCTGAGAAAAGAACCTGTAGGTAACATCTGTCATTTAAAGTGTTGACAGGTATTGCTGGTAAAGAGTTTATTTCCAGGTTCTACCACATCTGTTAGTTTTTTTCTGGTTTGGGCCGAAATGACTTTTTAAAAGAAACAAGTAAAGACAACAAAAAAGTCTATATGATGAATATGAATTCAAACTAACTATTTAACTTTAAAATATGAAAACCAACTAACTGTGTAATATCTGTCCACTTTCCAAAAGGAAAGCAATTGAATTTTAATCCTGTTTAATGAATTCTACTTGACATCTTCTGACATAAAAGGGACAAAGAGAGCAATTGATACATAAAACTTATGGAAAACACTTCACTGAGTTGAATTCAGTGCGATTTGTTGAATTTGACCTTAAATGTTAATGTTTAGATGAATGAGATTTATGTGCAAGGAGTAAAACAAGACAAGACACCAGTAAGGTGATTTAAGGCAAAAGCATCAGGGAACAACTTAGAAATAATTTCTCCATTATTTTCTATTTGCTAAGTTATAAGCAATTAGATACAATAACCTGAAGTTTACATTTTCCCCCTACATAAGGATGGTGGACAAAAATATCATGGCGGTTTCAACAATGTCAAGCCTTTTGAGTCTGGAATTCTTTCGTGTGGTTACTTAAGCCTCATTTCTTTTGCTACTTGTCAGTTATTTTCCCATGAATCTCTAAGTTTGAATGAAGGTACACCACACCTGATATAGGAACTTCAACGTGGACATCACATTTTTCTCAGTTAAAAACACTACCCTCTCCTGTAGGAAGGGGTAGGAAAAAGAGCCCACACAAAAGTGAGAGCAAATTTCTGTTCCTAGGGATCACAGCATGTCTTTTCCTCCCAGCCTAGATTCATCCTTCCCACCATCAAGGCTGATAACACTCAGGCCTTTAAATTATAGTCTGACAAATGCTGTTCATCCAGGACCAATCTGAAAGGTAAACGGGACAGTAAACCCCATTATTTAGCTATTATTTTTTGTCAGCTGTGTTTTGGGGAGGTTTTGTGTTTCCCTTACGAGGATTACCAGCAAGTTTTTATCACTATACATTAAAATCAAACATTGATTGAGACAGCACAGGATGGTTGTAGAACAAACACTTTTCGTACCTGTAACAACAAAAAAACCCGTACCCTTGGAGCCACAAGTTTACGTTCAGAGGGGATATTTCATCTATATAGCAGTACTTTCTGTTTCAGTGGGTTTTGCTTGCAAGGGATTTAAATTTCTTTAATCTCTTCAAGAGATGCATAACTCTTCTGAAAGAAGGTATCCTGAACATAAATAAGGCTTCTAAAGCGCTTGAAATGTCTTTTAATTTTTAACTACCTCATGTGCATCTCTCAACAACAAAATTTAAAAGACACAACGGAATATCTGATTTTTTTTGCTACTTTTCTTTCATGTACTCACAAGTTTATTTTATATACTTGGTCACAGGGCTATTGTCTGAAAGTGATGCAACTGCATCATTTTTTACAATGTAGATTTGCATTTATGCACCCAATTGTGAAACAACTTCTCCTTCATTAAGATTCATTAAGATTGCCTTCTGAATTTATCTAAATTAAATAAATCTGACCAAAGAGACATGACTCTTTTTGTACATAGTAGGAAGGGGTTGCACATTTTTAAGTCACCATGAACAGATTTTATCTTCTAACACATATCAGATATGACCCTGGAAGTTTGTTAGTCAAAGGGCTTTTGTTCAGAATTGGCTCCCTTTACTTACCAGGACTCTTGTATAGCAGTTCACAGGAAATCCGAATAGTCTAATTTGATACAGACACACACAACTGAAAGTTATAGAAGTTTTGTTTGAATAAATACGGTAAAATTAGAATTTTAAGCATTTTTTATCTTACCAGATCAGAATGCCAAAGTCTGAATGTTAAAGTCATGCATGTAATGAAGACACCATCCAGAATAAGAGTTATTATTATTTTACATAACATTGCCATGCTTATGGAAAATGCATGCTTGATTGCCCTTATCTTACAGGGCTACATGCAGGTGTACGTTCAGAAGACAGAACTCAAAAGAATTTGAATTCATATATTTTAATGTTGTTTTAAAGATGTAAATTTAAAACTGTCAATGAGCAGGTGCTGATATTAATCACTGTACCATAAAATATTGCTTTTAAACCATTTTTGGGACTTAAAAAGTGGTAATAAATTCAGAAACACAAACCACTGAACAGCTGTAGTAGAAGATACCAGAGGGGAAATGAAAACACAGGCAGGGTATGTCTTTATTCCTTACTAGTGACACATGGAAGGATAACTGACAAGTAGCTATTATCATGTTACAGGAGAGAAAGAAATGAAAATTAAGTAACCACATATTTTATATTGGCAAGAAAAAAAATTATGAGAAATGACGTGGACTTGTCACTACCCACAGTAGTTTACACTTAATGCTCTAATAATCCCGACACCTTCTGAATTGCCTCTAGTCCCTCTAAACAAAGTATATATACACACTGGACAGAGAATGGGGGATTCTGCCCCACTGCCCCACTCTGCTGAGACCCCACCTGCAGGGCTGCACCCAGCTCTGGGGTCCCAGCACAGGAAGGACAGGGACCTGCTGGAGCCAGGCCAGAGGAGGCACCAAGGTGATCAGAGGGATGGAACAGCTCTGCTATGAGGAAATGCTGGAAGAATTTGGAATGTTTTCAGCCTGGAGAAGAAAAAGCTTTGAGATTACCTAATTGTGGCCTTTCAGTACCTCAAGGGAGCCCACAAGAAAGATGAAGAGAGTCTGGGGTCTGGAGTGACAAAACAAGGGGTGATGCCTTCAAACTGAAAGAGAGTATGTTTAAATTAAAAATTGGGAAAAAGTTTTCCCTGTAAGAACAGTGAAGATCTGGAGCAGGTTTCCCAGAGATGTTGTGGATGCTTAATCCCTGGAAGTGCTCAAGGCCAAGTTGGATGCAGCTCTGAGCAACCTGGTCTAGTGAAAGGTGTCCCTTTCCATGGCAGGCCATTGGAACTAAAGGATATTTAAGGTGCCTTCAAACCCAAATAATTTTATGATTCTCTATTTAATCATCTTTCATATATAACACAGCAAGACAGAGCAACACTTAAATGTTAAACTGACGGAATGGAGCTACTACTGAGGAGCTCCATACTGATGACAGCATTCACTGCAAGCCACACAACCCAGACACATACAGCAGACGCAGAAACATTCTAATTAGAGGATCATCGCACTGGTATAGATTTTAGATAAAATATCAAGTACCATGCTGATCATTCTTTGGCTAATAACAAACCACAAACAGCTACACATACCAGAGGATGAATGTGTCCAATTATTTATTTGTTTAGATTTCCCTTTTTCTTTAATTTTTTTTTACACAGTGTCTGAGCAGTCTGGTGCATTCTGAAAGGTGTCTCATAATGCCCAAGCATGGGGTGTAGAGAATCTGAAGACTCAAATTGAAGAATGCCTTCTTATTCCATAATATTTCCTTAGAATACTTACTATATTGAATTATTGTAGTAGCTTAATCTGTGATTCAACAAACTTTCATTAAGCAAACAGCTTAAGTTCCTAGGATAATAATTTCTCCTATATTAAAAAGACTGTGCAACTTTAATCCCAGGTGAAAGAATGCTTCATTTGGTGTCTTATTTAGGTTGCATGAACTGAAACAAAGTTGATTTATATCTGGATATCTTAAAACACCAGCCAAGAGACATCCATTAAGAAACTGGTCTATTCAAGCATATCTTATGTCTGCTCTCCCTGCCTACACAATTCAGACCTGCTGCCTTTGCTGAAACTCAACAACAACAAAAACCAACACAAGCTGGAGGCTTTCCAACAAACCTATTCCAAAGTACTGAGCTCCCTAATGCAGAAGATGTCAAAAAGATTATGTCACGTTCCTGTGTTTTAACACAGAATTGGCTTCTGTCTCTGTAGAGAAAATTCTGAGTTGGACTGAGATGTAGTCCCTTGCTGGTGAGAGCACACAGCATGTCAAACACTCTCAATTTGCATAGCAATTTAGTAGAGAAGGACAAGCTGTAAAACCAAAGATCAACAAATCTGATATGAAACCAAATTTCATGCTGAAGGTTCTCAGGTGTTTGTAGCAGCACTGCCAAAAGAGAAATATGGTTTGAAAGAAATTTGAGTCTGAATAACTACTGTTTTTCTGCAACTTTACTCTGTCAAAAAAAGGATTTTGACTGTGGTAGATGCTGCAGTGTAAGCCTAGGTAGGACCTGTATTTTAAGATGCACTTGTCTCTCATAATTTGAAGCCTCCTAGACCCACACGTTTGCCCTTCAGTGGTTCCTCCTGGACTTGTCACACTGTTCCTATGGACCAGAGCTTAGCACACAGGAGAGCTGCACAATGCCCAAGGGGAAGAGAATACAGTGATCCTGGCCAGGAAGTCTGATAAGCAGCATTTAAAATTTCCCTTCACAGACCCTGAATGTTTTTCTTACTGAGATCGTAGTAAACCAAGTAATCCAAACTGGGTGATAAAATACAGTTTTCATTCTGTCTGTCCTTGAGGCAGTCAGTCTTGCTTTCCCATCTCTGAGAAGATGACTAACAAAGAAACTTGTATTCGAAAGACACATGGATTTCCACATGAACAATGCTAGCTAAATTTCTAATTTAAATGCAGGAGTGGTGTGATGTCCTGGGACTTGGCAAAAATCCAAGATTGCTCATCACATGTAACTGTCATGGCAAGCCACGCTTTCAACTGGGGAAGTGCTGCTGCTTCAGAAGAACAGACAAAAGGAGCCCCTAAATGCAAATTACTGCCATATCAGTCAGTGGGAGGTTTTCTAGCTGAAAATCTGTATGATAAAACGTTACATAAAAATAATGTGTGAATTCTAAAATGACAGAATGTTCAATATTGTGCAATTTCTACTTTGAGAGTCATCAAAGCATTCTGTTGAGCTGCTTGTAAAGATCAGTTTTCTTTTTAAGCACTTAGGTACTACAAATGGTGGGGGCAAATACAGTGAAAGAGTTGAGATAAAATTCTATAATGTATTAATAATTTCATAGAGATTCCCTAAGGTGGTTTCCACTACAAGTAACACTCTTAAGATAAGAATCAAAAACCACCATGTTGAAAATAATCTCTCACAATCTTGAAGAGCAGCTGTGTGTCAAATAAAAAAAAAAAACGCTCAATATTTTCCTCAAAATACTATAGATTTTGTTTAGTCAGGTAAATATTTCAGCAAATGTCAATGTTATTTTTAAAATATCTTAACTTGCTGAAAATTTCTACATATATTTTTCTCTTGACTTGAAGGTCTGCTCCCATAGCAAGCATCAAGTATGACATTCTAGTTTAACTAAAGTTAATAGAAACTTTGATCTTCACCTTATAAAAAGATAAATGTTGGGCTATAACATAAAAACATAAAAAATTGCCAGTGATACTGTGCTTGTTGTTCCACAGCATTTGCAGTGAATGAAAGACTACTTCAAACAAATACAAGCTCAGTTACTTGAAATGTACCTCTCTCTTAACACCAAATGAAAATGACTACTTAAAGAATGTACAGAAGAATCTTCATAATATATACCCAGAAAATCAAAACAAAACCAATTTATTTGTAGAAAGAATTGTAGGCATTCTAGCTTAAACTCCACATCAATGTAACTGGACTGTTCATTGTCACTAGATTACAGGGTATTTTAGGTAGCAGGAATGAAGACAAAAGCTGACAATCAATATTCTTTACAAATAACTGTGAATCAGATACCAACAATCTGATTTAAATTATTCTCTAAGAGCCACACTATTATTTCATTGAGATAAAATATCCTGAAGCAGGTTAATAAATGTAAACATTCATCTAAATTAATTTCATTTTCTGCTTCTCAAAGTATCAAAAAACTTCAGTAACATGCATCTTCTTTATTCTCAAGTACATAAACAGACGGGAAAAAATTGGTTTTTTATTACTGAGACTGGAAGGTACTCATATTGTAAAAGAAACTAGTTAGGAATGCGAAGAAGTCTTTCCTGATTTTAGCAAGGAAAATTTATGGAAGACAGAGTTTAGCAAATTAAAGAGAATTAGAAAGGTAAGGAAGAAGAAAAATTGTTAGAAATTGGATAGATGCATACAATGAAAAGTAACTGAGTGCTTTTATGACATGGCCAAACCGTATATTTTTAAAAGGGTTAAAAATACACAGAACTCCATAAAGCATATTATGTTATGAATGCTATGGATCAACAGGGGATCAGTAAACTGACATGTTTAATCTTTAATGAAAATCAGTAAATGGTTGTTGATTGTCACCGTTGAGTCAGGAATGGGAATGAAGGCGACACGACTCCATGCATTTCAGAAGGCATAGAAGCTAGCTTTATTAGAAAACCACACACCTTTTATATACAGGATCGTTAACCTAAGACCTGGTTGGCCTTCAGCAACACCTCTCACACCATTGGTTAATTAGGAGCAACACCTTCTTGGAAACATCTTACCGTAAACATCCCGTTTCACACGCAGCATGTTCTCAAACAGCAGCTGCAGAGATTGAGATAACAATTGTTTTAATTCTTTCTCTAAGCTTTCCTACCATTTCCCCAGAACAAGGTCTGGGAAAAATAATCTGTTTTTCTCTGAGAACATCCAGAGTTGATGGCCTTCAAAAGGTTCCCTTTGACATTACCTACAACTGAACGAGGTCCTTAAGGTGATAAGACAGGCAATAATTCTAAGCAGAGAACAAAAAGTGATACTGTTGGAACACTGCTTAGTAGGTCCTTGACTACTGTCCTTGCCTGGGGAAAATATAGGCTGAAGAACAAGAAGTGTTTCCTTTTCACATCAGAGTATTGACACTTACGTTAGTTCAATTCAGGAACAAGTTAATGTAAGTAAAAGCAGCTGTATGGAAACTTCCAAGTACAGCATATTATCCAGCTACAAAATTCTGTATTACAGGTAAGGCATTTTGTAGTACCAGGACGACAAAAGAAGTGGTTGGAGTTCTTGGTAAAGTCAGACAAGACTTTTTTCAGTATATAATTTAAATTGGTATGGGAGTGGGGACAATACTGCTGTGCACTTTGAGCCCTGTGTGCGTAACAAGAAGAATTATGAATACTTCTTTAACTTGTTGAGTCAAAATACTAAAGTCTGTGAATAAAGACTTAATGGAGTTGGAATTTTGTGGCAGCGCGGGACGGCCACCGCCTTCCCACGAGTGCCTCCCGGGAAGAGATAGCTCTGTCACCACAAGCCACGATGTAATCCAACCCACAAGCACGGGAAAGGCTTCCGTATGGAATCCAACAGGTTTATAGGTTGAGGGGTCTAGGGACGGAAAAGAGCCAAGGGTCCAGGGTGCACAGGGTTATATGGGAACAAGGGAACCAATCAGGAATGGGTAGGAGGGCGGTACAAGGGTGGAGATAACAGAGTACAACCAATAGGAAAACAGGAAGAAGGGATTACATAACAGGGATCCAATGAGGGTAGTAACACAGAGGAAACTTCCAGAACTGGGGTGGAGCAAACAGGGTGTGTATAAAGATGATGTAATCTTTCGGGAGTGGTTAAACTGTGGTTTTCCGAGGCATCCCAGCTTCTGGGCACGCCTGAGCTGCCACAGGATTTTACTTTGCACATTCTATCAGACAACCAGACAGATCTGCAGGAGGCAGTATCCCCATTTTTGCAAGCAGAGAGGCAAACTGTAGTGGTATTAATGGTTACAGACACAACTCAATTCAAGGACATCACTGAGATAAGCCCTAGTTCTTCCATTTCCCCAAGCCACTGTGGGAAATGGAATTGTAGAGAGTTCTCAGGGCCTGACAGAAGGCCCACACAGTATGCATCTGTACGCAAACCTTAAGATAAGAAATGCTGACTTAGAAATGCCATGGAATAGGACAGATACTGTTGAGAGAGAAATGGAGCTAGAAAAAACTTTCAAAGGATGGCCTTGTAAGTAAGACTAGATACTTTTGAGAAATAGAATGAAAGATGCATTGTAACAGGACCCACCAGGGGTAGTTTTAGATTATTGGCTTTAAGGCGTCTACAGCATGGTGTGGCAAAAAGCTGATAGGCCAAGAAATACCTATAGCATTTTGTAATTAGGGAATAGTTGGCTTCTGATTGTGATGGAGTGAATTGTAACATCTGTATTGTCTCACCCTTTATATGAGACTGAAAAATGGAATAAAAGGTTTTTAAAATGCCTCTCAGTTATCCCATCTCTGGGTCTGAAAAGGGCAAAATCCAACAGGCCACATCACCAGACTACACTGCTTTTTAAGGACAGTTGATGACATTATGTACAGAATATAGTGACAAATGCACTGATGGATGAGGTGCCATGGAATCTCTCCACAGCTTGCATTTATTAATAAGAAATTGACGCTATATTTATTGAACAATTATTATTTATTAAGTAGCTTACTTGTGGGTTCAACAAGTGAAGGACAAAAATATACAAAAAGGACAAAATTATTTGAAAATACAGCCTCCCTTGTAATACGACTGTTCTTAGAACATCACTCAGAAAACTGACATTTAACTGGCCAACTATGTTGGCCTCCCTGTGACCCAGGGAGGAAAAATGAAAATCCAAGAAAGCATTTTTTTCCTTCTTCCTCTTCCTGTCCTTGGCAATGCATCAGAATATAAGTGAAATCTGTTCTAAACAAAAAATTAAGAAATAAAAATTTAAAAAAGAATATCCCCTCCAAAAGATAAACCAAACAAACACAAAGACAAAACCAAACAAGCAAACACAAACAAGAAAAAGTAAAATAAATAGAAGCGGGAAAATGTTTGTGTGAGTTATTAGTGCTCAGAATTACGACATCTAAACTGGTAATCACAATTAGTTTTCAGTTTTGCTGCTCAACAGGAGAGTTTGAGTTGATGAAAAGTGCTGATGAGAAAGCTTCTCAACAGTAAAATGCCAGATTGACTCAGGGAAAAGAAGGACTGGCTTAGAAGTTGGTCAGAGGTACAGTATGAGAGAGAACAGCTTGGGGCTAACAAACAGACAAGATGCAAAAGTGAAAAAGCTCATGGATTGTAGATGAAAGCAATCCCAAAGGAAATTACAGTGCTAAAGCCCAGCAGAACAAGGTAACACAGAGGACAAAGAAAGATTTTTGCACTCCTACTGGGACTCCTTCTTGAGCATAAATGCTCCTAGACTGAGGCTGTTAACATCACTTGGCTATTCTCATGGAATGAGGGAACCCATCCTTAAGTACACAAAATTTACTATCCCAGTGGTCTTTAAAAACTGGAGAAATTGACTGAAATGGTACCAAAATAACTTGTCAACAGATATTTGGGTATGAAGACAAAGTCCCATCTATTAGGCCATTTTCTAATTTGTCCTTTTTAAGCTGTTTTTAAGTAAATTATTCAATATAAATAGTGATGGGTGTCACTGGCCGGGGGCTATATACAGTCACGAACAGGACGGGATTGCTTAGAATGCGCCTTGAGCCGTTTATTTTCCAGCATCAGTCTCATTACATGGTCATGGCAATGGAAAGATGCCACCAGCTCACATCCCAGACAGCAGACAAGGAACTTAATGNGGGGAGAAAAATATATAGAAGGAAAGTATGCAAGTTAAGTCTCTGCTCCCTTTTGACTTCCTAATCCAAAAGTATACAAGAGAAACACTGTATGGTGGTTTTGCATGGGAGGCACTTACAGAAGTCAATTCAAAGCTTCCATGTAATTGACAATCTGTTAAACCACTGAGAAAGCTGATACACCTCTGTGAACACCCATGTAAAAAAATGAAAAATCCCGGGAAATCACTCTTTTCTTTTCCGGTTGGCGAAGCGGTAACGGGCTGGGCCGAGCAGTCTCTGCTGCAGGACGCCTGCCGGGCCCTCCTCCGCCTCAGCTGCCGGGCAGGGGGAGGGGAGGACCTGGAGCTGAGCTGGGATCCGCTGGGCCCCAGGAGCAGCCCTGGGCCAGGCTGGCTCGGCCAAGATTCTACCACCATTGAAATTTGTCCGCAACCACCAGGCAGGGGAGAGGAGAAGCCACCAGCCCCAGCATGCTGCTGCTGAGTTCTGGCCTGGCTGCTGAGATACTCGCCACTCCCCTCTGCAGCCCAGCGCAGCTCCCGCCACAGGCTACCGAGCCCGGCTGGGGTAACGTGACCATCTGCAGGCCCTGGGCGAGATACTAACTCTTTCAGTGCTTCAATCCTCCCTCAAGTGAGAGAACAGGACAGAAGTGCGGACATGTAAAGAAACAACATGAGAAGAAACAACATGAGAACACTGGGGTTAGTGAAGAAGAAGTCAAGTCCCAGGTAGGAGGGATGAGGAGATGCCTTTAGTTTTAGGCTGAAATCCTCTTGTAAAGCTATGGAGAAAGATCTAATTGTAATTGTAATTGTACATGAGACTCTTTTTTCCCTATAATGCGTGAAGGTATAGGGAGATGAAAGTGTTCAAATTGTAGATATTGAGCAAAGCCCTCTATGCTAAAGTAAACAGATGTTAAAGTAGCTGCGATCCTATGAGAAGTTTGAACAGAGAAAGAGAGAAGCGTGACGAAGATCCTGTGCCCCTAGGAAAAGAAGAAGATCTCTGTTCCTAGAGATGAAGATGATTTCAAAGATAGATAATGAGAACCTTTGCTTTTGAACAGCTCATCTTTAAAACAGTACCCCATAAGCTGACATGGCCCATAAACACAGCTGTGGGAAAAGCTTGTGGAAAATGGGAGGGATTTCATGATTGCAGATTTCCCCAGGCAGCTGCTATTCATGGAAATTGAGAACCACGAGAGAACAATTTTTCTTGTGGAGAAGTCTCCATAACATTAACAAGAAGGACTTCTCTCCCTAAGTGGACTGAAGAAAGACTATTCTAGAGGTGGCAAACTGACTGAAAATTTTAGGTTCTGTCTCTTTACATTGTCAGTGGGAAGAAAAGGTTGTAGGGGGAGGAGTAGTGTCGTAAAGGTTTTGTAATAATTCTTATTACTCTTTCTTTTAGTTACCATTAATAAAGTTTTCTTTATACCCATTTAAAGTTTTGAGCTTGCTTTGCCTTTCTCCTAATCGCATCTCAGAGCAAGAAATGAATAAGTACATTCTAGTGAGTGCACTGGTGATTGGCCAACACTGAACCCACCACACACTGTTACTAACTTCATGCAGAAATACACAAAAGCCAAAAGACAAAGACATCCTTTCATCCTGGGTCATGGGTTGTGGTTTCAAGCCCTTATTTTCCTACAGTTCCTTTTGGTGTCATTTTGAGAGAAAAGGGAAACTCATTAAAGACATGGAGCCAAGGATTTCTTTGTGACCTATTTAAAATCATAACAATACATATAATTTAACTAGATTAATAATTATCATTGAAGTGCAGTGGTTCTAAGGAATACAAGAACATATAGTTAGTAATAACTTTGAAATTTTAATG
The DNA here is from genome assembly GCA_013399835.1 of Leptocoma aspasia. NCBI lineage: Eukaryota > Metazoa > Chordata > Aves > Passeriformes > Nectariniidae > Leptocoma > Leptocoma aspasia. Next base: position 14,741 of record VXAX01006431.1, read on the forward strand.
CAAAAAAACTTAGAAAAACTTGCCTCTTTCCTGTTAGATGTTTTTTCTACACTCCCTAAGCTACTCTGGGTGTCAGAATGAGAATCTGGGGGTGCCATAATGAGTCACCATTGTCTCCAGGTCTTACTGGGACACTTGTGATGGTACTGCTGAGGTCTCTTCCTCATATCTTTGTCAATTTTGTCTGTATGTTTTCCCTTGTTTGTACTTTTTCTGGGTATGTTCAGTCAAAAGTGTATCCTTCCACGAAAAAGAAAAAGCAAACATAAGTAAAAGTAATAGAATCAATCATAGAATCATAGAATGGTCTCAGTTGGAAGGGATCATAAAGACCATCCAGTTCCAGCCCCCTTCAATGGGCAGGGTCTCCTTCCACTAGACCAGGTTGCTCAGAGCTCCATCCAGCCTGACCTTGAACACTCCCAGGGATGGGGCAGACACAGCTTCTCTGGTTAACGTGTGCCACTAACACGTCTCACTATTCTCACAGTGAGGTATTTCTTCATGACACCTAATATAAATCTATTCTGTGTAAGTTTGAAGCCATTCCCTCTTGTCCTGTCACTCCAGGCTCTTGTAAATAGCCTCTCTCCATCTTTCCTGTGGGCTCCCTTCAAGTAGTGGAGGCTACAATTTCGTCACCTCAAACTTTTCCTTTTCAGGACTGCACAATCCCAATTCTCTCAGCCTTTCCTCATAGTTGAATTCAAGTTCCTTAGTTCTGTCTCCTTCCTGTTTTATATACTTAAGTCTGGTATTGAACACAAGTTTTTAGTAATTCTAAGAACTGGGAATGTTGTACCTTTACCTCATAGGAGAGATAAAAGATAGGTAGATGGATAGATAGCTAGATAGCTAGATAGCTAGCTAGCTAGATAGATAGATAGATAAATGATAGAGTGTAAACATCCAGAGAAAAGTGTGAAATCACTTGAAAATTCAAAAATGTGTATGCACACAAAAGATTGTTGAATTCAAGTATCTTCCTTTCCTTTTTTTGGTACTTCAAACACTATTAGATTCATTACCTTGATAAACACTCTTGATCCTCTCTATCCTTTCCCCTAATTATGGCCCTCCTCTCTTCTCCCTGAGGTTTCCATCATTGTCTTTCTGCTGTCTTCTCCTCTAGCAGAATACCTGCAAAACCTTTCTGTGCTTATACACACCACAGCATTTTCAACTTGCTACCTAGTATGAGCCTAGTTGAAAGATAAAGTTTTGTTATGTTTCTACAAAGGTTGTGAAAGAAAGCCAGGTAGGTCAAGGAAGTTGCACTGAGCATGGTGCTGAATAACAAGCTCAAGCATTATCAGAGTTTAGAGAATCTTCAAGAAAAAGGAGTGGTTTGATCCCAGACAAAGATTTATTCAGAGCTCACAAAATTTGGAACAACAAAGGCAGTAAAACTTCCTTCACCCAGGTGGTGTGAGCTACTTCTTTCATGTAATTTCTTTCTTGGAAGCAAGGAAAGACTAAAATATAGCCTTATTTATTGAGAAAGCTATAACAGCCTTATCTTAATCCACATATATTTTAGTGGGCTTAATTTTGCATTGTTTGTCCATATTTTCTTTATATAGCACTAAATGCCATCAGAACCCCATGAAATTACCAATTTAAACTTGCAATAAGCATCATTCAAGTTTTTATCACATCAATTTCCACTGAAATATTTTCCAGGAGATGAAGTTTGTAGTGTTGTACCATTGTCTTCTGTCCTTTGAAATCATGGTTACTGAAACTAAGTATCAGATTTTTAATATCTCTTACAATCTGTGACAGGTGTTTTATTGCCTCAACCTTTTCAATATTCTGAGTGGTGGTTGCTCTGCCTTTTCTTTCCATGCAGTTTACAGCCTCACTAAATTGGGTGAAAAAAGGTACTGGCCAACAAGCCAAACTACAAAATATTAAAGCTGAAAGAGAAAAGGTCAAAACTTTCAAAATCCACTGTTCTGTTTTATGCATTTCAGGAATTTTAATAAACTCAGAAAGAATCCTTTGTTTCATGGAATTTGAAATAATAAATAATTATTTATTTTTTAAAAAGACAGCTGAGTCTACTTTGTTGATTTTTCAGTTAAAAAAAAAGGAATTTAAAGTGCCTTTTCCGTTGTTCATCAAAATAATACTCCTTCTCACCAAAGATAATTTTCATTTTCAAAAATTTGTCATAAAAGCAAAGAAAATGAAGGGCTGGTTTTGTGAAACTGTAAAATGAGTTTCCACTGGCGATTCCATCCCTTTTTCTGTAATAGGACATAAGCTGGATCCATCTGCCAAGTGTGTAGGAGACCCAAGTTTCAGGTCTGTCATCTGTTTGACAAGACACTATCTTCCAAAAAAAGCCTACTCTGACTTCAGAGCATGGAACAGTTTTAGTCACATTTTATTACAGCTTTCAAGTATTAAATTCTCAAATTTTGAGAATGACAGCCAAAATGTCATTAAGATGCCTTGTAGGGATATGGTGTTGGAGACATCATGGAAGTGATCCTTGTCCATGCCTCAGTAAATAGCTTATTTTTATTCAAAATAGCTTAACATTGGAGCAGACTGCTCAGGGAAGTGGTGGTCACCATCCCTAGAGGTGTTCAAGAACTGGACAAGGCACTCAGTGCCATGTCCATATTGACAAGGTGGTGATCAGCCACAGGTTAGACTTGATAATCTTTGAAGTATTTTCCAACCTAAATAATTCTATTATCCTTTAAGACCGCTCATCCCACTGAGAAATAACCTACAAGCCTGTAACAATCCTTTTCCACTATGTTAAAGAATTTTCTTGGTCTGCTGGTTGTCTGAAACTGAGAACATAATCTGGAAAAGGAGGACTACATGTCAGTTCCTTCCATCTCTTGTTTCCTAGGTTCCAACTGATGGGCACTGAAAAGGCAGGATCAGGGAAGAGGGGACCCATGTCCTCATCGCAGATTAGAGTGGAGCTTCACACACATCTCTGGGCATTACTTGCCCTATGGGGATAGTTTGGAGTTTGTCCTTTCCATCCTGTTCTCTTGTCCCTGCAGCCCACAGTGAATAGCCCAGTCAAATCTGTGAGTAGCTGGGTATTTTGGGGGAAACTTCCTTGTTTGGAAGGGAAGAAACAACAAGGTTCACAGTGGACATCTGAATAGCTACAGGAAGACTCTTGGAAAATAATACATTTTGTTTACAGAAGGTTGTTCATCTGCAAAATGGCAGAGCATAAAATATAAATTAATTCTTCTTTACATCTCTTTTTCTTCACTAAATGAAAGACTAAAAATGATCTAGTGTTGGCATCTTCTGATAACTTTCTCATAAAATTTATATCTTTTCACAATGGAGCCCTCTCTCATGGCAAATTGCATTTTAGTAGCACCAAGGAATTGAGTCTGCATTTTTTTACCCATTCTTCAGCTACTCACAAGGACAAGCATTGTGCTATTGAAGAAGCACAGTTTCAGCATAACAATCCAAATTCATCCATGCTTAACACCCCTCTGACTTGGAGTAACAGTTTTCAGCTCAGAACAGATGCTCCCACTCTACATAGCAGCATGAGCTAAAAGTATAGCCAGCTCTCATAAATCTCATTTCTGAGAAGAAAAATTAAAGTTCATTAAATACCTGAATTATGCTTGAAAATTTAATATAACAATAACCCTTCCCCCCCCCCTACTAATTTAAAAAATAGTGCACCTCAGATTATCTTTGGAATTTAGGGAGTTTTTTTTTAAGGTACTGTAGTCTGATTTAAGTATATGTTTCCTAAAATTAAATTTAAAAACTCAAAACTCTCATCTTGATACCACTAAAATGTATAAGATAAGTAATTTTATAAGGTAAGTAGGCTGGAACTTGTCTACAAACCCTGGGCTTAGGTGAGGTTTTCATTGTTTGGTTACTGGCACCAATGGGTAAATAATGAATTACCCTGCAAATCTCTAAGAAATAGTGTTATTGCTACCTCACATTAAATAATTATGTAGCATCTGTTTCATTCCACAGTTTTTGCCTTAAAAAGTTATTCAGAGTAGTTATATTAGCAGCTACAAAATGCAGAGATACCCCAGGTGTCTGTAATATGCTGCGGGAGGTCACATCTGTATCCATGAAGTCCTGCACATGCAGTTTATCTGTCTGCCAGATAAGAAGAGGTTATCACCTTGTGCACAGAACTGTTTTTAGAAAGCAAGCAAAACTCAAACTGCATGGGCATATCACAGAATCACGGAATTATAGAAACTTTGAAGATCATCTCATTCCAATGCCCCTGCCATGGGCAGGACACCTACTAGACCAGGTTACTCAGAGCCCCATCCAATCTGGCATTGAACATTTCCAGGGATTAAGCATCCACAGCTTCTCCAGGCAACCTGTTCCAGTGCCTCATCACCCTCACAGGAAGAATTTCTTCTTCATATCTAGTCCAATCCTACTCCCTGTCAGTTTGAAGCCATTGCCCCTTGTCCTGTCACTCCAGACCCTTGTAAATAGTCTTTCTACATCCTTCTTGTTGTGTCCCTTCAAGTACTGAAAGGCTGCAATTCAGTCATGCCAAAGCCTTCTCTTTTCCAGGCTGAACAATCCCAATTCTCTCAGCCTTTCCTCACAGCAGAGCTGTGTTGTGGTGTGTGTTGATGTTCTCCATTATGTTAGACTCTCCCTTTTTGTCCTCCATTTTGTTCTCCTTCTTCTTCCTCGTTTNGCCTTCTCTGTTCTAGGCTGAACAATCCCAGTTCTCTCAGCCTTTCCTCACAGCAGAGCTGCTCCATCCCTCTGATCACCTTGGTGCCTCCTCTGGCCTGGCTCCAGCAGGTCCCTGTCCTTCCTGTGCTGGGACCCCAGAGCTGGGTGCAGCCCTGCAGGTGGGGTCTCAGCAGAGCGGGGCAGAGGGGCAGAATCCCCTCCCAAATCCCTCCCACAGGGCTTTGGGTGCAGCCCAGCACACAGGAGGTCTCTGGGCTCCCAGCCAGGGTACGTCCAGCCCCTCACCACCATTTATTACAAACTCCACCAATATATCTTCTTTTATTGTAGACAAGACTTAAAGTATCCTTTCAATATCATCAGAGTACATGTAACTAACAGGCATGGTATGCACCTTTTGGCTACGTGTATGAAAGATGTTAAAAACATGTAAATCAATTTTTTTGGAGAAATTAACCATCAAAATTGGCTAAGAGGAATGCAAGTTGGGTAGACACTAGTTTTATATGTCATCTGTGGATCTGTTCCAGATTGCTCTTTCAGGAAATGTATGAATATAATTTAAAAAGAAAGCAAGTGGTATTTTCTGTCACAGATTATGCCTGCCAAACACAAAGCTTGAATAAAAGTGACATTTATGTACACTGAATGTTTACAAAGTTCTTGATGTGCTCCTTGTGTAATTATCTCTCAGCATTGTGTTCTGACATGCAGCGAAGGTAAGAACAGCTGTTCATTTTATAGTCAACTGCTATTGTTTCCATTATATAGATATATCTACTTTCACCATTTTTATGCATTCACATATCCATATGCACAGATATATGGACTCAGAAATGCACACATCTGTATTTTTGCAGATAGATGTTGATAGCTGGGTAGGAGAATGAACCTTCCCTGTGCTTCACAGTCTATCAGTTAATACTGGAGCTGACACTCCTGGTGAATGGCTGGCTGAATTGAAAGGAATTTAAATGCTGGAGATAGCCAAGTTTAAATAAAAATACTTTCTACAGGAAAAAAATAAATCCACAGGATAAACCTTTGGATTTTTCCTGGTTTTGTTGTTTATTTGTTTTATCTGCATTCTTAATAAACCACATTTACTGTCTTACTGAATTTTATTTCCTCTTGCAGATCATTCAGGAAGCAGAAATATGGATTCAGCCATTTCACTTTCACCAATGATCCATTTCTCCATGTACCATTGATCACTGTTGGAAGATTCCATTAATCATGTGGGGAAGGGTATCAGACATGGTCTACAGCAGACTTGGAGTATTAGACTAGATCAAGCAAAGAAATCCTCATTTGAGAAAAAGAAACCTCCTCATGATTAGCTCATTGAGTAAAAGGACTGATTGGGTTCATCAGTTTATACCGGTCACTTATCATAACTGACACAACACGAAATACTTGAAATATTTATACCCTAGTTGCAGCTGTCCAGCACAGAACCAGTCTGCCCTTTCAGCTGATAAACAATTCCAGGCATAAAGCTGGTAGGGGCAAAGGATGCATGGTGGGAAATGCAGGCACACAGAGCTCCCAAGGCCTCGAGCGTACAAGCTCAGATATAGCGATGGATACAATGCTTGACCTAAGACTTTTTAGAAGACTTGAAGGTTTAGAATAAAAAGGTGAACAGACAACAAAGTAAGAATAAAGATTTGTAGTTTAAGCAGAAATACATTTTAAGCAAGTAGAAATATGCCTCATATAAGCAAATAAATACGTTAAGCAAGATAGTAGAAAAATTTAAAGTCTAGCAATAGAACTTGTTATAGAGTTGGCAAAAAGTACAGCAATAAGTTTCTCTAGAGTTATATGATTGGATAAAAGGAATTGTGGTTGAATTGTGTAAAATTACTAGATTACTACAATCATTACCAATTAATGATTGGTTTATGAAGATGCTAGCGAGCTTTGTTGAAGTAGCTGATTGGATAAAAATATATAAAAGACATTGTAACTAGAATTAAAACAGCTTCTGATGTGATGGCAGTGAATGTAACAACCTTACAGTCTCACCCTTCCATAAGACTGATTCTGCAATAAACCATCTTTTAATCGCCTCATCAGTCGACTCTGTTCTGCTCTGTATCCTGAACACCTGGTAGCTGCTTTTCCCTTTCTCATACCACATATAAAGGACACCCAGGAGAAAAAAAACAGGGACAGACTATGAGTTCCCTCCATTAAAATCCTCCATCAGTAAACAGGATAACATATTAAAACTATAGAAAATTATATGGTATCTCTAACACAATAGAAAAATACACAAATCAGCAAAAATTACATATGTGGGTAAAAGATATTTATATCAAGTACATTAATTTACAGAAGTTACTCTGATCAAGGGTATCATCTATTAATTGTCTTATTTTTTCTTGCTTCTTTGCAACAAATGGGATTGGCAGGTGCTGGTTAAGAGTGGCCACAATTAATTGCTCCCTTTTTTGGATATAGCCTACTTGCATAATTTTCTGGTAATTCAAGCTCCCAATCAAATCAAAACTTCATTTCAGATTTCCAGGTCTTTCTTATTGAGTTCTAAAAGCCAGTCTTGATGTTCTTGCTACATCAAAATATAGAGTTGATAAGTATGCAGTTAAAGTCCTGTGATTGTCCACATTCATGTTAGAAAAATATTTGTAGTTCTTTCCTGACAAAAAGCAATTAGTGTAAAAAACCAAGTCCCCCTCCAAATTCAAACTAGATAAAAGAAAATATGAGGGCAATAAAAAAAATATAGGTGAGCACAAAGCAGATTTTGAAGAGACATGATATAAAATGTAGTGGTGATAAGTTTCATCCTTGGCCAAGTTTCAAATCTCATCCAGTTTTTCAAAGCTCATCTTATTTGGCATCCGCTTTAAGGGTCATTCAACAATGTTTGCTAAAAGGAAAACTGAAAACATTTATTCACAAATAGATATTTTCCAAAACAGCTTTAATGACATTTAACCACCTACTTATGTGCAGTCACCCGTAACAAGTATATTGTTTCTATATACTGTAATTACAGTACAAGATAAAGGTCTCATACGTGCAACTAACCACTTAGTAAATGATAAGCTATGTTGATAATTACAGACATTGCTTAAATCACAAAATGAAAATCTTTTTTTAAGTTTCCTAATAATTTTCCCTGTAGCTAGTTCTCCTATTATGCGTGAATTCTATAGAAGCTTTAAGAAATTGTCATAATGCAGAAATATTTGTTTGAATAGATCCTGCTGCCAGTGGCAAGCTACAATTAATCACATTTCGGGATACACAGGCTGTCATTAATTCAACTTTCATTCCTAAGTGCTCATTTATTCCATTCTGTAGTGACACAACACGGATTCAGTCCAAATATCATCGATAGCACCTTGTGGATTTACCAGTGATATTGAGAGACAGTTAATCCAAACTTTTGGTCTGTAAATCACTTCTGCACAAGTTACCAAACCATTGCTCAATTATCAGTGGTAAAAGGTATGGAAGCATTTTTTAATCATTTTTAATCCATCTGTGTCAGTGCCTAAAAAGCAGATTTTAATGGAAGATTTGACTTGTCTCCACAAGCTTCAGGTCACAAAGCCCATTCAGAAGATAAAGCACTGGTGTAGATAGAACTGATGAGAAACACAAACTGGATTTGAGCAACAAATGCCATTCTGAAGAGAGATGGTGCTGTTAAATGCTGTCTGGTTTTGCCTGAGGTTTTTGAGCCTGTCAATTCATCTGAAAGTGTGTAACGTCTGTGTTCCTGTGTAATCTCTGACTACTGTATTTCTGCATCATCTGAGTATATTAAAACTGAAATACCTATCTGAAAAGTTTACAATGCTTTTAGAGATATGCAAACAATATTTTGGTACTAAAATATCAATTAATATATAATAATATTCAATATCATAAACACAAATAAAGGGTATAGCTTACATGTCTTGCTCTTGTCCAAACCAATGCCTCAAGCAACTACAGCTTTTTCAACACTGTGCTTAGAAAACTTTAGTAGAGCTCATATCACTGAAATATCTGTAGATATTCTCCCATTATTCTAGCAGGAAAATCTCTCAGTTTATTAACCTGTGCAAGTTTGCCATTTTGGAGTAAAATGGAAGTGCTGACTGAGCTCTTTATTTATTTCAAATACTTGCTTACTATACTGATGCTTAGAATCCCAGTAACACCCAAAGGCTGGGTAGATGTTCATTGATGGTTTCTGTTCTGAAGACCTTGAAAGCCTTTAAGGTTCTTCGGACACAGAAAGTACATTAAATTACATCAGTAGGAGGGCTATGCAATAATGTATTGGCTTTCTCATTTTTCATGGAAGTTCTGATTCTAAAAATATAGTGCACAACATTTTCCTTAGCAAGATCTTACCTCATTGCTTTTTTAAATTTCTCCCAGAAATAATCAGCAGAATAGCCTACAAATTTAGATTATCCCAACACTGTTCTATTTGATCTCAAGGCAGTCAGCCTCTGCTTGATGCTCATGTCCTTCTCCTGAAAGAAATATTGAAATAAATTCAAAGCTTCAAGCAGCAAAAAACCCAATCAAAACAGAAACAGAAATGTTTTCCTAAATGTTTAAAAGTTACAGCAAGGGTCAGATAGAGACCAAAAAGGATAAAGGCATCATGTTACTTTCTAATTTTATTTAAAACGAAGCTATGTTGAAGAAGATGATACTCGGGTGCCTTCCTTTGGATCTTTTTTTTCCTTCAAAGAGCTTTTTCAGTAAATGGCATCTTTTTCAGCATGGGGTCTCCTGCCATCTCCAAGCTGATCTCAGAAGTACTTGCCTTTACTCCTTGAATAAAAAGGATCAAAGAAATTATGTATCTTACCTCAGTTCCTCCCTATATTTTTTCTTTTCTCCTGTCATATATTAGCCTAGACATTAAAAAAAAAAAAATTCAGCATTTCTAGTCCTGATGAACTCTTTTTGTGTCTGTAATCACCTCATGCGTTCTATCAGCTGCCCGAAGGGAGAGGCAAAGAAAAAAGACAATTATTCTTCAGACAGGTGAAAGCTGACATTTTATTTCTGTACTAAGGGGAATTTTCCTATGTCATAAAGATTCCAACCATATCTTCCAACTTAAAATAACCTGAAAATACACTAATCCAAGGAGAAGTGTGGAATGAATTGACCTGCCTAGGAGATAATTTTTTAAACAGTGATTTTAAAAGTATATATTTAAGAGAACTCAAAATGAACACAAGTGTGCTTCTCAATGAATGCCTACCTAAGGGAGACATGGTGGCAAACATAATATTAAAAAAAATACCAAGAAGTGAGGAACAAATATTAAAGGGAAAATGTTTTGAGAACTTAGATGTGCAAAACATGTAATGCATTGTATCTTCCAGAGGATTTACCACAAGACTCATTATAATTGGTATTTTTCTTAGAAGATCAGTTTCCTGAGGTTATATGTCAATATAAGAATTTTAGATTTAATTATTTTTTATTCCTTTGGATAATAAAGAAAAGCTTTGAAGCTAAAGGCTAAAAACCAGAAGGAAGATACAAAGAACCTAAAATGTATTGTTATGAAGCAATTTTATCTAATTTGAACCCTTTGTTTTTCTTTTCTTTTCAGGACTAATGCATGAATCTTGAAATCTGGAGTTAGCAGCTCTGGATTATGGATAAATAAATACTCATGGTTGCTTAGCATACATTCTCACAATCGTCTTGTTATATCACAGGTAATACTAGGGCTTCATGATTTATTGTGAAGTGAGGTGACTGAGCTCCAAAAAATGACGCATCATTTAAGGAACAACATCTAGATCTTTTCAACTTTGTTAGACATTTTTTAGAAATATAAACTAAATTGGTTATTTCACAAGAGAAGACCTTGTACAGGGCAGAAAGGTTGTGGAAATTTGGTATAAGAAAAAATTAGTAGTTCAATAAATACAGTTATTTAAGGTATGCCTGTGTTATTTTACAGCCCAACTAACTTCCTCCAACTACTATCAGTGTGAATGATTGAAAAAAAATAGCACAAAAAGTCTTTCCCTATATGTTTATCATCTGAGACATGCAGAGAAAAAGGCACGTCTACAACGGTCCTTCAAAATCATTACATGTTTCTATGGTGCTGCAAGGTTTTGAATAAATGTGGTAAAACTAAAAATCTAGTAGTTCAGTAAGAGCTTGTCAAAGAGTAATTGTGGGTAAAATGTTAATACCTCTCTTCCCTTCTCTTTTATGTTGAATGAATTATTAATTTTTCATTTATTAGCTAACTCTGCATATTTGATGCTTTTTTGATACTAGTAATTACTTTGAGCAACTTGAAGTATTTACACTGGATTTGTATGACTTTTTATCATGCTGACGGTTTAAACACTCTATCATATAAAATACAGCAATTACTATTGCCTTGTCTGGAAGAAGGTTGTAAAAACATGTCTCATTAATTTTATGAGGTCATCTAATTGATGTAAAAACCTAGCAGAAATTCTGGCAAGCAGCTGGAAAGCAAGCAGCTCCCTGTGGGTATGTGTTGTTTGGGTGACTTCAGGCAGCCTCTGTGCCCTGGGAGGAAGTCACCTGCAGCATCCACTGTCCCATGCCCCATCTTTGGCACCACTGTTTCTTTCACGTGAGCTCACAAACATGAAATGCAATGCTGAAGGGAGAAAAGGGAAAGTGCTTAAATTTCAGTGGAAAACTGTCACCAAGTTTCACTGGACTGGAAATGATTGTATATGAGTAGATCAATTCTACCTTGTGTCAGCACTTTGTGTCCGCACTAGAAAGGCTATATTAACATAGAATGGAGATAGGAACATTTGCATCAAGAGTTGTCTCACACTGATGTTTTTAAAATTACATTATAGAAGGCTTTGATGTTTCTTACTTACCCCTTGGCACTGGTGAGAATTGTCCATGAACACCCATTGAAATAAAAGGCTCAATATGTCACCTACATATTGCTCTAAGTGAAATAAAAATTGTCTAAAATTTGTCTGTAATTCATCTTCAAATTTTAACCACTGGGGAACATGATGTTGCATTTAAAATGCATATGAAAAGACAAATTCATGTTAGATAACCTTCCTTTAAACAAAATTATGGAATAATAGGTCTTTCTTCTTGGCAGTGTGTTAAAGGATTTACAAAGATGTTTTTCCTCTACTCCCATCAGTTTGGGGCAGTAGTTCTTGTATCATAAAACATGATTATTCATTAAGTTTTCCACTTATACTGAAAAATGTGCTAATCAAATGTGAGAGCAATCAAATCAATCAAAAGGATTGTACAAAATTAAGTTTCTTAAAGTTTTCTTTCATGGTAGTATCAAGCTACATGATTTTAGGTGATTTAATGAAGACATTGAAATAGAATTTTTGCAAAAAGCTACCATCAGAACAAATTTTCTGCATAAAACCTACACAGATTTTTCTTTATTGACATTTTCCTGAACTTTGTAGTAAGAAAAAGCATTTGAAGTTAAATAAAGGACATTTCCATAGACTGAAAGAGGAGAAATTTAGATTATATGTGAGAAAGTAATTCTTTACTATAAGTCGTGAGGCACTGAAATAGGTTTCCTAGAGAAGTTGTGGATGCCTCATCTGTGGAAATGTTCAAGGCCTGGTGGGATTGGGCTTTAAACAAACTGATTTACTGGGTGGCAACCCTGCCCATTGCAGAGGGTTGAAACTAGGTAATCCATAAAGTCTCTCCTAATCCCAACCATCCAATGTAACTATGAAAGACCATTATATGTTCTTACATGTAATAATGTTGCTTGCAGCAAAGCTGTACCAGATATTGAAAATTATGACAGAGAACACCACTGACCCTGTTCAAATATTTGTTGTTTAAATAAATATGCTCTCCACTTTCTGAAAAACAAAACTAAATATAGATGCATCATGCTACATGAGAATGTGGAATATTTAAAACTAGGATAAATGATAACAACATAGCTAGGAGCTAAGCAAGAACCTGAGGGCATATACTGTGAGCACCAAAGGGCCAAGACTATTTTCAGTATGCAATGTCAATATTTCTAATAACCCCAGAATTTCTCCCTATCTCTTTCACGTTGCACAGCATTGCTGAATTTTCTCTCTTCTTTAGCTGGTGTAATATGGGTAAATACTTCCTGGCAACAGAATAGTTATAGTCATTAATACCAAGGCAAAATTCTAGTTCTTTTTAAAGTGATCAATACAAGCGGTTGACATTTGCTGAATCTATGCACTTGATAGTCGATTGCATATTTATGAGCATCTTATATGCTTAATGTTACAGCAGAAAAATACAAGAGGCTCTTGAAATATCTTTACTCCTCCTCCAAGTGGCATTCATAGAGAACTGACAACACACCTGATAAAAGAAGCAGTCTTAGAAGTATGCTGAAAGCTCATAAAATGGGTAGGACAAGAGCCACCACTGCAATTTAAAGGTATCAAAAGGACAAGTCAAGTTTTTACTGTTATACACGTTTACATATCTCACTGCAGCAAAATCGTAGTTCCCCTCTGAAACGTATAATACCAACTCTTCACATGCCTTACATTTTCCATTTACTCACCATTTCCAGTGAGGACCAAAACAACACAGAAGCATTAAAATGTGTTTGTGAAAGTTACTGTCACAGTCAGAAAAGCCTTTTCTTTCTGCATAGAATGGACTGGCGAACTGAAAAGGACAGAAATTATACTAGCTGCTGCTAGGCAGTGGCCAAATACAGGAAGTTCTCATGTTTCAGGGTATATGGAGAGTAGGACAGGCTAGATCATTACCACAGAGAATAATTTCTCTTTTTATGGATATAGCTCTAGTCACTACTCAAACCCAGAAAGAATAGTGCTAGAGAGCAGCATTGCAGTCAGAAGCATTGATTTTACTGCAAACTACTGCTTGCTACAAACTCTCTTTCAGAAATAGGACAAAACATTCAGTCCAGTAAAGCAGATCAACATTTTTGTTCATACAGGCTGCGCTTCATAATCTTTGTTTCTTAAGTCTTCTGTTGTAATTCCATTTGTTGCTTCCTTAGACAACAGACAACATGTTAAGCTTATAAGTGCTAAGGGAGTAAACCAGAGGCAGAACAAGAGCTAAATGATACCAATAACACTGTTCCTGTAACTTAAAGCAGGAAAAAATCTATACCCATGAACTGAATTCTGCACTAGTAATGAAGATGCCAATGTTGATAGCAATACAACTGGAAGCAGTGTCATTGCGTAGATAGGTTTTGCTTTGATTGCTACTTAAAGACTAGAACAACTGAAAAAAAAACCCCAACAATATTTCTGTAACCAGGGACAAGCAGGCATAATTACTCCTGAAAACCGCTCTTGCCCTGCAAATGGGCTTTAGGACAAAGTGCTGGTATCTGGTTTCATCTGGGATAGAGATATTTTTGCTCCTAGTAGCTGGTAGAGTGCTGTGATTTGCATTTGGTATGAGAACAATGTCACAGTGATGTAGCTGTTGCTAAGTGGTGCTTGTCAAGGACTTTTCAGCTTCCTGTGCTCTGACAGTGAGGAGATCCACAATGAGCTGGGAGGGAACAGAGCCAGGGCATCTGACTTGAACTGGTCAAAGGAATATTCCATACCATAAAATGTCATGCTCAGTATATAAACTGGGAAAGTTGGCCAGGAGGGGCCAATCCAGGACCATCTGGGCATTGGTCAGCAGGTGGTGAGCAACTCTACTGTGCATCACTTTTCTTTCGTGGACTTTATTGCTCTGTTTCTCCTTTTCATTAAAATTCTTTTTTATCATAGTTATTATTATCAACACTGTTATTTCTTTCAGTTTTTAAAACTCTTTCAGTTATTAAAACTCTCAACCCATAGGTTTTAATTTCTTTTTCCCCGTTGTCCTCCCAACCAGGGACAGGGGGGTGCAGGAAGTGAGAAAGCACTGTGTGACACTGTTACATCTCTATTTGTTATTGCAGGAAAATCTCCAGAGCAGATAGGCTGCAAAATACATTAAGAAAATATACTATGACTTCATACTGTTAGATGGTCCTCACACATCTGCCATCCCATAAACCACAGATATCTTGGTTGTCCTCTGGTAGCAAGAAAAAGATAGTGTCTCTTGTTCAAATGGAAGAAATAGAAACACAAAGGATAAAGAATCTGTTCAAGTAGATCTGTGGAACACTAGGAGACTGAAACAAGTTTTAAAATATCTAGACTTCCCACACAAAAAGCTTTTTTCTCCTCATGGACAGGGGGACATAATTAGTGTCTTCTGCTGACACAGCAATATCTGTCAAAACAGAAATAAAACTATTTTCCCTAAGGAATTCAAGCTGTAGGTGATAGCTAAACTGAGGGGTTTGCCCTTCATCAGGCAGTGAAAACTTGTCTGAAATTAAGATTTCTGGTGCATCCTTGTGCTAATTTCACCTGAGGGTCTGTAATGAATTCCGTCAATGCCCAGGACCATACCTAAAGGCTTCAGATCTATCTAGTTAAGAGAAAGGCTTAGAGAGAAGAGCTGGAGCAGCCTGCAAACTCAGCACAAATGTATCACAAAGACAGTTAAGGTTCAGCTTACCTCACACCCAAGAGCATGCCTCCCTGTGCAGAAATCAATCAGCCTTTTTTTCAGTATTGTTAATTATAATATACAGAAAATAGCAACACTTAATCAGTTCATACATTAAATATTTACAATATCCTAAGGTTTGCTATTGTTTCAAGCTACTTTCCACTTATTCCTTCCTCTTTCTTTCTCCCCAGGTCTTTTTTTAAATGCTGTAGCAAAGTGAAATTCACAATAGCCATAATTGAGTTAGTATTATTCAACCAATTTTTTATACACCCACATCAACTGCAAATCTTCAGGAGTTCACTGCTGCTTCCCAGCCAATAACAAAGCTTTTGCATCCACTACTGCTTTTGTAATGGGATTGAATTATTTCCAATGTCCTCCTACCAAAATGCTCATGCCAGCCTTTAATTATACTCCAATCTTCTTGTATATCCACCCCTTCGCAAAGTTCCTTGCACAATGCTTTGCATTCACCCTTGCACCCTGTGTTCTGCCTCTACTGTTCCATTTTGTTTTGAATACAGAATTTTAAAGACCTTAATTTCCATTTCTTAAATTCAAGCATAAGACTTTTCTTCTAAAAAAATATGTGTTAGTTTTTGATGCTTTTAAGTTCCTGTAGCCTACTCATTTGCAGTCTGATAAAACAATTCCACAATGTTTGGGGATATCTAAAAACTTACAAAGAAGGGTAACTCCTTGACAAACTATTTCAAAATAATTATGCTTTATTAATTTATAGGAACTGAATACAATTTTAATTTTTCTGAAAGAAAGGAAAAAACCCATCCAAACTCAATCCAAACCCACAAAACCCCCCAAACCTAGAAGGAATATAAATCACTTCCATCCGAAAGGGAACATCAGATTGCGCATGTTCACACATGTTCACAGGACAGAGGTAATTATTTCTCCTTCCTGTGTTAATTTTAATCAGAAACATCCATTATTTTGGGGAATAAATATTTTTAAAACTCCTTTTAAAAATAAATACAGTTCTATGATTCTTTGGATCTTTGAATTCCTTGGAAACATTCAACATATAAGGGAGTAAATGGCAGGAGACAAGTTAAATTCATCAGTGCAGATGATTCTGGTGTACTTGCAACTGAGCTAGAAAAAATATAGGCTAATATTTTTATTCTTTGCCAATAACAGTTGAGCTTGTTTTTATTTTCAAATGAAAATATATTTGAAAATATTTTTCAAAACGAATGTAAGCATTGGACAGAACTGGAAATATGCAAACAGATTCCAAGGCAGCAGTGTGTAATCACTGGAAGCTTCCCTTTGTTTCAATGTTCAATAAAAATGCTAAATAGGGCAATTTTTTACGGAAGGATGGATACTGAATGCATGTATGTGTGTGTGAGCATGGATGTGCACTACATTGAATGAAGGCCTGAAAATGTAATTGAGAGCTTTTGCCCTCATTTTTAGACTTGTAGTTTTATTAAGTTGATATACTGAATTTTAAATAAAGGAATATGAAATGCTTTGGCATAATTACTCATTGCCAGGAACAATAATATTCATCTTACGTCTATCAGTGGCCTCCAAAAAAGTAATGAAATAGACTTTACTTGGCATTACTGCCTTAAATTAAAGTCGCTGTGTGTCACAGATTACATTTAAAGCCTACTTTTTCAGCTATTTATCAGCCGCTATACTCTGTCGACTGTTTGGAAAACACATTTTTCTGTGAGAATAGAGGAAGTTGTTACCCTTTAACTGTGAATTTAAAACTTTTCAATATATAGATGGATATATACTTTATTTTTTTTCCCTAGGAACACATCCTTTTTGTCTTGGGGTTTGTTTTTTTGTTGCATTAAAAAAAACCCCAAACTGAAAAAAAAAAAAGAAGGAAAAAAAGCACCACCACAACCACCACCGAAACCAAAATGAAACAAAACAAAACAAAAAAATCAAACAAAACCCACAAAACTGTTTTCTCCAGGGATAGAATTTCTTCCAATACCTATATTCTCACTTACTTTGTATCCCTCAAATTCAGCGTTGTTATGAAAAGTATTCCCTATTGTTGAACCCACAATGTAGCGTATCTCCCTCAAAAACATCACAGCAGAAATTCCTACAAGAAATTCCTACACAAATCTGAAGATCCATCATCTGTGAAGCCTCATCCTAAGAGACTCTGTATTTCCTTCAACAGAACAAAGCCTATTTTGACACCATGATATTTAAGGGCCCTATTTGATGCTATTCTTTTGAGTCAAACCTTCTACCTACAAACCCCCCAATAACAGGCACAGATAGACAATTGTCACCTGGATTGTTAACATTTCTCTCTGTTTCCCAGCTCTGCCTTGGTGGGATGTTTGCCTCCTCCAATCTCCTGCTTATTCACCCAAGTACTGAGAGCATGCTCCCAGCTGCATTCCTCCCATGACTGTGCAAAGTCTGCCTACAATCCCTGAATACTTCAAAGCCTCCAAAACCACGATTTTCCTGGGTGATATCCCAACATATTTGGCTGTACTGCTGTACTGCATAGAAAAGAGCAGTCACAACCCAGGCATCAAGTACTCCCAACACACAAACAAGGTTTTTCAGAAAGGCCCAGGCAGAAAGCCATACATTAACACAGAAGCATAGACAGATTCAGAGCATACATTCATCCCATAGAACATTCAAAATCTGAAGATAAATTCTATTCAATACTTTCAGGATCTCCTCTAAATATGGATTTTTTTTTCTTGTAAACTTGTCTGAAGAGATTTGCATATGATCAACCTCTCACTGCCTCAGAAGAACAGAAGACAGATTACTGAAGAGGCTACACTTTAATGTCTACAGTCGTTCAATTAATTTACAAAATAATCCAGTGGGAACCCACTAAAGACCAGAACATCAAATTGTTTATCTCTCCTGATGCCATGTATACAATAGAAACAGCTTCTGAGCACACCTTTGAAGAAAAAGGTCATCCTTGAAAGGAATTTCAGAACATTCGAAGCATATTTATAGTGCTCAACAAACTTTGACACTAAGTCAGCTATCCACTGATTACCCACAAAAGAATGCTTTCCAAGTGAGATATTTCATACACTCTAGATGTAAAGGTATATAGATTTCTTACAATAGCATCCCACTTCGCAATTAAAAGCAAGGGTGACTTCTGACAAAGTAAATGTTGGGTAAGTAATATCCACTGGAATTTCCTTCAAACAGGATTAATCAAATCATTATTTTCCCAGTTCTTAGTAATACATGACCTTCTTGAGCCACCAAAGGACCTTACTGTAAACTCTGAACATCTGTTCCATTTTGAAATAAATGAATCTATGCAGGCTGGAGACAAGTTTATGCGATTTGATTTCCACTTTGGTGCTTTAGAAGGGACTTATTCACAGCAAAAAGACACTTTAAAGTCACATAAAAGATTTTCCTGGATATGTGGGGGTGTCTGGAAGACAAAAAATATAGTGTATTCTGCACAGTCTTCATGAGAAAATCACTTTAGTAGAAAAATGAGCTACTGGAAACAATTTTGTGTAACAGTTAATTTTTCAGTCATTGTGATTTTTAGCGTGGCAAAATCTCTGATTCCATGATTGTATGAAATTAGCATAGATTTATCACAGCTTTTTTTGTTGTTGTTGTGCAGGATATCTGGAAGTAATCACTGTAATTTTAATATTTGTTAGGAACTGTCCCCTTGCTAACTTCTGCAGGTGCACTTCCAAAGAAAATTCTACATCAAAATGACAGCAGGTAATAAAGCCTTAACTTATAAAATAGGTGGGGAGATTATTCTACTACTAGATGAGACTCTCTCTTGTCCCGCAGATTCCTCAGCTAATGTTACTGATATAAGTCTGTGCCTTCTGTTCCTCTGGAAAACTACACACCCCATTTATTTGCTACCTGAATAAAACCTTTTCCTGAAGAACTAAAATATTGAAATTGGGAAATGCAAACTGTTTAAGAAGACATTTTCCATTTCCACAAGTACTATTTCACTAATTGAAATTGTGCATTGAGCCAAAGACAGACAACATGTCTAAAATGTCAATAGGTAAAATCAATAAATTAAGGGGGAAAAAAAGGCAAAAAAACCCCAAACAAAACCAACCAACCAAACAAAAACCCCCAACCTTCTCTTGAAGAGAATTTCAGGCAAAGTGCTCCAGTCATCATTTAAACCTGGAGAATATCTAGCATTCAATTCAATTCTATAAACTATGATATTAATTTACTAATAAGTAAAAAAACTCTTAAAGGCTACTTTAAAGTGTCTGTTTTGAGACAGTGAAAAGTAAAATTTCTAGATGGCTATGGCAGAGTGGGTTTTGATGGTAGTTGCTGCTGCCTTGTTGGGGGTTGGGTTTTGTTTTTTTTCTTTCCTGTTCTCTCCTCACCACCTGTGGAATTTTCTTTACATTGAATTGCTAATAGGAACTGATGGTTTGAGCACCAGGCCCACCTGTAGTCCCAGCAGCTGGGAAGGGGGAACTCTTCTTGGTTCTTTGGGAGTTTCCTTTTGGGGGTGGGCGGAGATTCCAGGAGACTGGGGCCGGGGGCAGTTCCTAGCTCATTCACTTCTGTGGCATGGGAGAGGACACAGGCAGCGGAGGGAGTTTTCATCAGCACTGCAAGACTCAGTCCCTGTTGCTTTTCCTCCTGCCATCGCCGTGACCCATCAGGGAACTCTTTCTTCTGCTGCTGGGTCTCACATTCCCTTGCCCTGCCAGGACACCCCGGAGGCTCCAGCTGTTTGCTGTGGAGTTTTT
>VXAX01006431.1:37323-47914 GCA_013399835.1 Leptocoma aspasia
GGGTAAAAATCCCCCACGCTGTCCCTGGGCTGCTCCGGGGCTGGGGGGCGGGCAGTGACAAACAGCCCGATGTTCGCATGGCTGGCTCCCTCAGGGCCCACGGCAGCCACCCTTCCCCCTGCCAATGGAGTTGGGGAGGTCAGTTTGTCTGCAGGCTGTCTGGGGAAAGGACCCAGCCCCCCGCAGCACTCCCTCCCCGTGCGGCAGCCGATGGGGCTGGCGAGCTCCCCAGGAAGGGGCCCGGCAGGGCCTGGCCCCCAGCAGGGCCTCTGAGCCCAGCCTGGCCCAGAAAGGGACAGGCCGGACCTACCTTTCTGCTGCCCACAGGGAAAAGAGGAAGTTCCCGGGTTTTTTCCCAGCTTTAACGTGTGTTTCATAGAGGCATGTCTATGTTCATCACTTCCATGAAACACTCCCATTTCAAACCAGGGCACCAACCTAAACTGTTTTGTGACAGAAAAGAAAAACACCACCACCACAACCACCATCAGAGTGCAGACAATCAGGACATCAGGAGAGGGAGAAGAGCAGAGCCATGTCCACTTGCCTGAATGCTCTGACTGGCACTCACTGGCTTCTGCAGGTCAGGCAAAGCTGGGGACATGGTCCAGTCATTTTGCCTTGAAGACAACATTGGGTTTCACTCATAAAAGAGAACTCATATCTAGAAAGATTTTAAAAAGAGCAATTTTTAAAATACAGTTTCTCACCTCCATCTTCCTACATCTGCTTGGGTGCTGCCTAAGTGGCCAAAGTCCTGGCAAAAACTGCACTGAACCAGTCCCTTCTCTCTTCTCTGGTCGCTTTGATTGAAAACCATTGGGATAGGAATTACTGGAATCAGCTGTGAACAGAGGCATGTGGTAAGGGATGGCAGAGACTCCAGCGGAAAGGTACAGCTGTCTCCATTTCCAGTCAAGGTAGGTAAACCTCTCCAAAATCCTCTCCCATGTCCCCTATAAAGGACAGGAGATTTGATGCAATGCAACAGAACCTAAAGTGTTACTACACCTATCCAGCGTACACCAGGTTACTCACTGTTCTGTCATAGGCAGTTTGACAGATGGCTGATTGCAGGTCACTTGGCAAAAGCTTGCCACTCAGAGCAATTCTACAAGACCAATGTGGACTAAAAACTAGAAAACCAAGAAAACCCCAAACCATCAAAATTATTGCATTGCAAAGACAGACTAGGGAAAATACTTCAGAGTAATCACCCCAAAGTGCCCACTTCCTTGTTCACTTCTGCAGTGAAAACTGCAAACCATTTCAAAAGTGAGCGGTAGGAAAAGTTCAAGTAGCATTAAAAATGAAAATGAAAAGCATTTTTACAAGTATTCTGTAAAAACTTACAAGAGAAAGTAGAGAGGAAAATACAGGCAAGCCCCAGGGAAATACAAAAGTTACTTGAAGTTGTAGAACGATAGTTGCATACACTTGTATTCTCCATAGGAAGAAAAGATAGTATCTCTAAAGCTTTTAGCAGTCTTGAAAATAGAATTAATGTTTTAAATATTCATTGAAAAAACAGATAAACTTATTATAACTATCCCTTTGGGCTTAGTTCTATATTAAAAAGGCAAGATATCAGCTTCCATTAGTGCAGTAAATAGAAATAATCAACTGTCAAAATACTGAAAATAATAAAATAAAATCAGTTTAATGAAGTCATGTAAGTAAGGAAATTAAGTTTATGGTAACCTATTGTGAATATGGAGAGAATTCTACTGAGATGATTCAAGCTGTCTAAGCAAAAGAAGTTATTTGGACATAAATCCTTCATTAATTTTCAAAAGTGAGCTGCTTTAATATACTTTGGATTAGTCTGGTATATTCAATGGATATAGAAAATGTCAATTTACCCAAGCAAAATCCTTTCAGGAAATGTATCTATTCAACTAAACTACTATCAAATAGTCTTCTGAGCTCACAAGTGGAACTTTTAACAGAAGAGATCAGCCAGAAACAGCTGAGCTCACTGGGGAGATGAGAGAGCCAAGTTTTAGCTATGGACTTTGAATTTAGGTCTCCCAATACCTAAGAGGAAGTATCTGAGCAACTATCTACACTGCTGAGACCATTTATTTTTAACTAATCAACATTTATATTTATACGGAGTTGAATCTGAACCTATGATTTGAGCTTGTTGCCTACACCTGTATGGCCACCATGCTCTCAAAGAGGTACACGGGAATGCCTTTTGTCCCCATTCCTATCCAAAAAGAAGAATGAAGCCATCCCCACAGAACATTTTTGTTTGTACAAACTTCTTGATCCCCAATAAATTAATGAAAGAAATAACAAAGGGGTTTCTTTTTCTGGGAAAGCAAATGGAAAATTTCTGACATAAATGTTATGTAGAAAGTTCTCATACAGAACTGCTCATGTTTTAGAAAACACCACTATGTTTTGTATTTCAGTACAAGATAAAATACCATGGCGTATTTGGACCACAGCACACTATAATTTCTTCAGCCTGAAGATGAACATCAGCCAAAATATGGTCTCTGAATCTCTGGGCACCAAGATCCATTTCTAAAATGAATTAAGAAATTACTGTAGAGAAAAGGAATGGAAAGCGACTATTGTCATGAGTGTTCTTCAGGAAAGCTATTTAGAAAATAGGTTTATGTATTCAGCTACAAATACAGCAAATTCCCCATTTTCTACTTTGCTTCTCCTTGTACCAACAATGGTTTTACTCCATGGCACTCAAACGTATCTGAAATTATGATTGCTCATGCACAAGAAGAAACATAAAATCTTGTTGCCTTATTTGTTGCAATGGCTGTATTCATTGCTTTCTACCCAGGTCTATTGCCTAATATTTCACTAGAATGAAATCTGCAAGAGATGAGCTGTTACCAAATGTCCATCATTCCAAAACAATAATTCTTTTTATGGAACCTAATTAATTTACATGTATTGATCCATTTAAGTATATGTTAGGAAGTATTATATTGCTATGATAGAGACAATAAGGTATATTTCTCTTAACAGAATTCAAATCTTTCTAAACAAGCCCTCTTTGCTATACTTGTACCTTCAATTTCACACTTCAGCAGATGGTCTATTAGACTCAGCTGTTTCCTGCACCATTCTTTAGAAGAGTAAACAAAAAGTGTGCCCTAGAACTGATGTTTGCAAATGCTTTCTATAAAATATAGAACATAAGCCTATTCCAATGCTAATAAAATATAAATGCAGAAATATTAAACAAGTTTGTATTGGAACAGAAAGAAAACACAAGTATAGTAGGCTCAGGGTCTAAAGAGCTGTGAAAAAAACCCGAACACAAGAACAACAGAACAAAACAAACAAAAACCCCCGCCACAGAATCCTCACAGGAAACATATTATTTGCTAAAAAATAAAGTATTAATAAAATGTATCTGCTTATGAAATTTTTCTGCAGTTTAATACTCTGTGGACATTAATAAACCTATGTTAGGAAAATAATTGGGGTAGCTGTTATTTCTTCAAAGTTTTTTGATCAGGGCTCTGATCAGTGCAACTGAGCTTTTTGTAGGTCTTTAAAAACAATTATCTGTATTTACACATCTGGTGTTTAATCAAGTAATTTGTACCTGATTATGTTAGATGCAGGTAGGAAGGTAGCCCTCTATGTCAGGATGCCCATATCTTCCAGAGATAATGAATTCTTAGGAAATAGAGTAAAATGGTTCAGGGGTCACCGAGTCATCAGTGTACCTTCTCATAGAGGAGAGACCAAATAAGAAGCCAGCTAAGTAAAATAGGAAGTCCATACCAGTAAAAAAAAAAAAAATAAATTAAAAAGTCCCTTGTAAGAAAGAGGTGAGAAATTAAAATATCTTCTACCATGAAAAATCATAACGTAAGAATTTAACCCCCAGTTAGGCAAGTGGTAAGTTCTTTCCCCTGAGTAGTGAGGAGCCATGAAAAGGGGATTGAACACAGCTTCACTTGATGTTTCTGGGTTAGACATCACCCAAAGAGCAGAGAAGGTATTTTAATTTGAAAAAAAGAGTTTATCAAATGGTCTGAGACAGCACAACCAATCAATTTGCCATGCTCATTTTGGAAATTAGTGTGGCGGAACCACAGACTAGATCTGTGGGCTTCTGGCATGCTATTTTTCAATTTTGCTAATACTTGAGTTGAAAACACATTTGGCAGGAACTTTTTACTGAAGTCCACACACAACATTTCACAAGGAATCAAAGCAACTTTTTCTAAACAAATATATTCCTCCTATGCTTTGAAGCATACTGTAATTGCAGAAGCTTATAGTCATTTCACTTTAAATTTATCCTTGTTCTTTCATGCTTGGATTGTAAAAGATAACTTTCCTTCTTGGGTATTGACTAACTCTCAGCATCAGCTTTAAAGCAAATTATGTTCCACTCAGACGCCTCCTGTTTTGGAAAGAGGAAGTGGTGGGGAAAGTTGTAAGCAGTAAGTGCCCCTTTGATCTGAGCTCTCAGTCTCACCAAGCAGCTGTGTTTAACTGGACAGGGATGTTGACTGATGTAGCACTGGGATTATCTTCTAAGTGTTTGCTGAAAAATCACTTTGAGGTGCTCTAAAATGCTATTGAGTGGTGAAACAGAGCCAAGCTAATGAAGAGGAGCCTTGTAGCTAAATAAGACTAATTTCTGCTTCTCTTTTCATTCCCAAACTGCACCAAATAAATAGAACCTTCACTAAATACAGTTATTTCACCACTTTCTTATTAGTTGGGCTGCACTCACAAAATCAGTCAGCTTTACTATATTCTCTATTTTAGATACTTTCATGAGTCATTTTAGTTTAATAAGATTTAGGAAAACCAATGTCAAATTGTAACAAGGAAATCGCAAACAACATATCATTCACTGGTGGTGTACTGTGATGTTTAATTGTATATTGTTTAAGAGCACATGTGAACTGAGGTAGCCATGCCATAAGTGTGGTTCCTGTTTCAATGAGGAGTCTTCTAGCACCTTCTGAAGTAGCAAGTTTGCAAGTAAATTGGATATTTTAAACACATTTCTTATTTATTTGAAACTGAAACGCAGACTGAAAGATTAAGAAAACTTCCCAAAACCTTTCTCTGTTAACTTTTGGATTCCTCTACACCTTAACTAAATCTAATTCACACAAATTTATGCTGAAGCAGAATTTGACAGGGGACACATGAATTTTCTTTCAGCTGTGGGATGGATGAATAGGATACCTTGACACACAGAAAGAAAATAATTCTCTCATTAGCATCCAGAAAGGTCTGTGTATCCTTAATTGATATGCAAAAGACACTGTAGATAACTTTGGTGATACGAGAAGTACATATATATATGTATTTGTCCATCCTGTCCTGTGTCTCAAGATTATCTTCCATACATACATTCCATAAACATCCTGCTACAAAGGTTGCAGCAACCTTTGGAAATTCTAAGAAATACCAGGTGAAAATGATGTAAAAAGATTCAACTTTAGAGAGTCGTTTAGACAGCAAGGCTGCTCATGCTTTTTTAATATCTAAACAAAAAGAAAAGCTGTTGAAAGGTTGGTACAACAAAAATGCTGTGCATTCAAAAATATCTCTTTTGTTTTAATAGCCAACAGAAAATCCTATTTTCACACATGTTGAATGGTTTTACACTGCTAAGGAAGTAGAGGTCACCAAAAGCCCCTCACCTACTTCAGTTCCCGCCATTTTTCGTGCAAGGAAAATCTGAAGTTACCTCAATCCCTTGTGAAAACTAATGACTGTGGGCACATAAGAGGAAAAAAAGACTTTCAAAAAGTAGGAAACAGTAGCTAAGGGGGGAAAATGCATGGGGCTTTTGTGAGGGCTACTTTAGGGCATAAAACAGGACCCCATATGAGGGCAAACATAGCTTCAGTCATGTAGGTGTGTGCTTGTGTATGTTCATGTGTGAAATCAGTGGTGAATTTTTACTCAGAGATACAACCTCCTCTTGATATATCCCTGGTTCTAAAATATTTCACTTTTTAATTTCATCCCAGTATGCACCAAGAACCTTTTGCAATTTCATCTCACTCTTCCCACAAGCAGTTCCCATTACCATACCTTATAAATTAATTAGAAAATTACTGTCCATTAAACTTACTCCAGATTGAAATTATGTCAGCATCAGTTTTCACTTCATTAATAGTACTTCACTTTTTCATGCTTAAAGACTGTGTATTTTGAAATGTCAGCATGCTGGGATCTTTGAAAATTTGTTACATATTCCACATATGGAAAATGTTCAACACTGGAACAAGTGATTATCTTTCAACAGAGAAGGCATTCTTTTTATTTTAGTAATCTGCCCATAGGTTTTGAACCCAGTCTGCTTTAGGAAGTGATTCACAGGGTCCTAGAGGATTAGCTTTTAAATTTCAATCAGCGAATTATCTGATGAGCATAAAATGGCAAATAATCCTGCTACACCCCATCACCTATGGATCTGTAAAAACTGGGTGTTGTTCTACACATTACAAACTACCCCAATTTCTTTAATTTTCAATCATAATTTCCCCTTCAGCTCTGCATTTTTATTACAACATTACTCTCTTTAGGTATGGTTTGAGAAATCTTCTGAAAAGACCAACCATTAAATCAAATGTTTGCCACAATAATGGCTACTTTAAAGGTGTTCATTTGATCCAAAATTAGATATAGACTATATAGAATATATAGACTATATTAACAAAATGCAGCTGTTTTGTAGTCCTGTGGAGTCTGATCTCAAAATTAAGATAAAAATACCATTCTTTTCTAGAATTAACAGGGTAGAATAAGGCAAGTGGGAGTGGGATGTTGTTTGACAAATAAAGTAAGTAAAAGAAAGGCACTTTCAGCCTCATTATTTATATCAGAATGGTTCAAGGACTCAGCTTATGACTGTCCTCTGCACAAAAGTAATTTTAAGATTTTTAAAAACTTTCTCTTTTTCCAATCTTCTGCTAATGTAATTTAACAACAAAGAAATATCTGTTTGATGGTAATATATGTAAATATTTCATTGCTTATCTCACTTAACTCCCGTAAACAGTTTTCAGTTATTGCAATAAAAATCAAATAGAAATTTGAAAACAATTAAGCAGTAAACCAAAACCTGCCAATATAGCTGTAATTTAATAATAATAATTTTAATTCTTTATAAAACTGCTATTAAGGATTGACTCTTCCAGGAATGATTGCATAAGGAGGTTTTTATTTGCTAATATAAAACATATCTAAACCTAAAGGTTTACAGAACACAATTTCCTTGGGTGAATTTTTAGCAGGACATAGAAAGAAATTAATTCTGCAACTCTTATTATTGTTAATGGGACTTACCCAGCCAAATCTTCATACATGAGTCATAATTAATATGTACCCCTTATGGTTTTTCTGCATAATATTGTAAATTAATTTCCACAAACAAGTTCCCAGCAGTCATTTAATACAGTGGATCTGATTCTGATTCTCAAAGGTCCCTTGATCACTTCAGTGTAAGCCTGAATGTGTGGCAACATTAAAAGGAGCAAAGACCTGGCTAAACACCTTAAATTAAATACTCACCCTGATGTAACTCAACTAGCTTAAACAAACTAGGCAAAATTTGCACCAGTATAAATGAAACCAGAATCAGACCCTTCTACAAACCAATTCCTTCCTTAACTCATCCACTGTGATATTTCCACATCAGTAACTTTCAGATGGAGTCTAGAAACACTTCACCTTGCTCTGCCAGCAACCTCTCCAGCATGGAATTTAGTTCTGGTGGATAGTATTTATTCTGGTCAGATCCTTTCTATGTTTATCTTACATTCATGGCTGGTACACATTACTTCAGGAAGAATATACTTTTATACTAGAAGAATTGAGGAAAATTGTTTTCTTTTGTTCCTCTCTTTAACTTCACTTGCAAGAAAACAGCAATCCAATACATTTCAGTATTGGTCCCGTCATTCACTTCTTTTTCATAAGGCTTCTTTATTGTCTTAGCATCTGTTCTTCAAGGAACTCCTGATTTCAATGCAGTGAATACCTCTGTAGAGATGTAAATTTTTAGCTTGCTTGCAAGCATCATATAACACACAAGTGGAAAAAAAACCACCACTAATTACATAAAATGTTAGGTCATAGCTACTTGCAACAGTATGTAGGAAATCTATTTAGCCCCATTTTACTGCAGACTTTTCCATTTCGATACTTGCTCCTCTGAATGGTGACAGAGATGATGAATCCTACTGGATGAGCCTTCTCACTGTGTTGCATAAATACATCTTGCTCTGCTCCTGAGGACGCCAGAATATAGGGCTTTATCACACCTGCTGATGGCTTCTCTGTGTTGAAGTGGCTTTGTGCCTAACGGCTCCCTAGTTAGCACACACAGAAATCACAGAGCATAGATTGGTTTGGGTTGAAGGAGATCATCCAGTCATAACTCCCCTGCCATGGGCAGGGACACTTTCCACTGGATCAGGCTGCTGAGCTTCATCCAACCTTTCCTTGAACCCTTCCAAGCACTGGACATCCACAACTTCTATGGGAGACCTGTTCCAGTGCCTCATCACCCACTCAGGAAATTTTTTTTCCTAATATTTGATCTAAATTTACTATTTTTAAGTTTGAAGCCCATTCGTCCTTGTCCTGTCACTACCTGCTCTTGTCAATAGTTTCTTTCCATCTTTCTTGTGGGCTCCTTTCAGGTACTGGAAGGCCACAATTGGGTCACCCCTGCATCTTCTCTTCTTCAGGATAAACAACGCCAATTCTCTCAGACTTTCCTCATAGAAGAGATGCTCCACCCCTCTGACCATCTTGGTGGTATTCTGGATCCAACAGGTCCATGTCCTTCCTGTGCTGGGGACTTCAAATGTGTGGAGAAGTGCTGTCAGTACAAGTCCTAAATCTATCTGAACTAGTTCAAGCTTTGTAGGATCTGGTACCATGCAATAGTTCCCCACTGAACTAATTTTGTCTGTTTTGAGCTTGATTTCAGGCAGAGCCAAATCAACAACTTGAGCTTTGCCCTTGCTTTTGCCTTACTGTCTTAAAAGTCTCCAGGCTGCAATGCCATCTGGCATGATCCTGATCCTCCTAAGCTCAGTCACTGCAAGTTTCCTGTGTTATCACAGCTGGTTTGCACAGACCATTGGGTGCTGTCCATATGCCAGTCTGGTACTTCTACCAGAGGTTTCTACTCCTCCTCACTGCTACTAAAAAGACATCCATAATTGCTAGCTTAGACTTATATATTTATGTAATGATTCCTGCCATCCTGGGAGGCCTACTACTCAGCCAGAGGTGATAAAAAATCTTAGTTTAAAGTGCTTGAGAGGATTTTTTTTTGTTCTCCTGTTATCACTACAAGATAATGCTTTTTTGTTCTAATATTATCAATTTGTACTATATAAAGTAAGTTTATAAAGTGTTTGGATGATGTTAGTCTGGGGAAAACTTGAAATGAGCTCAGAGCTTATCAGCTTATGGTTCTGGTTAAAGAGTGGCTCTTGGGAGAAATGTAATTATGCATGTGTGGTGCTGCAGTTGTGTTAATAATGAATCTTGCCTCTCTCAAGGGTCACCATGGAACCACATCCCTGTATCTGCATCCACAGCCCTGGTAATTTTCAACCCAGATCAGCTACCCATGGATCATGAGGACTGTCTGCATTTCTATACCAGGACAACCACTATATCCAGCTTATGGGTCTCTTACTCATTTACTTTGATATGTCTGTGTCATGCAATCCCTGTAAGATTTTGCCGCCTAATATCCTGTTTGTGATTTCTAAAAACAAGAAGGCATGAGAAAGATACCAGATCATAGTCTGTAAGAATGTAGAAGCAATATCTTTCTGTAATTGTCCTGGAAAATACAAATGGTGCAATTACTTGCAGAGATGGGATAGGATTCAGTTATTGGTCTTTGGATTCCTGTGAGGATGCAAAATGTTGA
The DNA here is from genome assembly GCA_013399835.1 of Leptocoma aspasia. NCBI lineage: Eukaryota > Metazoa > Chordata > Aves > Passeriformes > Nectariniidae > Leptocoma > Leptocoma aspasia. The sequence continues at coordinate 47,246 of VXAX01006431.1, forward strand.
TACCGGAAACTACACAGAGTGTTTTGTAAAACATTAACCCTAAAGAAGTCTGGATTTCAGTCTTTTGGACAATGAAAGTATAACTCCTTATCTCTGGACCTGCTTTTGTAAGTAAAAACAGCTAATTATTTTTAATAAAAATTATTTTTACTTGAAATAGTATCACAATTTTTGTCTTGCTGTCTTACACATTACTGAAAAAATAACCACAGAATCCCTCAAATCCCATATGCCATACTGTGCTGGTTTTGCACAGCCTGGCTTCTGTTAGCAGGGAGGTCACAGAGGTGGCTTCTGTGAGAAGCTGCTAGAAGCTTCCACCATGTCTGGCAGAGCCAATCCCCGATGGCTCTGAAGACGGACATACCACTGGCCAAAACTGGGCCAATTAGAGAGGGTCGTAATCCCTCTGTGGTAACATATTTAAGAAGAAAATCAAAGTCACAGTTTTTTTCTAGTCAGAGAAGAGGAGGAGGTGAGAATATGTAGGGGAAACATGGAGACACCAAGGTCAGTGGAGAAGGAGGCAGAGGAGATGCTCCAGGTGCCAGAGCCGAAATTCCTCTGCAGGCCATGGTGAAGGCCATGGTGAAGACCATGGTGAAGACTGACAGCTGTCCCCCTGCAGGCCATGGGGATCCACAGGGGATGCAGAGATCCACCCGCAGC
>VXAX01006433.1:21777-32552 GCA_013399835.1 Leptocoma aspasia
TGGGTGACACCCCCGGGGGCCTGGGGAGGGGCTGCTGGTGCTGGGAGTTCTGGAGCCTGGCCCAGGGCTGGGGAGGATGTGGGAGGTACCAGGGCCTGGGCAACTTGGCAGGGACCCTCAGGGGCCTCATGTTGGGGTCTGGGGACGCCAGGGCTCCTCACCGTGGCACGGCTGACCCCACTCCAGACCCCACTGCCAGGACATGGAGACCCCCAGAGCTCCTCACCATGGCATGGAGCACCTCCAGACCCCACTGTCATAACATGGGGACCCAATGGATCTCCTTACCATGGCATGGGGCATCTAAAGACCCCATTGTCACGACATGGAGACCCTCTGGATCTCCACCAGGATGCCTCCAGCCCTCCCTGCTGTGCCATGAGGCACCTCCAGACCTCACTGCCACGATGAGACACCCTCCACCTGCTGTCACGGGGATCCCCTCAGGCAGCTGTGACCCACAGACCCCACAGACGGGGCGATGCCCCCCAGGCAAACACCTGCCCCGTCCCGCCCTGTCCTGGCTCGGCGAGTCCATGTCCTCGGTGTCACTGTGCCCCGAGCACGAGCAGCAGGGAGGAAGGGGAAGCCATCACCGCCCGCGCACGGCCGGGGAGGAAGGGGGCCTTTGTTCGCCCTTCCTGGCCACTTGCACAGCGGGGAGCAGCGGCCGCCCCTCAGGGTCCCTGGGGACGCGGGGACAGGGGGGTCACCGAGCCACAGCCCAGCCCGACGCCCTCTTCCCGCTGCCGGGAGCGGGAGCCAGCAGCTGGAAAAGCGCTTTGCTCTGCTGCTAAATCCTCACGTGTGCCAGGGGCTGGAGGTAGGTGCTGGCTGCGTGTCCCCTCCCAGCTGTGACCCCTGTCCTCTCGCCAGGTTCTCGGTGAAGACTCTTCTGGAGAAGTACACAGCGGATCCCATCGACGACTCTTCCGAGGAGTTCGTTAACTTCGCTGCCATCCTCGAGCAGATCCTCAGCCACCGCTTCAAAGGTAGTGGTGGCCCCCCAGGACTGTCCCTGTCCCCATCCCTGTGTCCCGTGGTGGATGGGGATGCACATGCCGGCACCAGGAAGGGTGTCCAGCTCTGGTGAGCTGGCACAGCAGCCCCTGAGCGCAGCCCGTGGGTGCCTGCAGGCCCTGTCAGCTGGTTCAGCTCTGATGGACAGCGTGGGTTTTGGGATTACATCCGCCTGGCCTGCAGCAAGGTCCCCAACAACTGCGTCAGCAGCATCGAGAACATGGAGAACATCAGCACCTCCAGGGCCAAGGTCAGGCAGGCACCAGTCCTGTCCCTGTCTCTGTCGCTGTCCCCATCCCCATTTCTATGCTTGCCCCTGTTTCCATTCACTCCACCCTGACCTTGGTACATGGACCCATCTACATTCCCATCATATCCCCATGCCATGCCATGCCATGCCATGCCATGCCATGCCATCCCATTTACATTGCCATCTCCATCCCCATCCCCACCCCTCTGTGCCCCCACTTGGCTCCCTTCCCCCTGCTCTCCTGCAGCTCCATCCCATATCACAGAGCCCCATGGGACACATCAGCAGCTGTGGGTGCCCATGGTACCAAAAAACGGGCTGAAAGCCACTCAGGTGTGGGGACCTCCAGCTGCTGGTGTCCAGAGTGGACACCCACCCAGCTGAGGGTGGGTGGGAACGTGGGGGGAAGATGTCCCCCATCCCCAGGACTGCGCTGCCTCGCAGGGCCGGGCCTGGATCCGTGTGGCGCTGATGGAGAAGCGAATGTCCGAGTACATCTCCACAGCCCTGCGGGACACTCGGACCACCAGGTGAGCAGCCATGGCCACACCTGCACCGAGGGCCTGTGGGTGTGCTGGGGTGGGTTTCGGGGTGCCAGGGTGGGTTTTGGGGTGCTGGGGGGGCACATCCAGCCGTGTGTTTCCCCACAGGCGGTTTTATGATGACGGGGCCATCATGCTGCGGGAGGAGTCCACGGTGCTCACGGGGATGCTCATCGGGCTCAGTGCCATCGACTTCAGGTAGGGACAGGTGACACAGCGGGACACGGGCCCTGACTGACAACCTCAGGGTTCCCTGACCTTCTACTCCTTCTCCTGCTGCCTCTGCTCAGCTTCTGCCTGAAGGGAGAGGTGATGGATGGTAAAACGCCCGTGGTCATTGACTACACGCCCTACCTGAAGTTCACGCAGAGGTAGGAGCTGGGGTGGCCTCCCTGGGGTGGGGACCCTCCTGTCTCTCCCCCAGCACCACGATGGGGCTCCCTGAACACGTGACAGCCCCTGCTGAGCCCCCACATCCCCCAGCTATGACTACCTGAGTGAGGAGGAGGAGCGGGGCAGTGTGGAGAGCAGCACAAGCGAGGACAGCTCACCTGAACACCCCTACCTGCCCCTGGTCACCGACGAGGACAGCTGGTACAACAAGTGGCGCAAGATGGAGCAGAAATTCCGCATTGTTTATGCCCAAAAGGTACCAGGAACCAGGATGGGGCCATCAGGGTATCAACTTCCCCAGGATGCTCCAGCCTGGAGTATCTCTGCCTCTGCATCCCTACTCCCACACCCAGTGGTACCCTCAGTCCTTCATCCTGCTGCTGTGGTGACCCAGCCCACTCCTTGTCACTCTGGATGGCCCTGGGGACATTGGAGGTGGTGGCAGTGGGGCACCACTGATGGTGGCCTCACCCAGGGGTACCTGGAGGAGCTGGTGCGGCTGCGGGAGTCGCAGCTGAAGGACCTGGAGGCGGAGAACAAGCGGCTGAAGCTCCGGCTGGAGGAGGTGATGGTGCAGAACCAGCTGGAGAAGAGGGAACTGGAGGGCGTCATCCTGGAGCTGCAGGAGCAGCTGTGAGTGGGGACCCACTGCCACTGCCAGGGGGCTTGGGGGGCTGGGGGTCCCTGGAGCCAGGGTGCCCCACAGGGCCTTGTGTCCCCAGTGCCCCACACATCCCGTGGGCCGTGTCACCTGGCAGGTCCCCGGCACTGGTGGCTGTGCCAGGTGCTGAGCACTCGCCTTTGCTGCAGGACGGGGCTGATCCCCTGCGAGAACCCACAGCTGGCCCAGCTCTCCAAGGAGATGGTGACACCTCTGGTCAACCAGTGGCCCTCCTTGGGGACCTTAAATGGCAACGAGAGCGGCTCGGACAGCAAACTCTACAGAAGGTAACCTCACAGTGGGAGCAGAGACCTGCCAAAGCACCCTGCCCTGCCCCGGGGGGGACGCGGGGTGTGGGAGGGCCAGAAGGGCTGTGCCAGCCCCAGGGGGCTCAGAGCTGTCCCCCTGCAGGCACAGCTTCGTGAGCACCGACCAGCTCTCGGCCGAGAACAGCCTCAGCTCCGACTCCCAGCGCCTGGGCGAGGGCAAGCGCGAAGGGGAGCCCTGGGGGCCCTTGGGTAAGACCCCCCCACACCCACCATAGGGTGCCCCCGGGGCTCAGCACATCTCCCCACCTGTACCTGGGGGTCTAGACCCACCAGCAGCCCCCTCCTCATGATTGGCATGCTGCCCCAGCAGTGCAGGGACACCCAGGTCGCCCCCAGAGAGGTGGTCCCTGTCCCCCCGGGGTGGCAGGGCTGGGACACGAGGCTGAACCCCCTGTGATGCCCCGCTCTGCCCGCAGGGAAGGACCCCACGCCCTCCATGCTGGGGCTCTGCGGCTCCCTGGCCTCCCTGCCCAGCTGCAAGTCCCTGGCCAGCCTCAAGTCCAACGAGTGCCTGGTGAGCGACAGCACGGAAGCCAGCCCGACCCGCAGCCCCAGCTGAGACCCCCGGCCCCCGCGCCGCCCCCCGGCCCGGCCGCCCGGCCCAGCGTGGCGGCACAGGACTGACTGAGCTCGGCCCCCCTCGCCACCCCGGGACCACCGAGGGACTGCCGATCCCACCGGGGAGGCTGGGGACGGGCATCCCCCTCCCCATCTTGAGACCCCACCCCGGCTGCGCCTCGGCCCCCCCAGCCTGGACCCCGGCTGGAGACACGGACCTGTTGGGATGGGGGATGCAGGACTGGGGGGAATGAACTGTGCCACGGTGGGGGGACACTGCGAGTGACAGCTGCTGGGGAGCAAGGAGGGGTCGGGGCAGGCCCCTTCCAGGCGTGAGGGTCTGGCGTGGCCCCGCTGTCCGTCCTGCTCAGCCCTTGGTGCCCACCCGGGCTGTGGGTCCTGGCCTCCCCCAGCTCCCCTGCTCTGTGGGGGGCTGCGTGTCCCCCCTTGCAGCAGCATCCCCACAACAGGGGGAGGACTCTTCTTCCTCCTTCCTCCCCATCCTCCCTTGGGTTTTGGGTTGTTTTGGGTGATTTTGATTTTTATTTCAGCCCCATCTGCCTTGTTGGAGCAAAAGGAATCAATAAATGCAGCAAGCAGAGCTGGTCTGTCACCCACCTCCCCAGCTGGGAACAGACCCCTTGTGCCCCCCTGCCACAAGGTCTTGGACCAGGCAAGGATGGTGGGGGGTCCAGCGAGCTCCTGCAGCCCCTCTGGGCAGGGAGAGCACCTTCAGGCCACAGCAGATCACCAAGGCTGGTGCAGCCCCTGGCCCATCAGCAGTGGGTGCTGCTGGGGGGAGGGAGGATGGTGGTCCTGAGGTCCCCTAACCCCCAGTAAACGCCCAGCAGGGACCCTGTGGGTGACAGTACTGTGGGTTGTGGCTGTCACCCCATGGATGCTTCTACAGCCCCCCAGCACACAGAGAGAAATCTTCCACTAAGAGACCATTACTTTATTTAACAAATTAGGAGAAATTCCCTCCATGAGTCCCGGGGTAAGGGGGGCAGTGCCCACAGAGCTGGGGCAGGCCCTTGCAGTGAAAGGATGGGGCAGGGGTGCCACAAGGGCCCCCTGGAGCAGCAGTGAGGTCTGTCCCCACACAGGGTCTGTCCAACCCAGAGTCTGACAGGGGATGGGCACATCCCGAGTGGGAGGAGAGGTCCAGAGGCAGGGAGAGGGTCCTGACGTGTCCCCATGCCATGCAGAGCCAGCAAGGTGAGGCTGTGTGTGAGTGATGGTCAGGAGGGGCAGATCCCCAGGCAGAGCAGGGCTGGGGGACCCGGGCAACCAGAGGAGACCCCAAGGTCTGGGGTTTGGTCCTTGCCAGAGCCCCAGCTCCATCTCCTGCCAGGCCAGGTCTCCTGGGACACCCCATCCTTGCCAGAGCGTCCATGAATCCAGCAGCAGCATCTGTCCAGCCCCAAGGGATGAGTGCAGGGGGCTCCATATCCCCCCCAGTGTCACAGCAACAGGCACAGATGTCCCCCAGAGTGGCTGGGACAGGGAGTGGGCCCAGGCTGGCCCTGGCTCCATGTGGGGCAGCAGGAGGCAGAGCAGGAACGAAGGCACTTGGGCTCTGCACAGCCGAGTGCGGATCACCGCTCCTGGGACACCTGGCTGGAGCAGGGCTGGCACTGTCCCCTGGGCACGGCCACATCCAGCCCTGCCCCAGGCCCGCTCACAATCCCCGCAGCTGCTGCTCCTGGTTCAGCTTCTGGAAGAAGCTCTTGCCAAATTCATAGGTGCTGATCATGATGGCGCAGGCAGGTGCCACCTTGATGACGCGGGGCAGGAACCCTGCAAGGACAGCGCTGTGAGCCCTGGGGTGACACCAGGGCACCTGGAACCCCAGGGCACAGGGCCAGGGCACATCCTCACCTGCAAACAGCCCCCGGGTGCCAGACTCAGCGCGGATCCGCTGCATGAGCAGCCAGGTGGAGGAAGGCTTGGAGGATGTGACTGTGGGGAGAGGGGAGTGGGTGAGGGTTGGGGGACAGCCATGGGGAGTCCTGGCTGCCCCCTAGGCACCTGCCTGGAGCCTGGCCCCTCACCTGGGTGCACCTCACTGTCTCCCAGCTCGATCTGCCGCTGGGTTTTGACCACGTCGAAGGGCAGCGTCAGCACCGCTGCCACCTGTGGGGTTGACACTGGATGGTGAACCAGGACGTGAGGTTCCCACCCAGTGCCAGCTCTGTTGTCACCTCCCAGCATCATCCCAGTCCCACTCCTCCCTCCCACAGAGGCCAACCCCCCCATGGGAGCCCCAGCATCCCAAACTCACCGTGCCAGAGATGGCCCCGGATGTAAAGCTGACCATGAAGTTGGCCCCGTCCAGCCAGGCCTGCCTGCAGAGCCACGTCCTCACCAGCTCGTAGTTAAACCAGTACAGAGCTGGGGGAGAGGAGACACCAGTGCTACCACGGGGCACCCTGGACACGCCAACCCCCCACCAGTGCAGGGCTGCCCTGGGCCCCCCATCTCCCAGTGCCCCCCAGCCATACCCGAGAAGGGGACATCCCGCAGCACGGTGGGTCCCCAGCCTCTCCAGAGGGACAGCCAGCCATCCTGGGCCACTGCTGACTGGATGCAGACACGCAGCTCACGGTAGCTGAGCTGCTGGGACTGCATCTTGGTGCGGATCAGCTCCAGGGGGCTGATGACTGTCACAGCACCCACTGCAACAGAAGGGACACAGGGAATGAGCTCTGTCCGCTCCAGTGGCCGCCCCAGAGCCATCAGCATCGTGCCAGGAGAGCCAGGCACTAAATGTGGGCACTGAGACCTGCCACGCTTTGCTGCCAGGACACATGGTGGGCATGGGGGGACCCCAGAGAGGAGGGGTACTCACGCCTGGCGAGGGCCCCAGCCAGCAAGGGGATGTAGTGGCTCCAGCTCCCCACCCGGGCGTGCAGGTAGTCCCGGAGCTGGTCATAAGTGGTGAAGTAAATGACAGTGGCTGGTACAGCCATGACCCTGTGAGGAGGAGAAGGGGTGTGAGGGGCACATGTCCTCCCTGGGGGGTGGCAGGGGGCTTGGGACCAATGTCTGTGTGCCTGGGCAGATGGTAGCAGCCAGAATCCCCAAACTCACAGCGTGGGGGGCAAGCCACTCCACAGAGATCTGATGCCCTCATAGCGTGTGATCTTCACAAAGGCATCCTGGGGAGAGAACAGAGCACCGGGGACAGGAGTTACAGGTGGGAGAAGGACAAACAATCCCCCAGAAAACACCCCGTCACCCCTCTGGGATGGGGAGGCCCCGCCCATGCCTGGAGCTCCTACCAGCGTGCCAGTGAAGTGGCCGGGGGCCTTGTACCAGGCGGTGCAGCCGTTGCCGTTCTGGCACACGTACAGGTGGTCCATGAGCCCGTTGCAGTAGAGGAAACACTTCCCTGAGGCAGGAAGCAATGGCATTGTCATTACACAGGAAACCCTTCCCCTCTGCCCCATGCCCGGCACATCTGATCCCAAAGCTGTCACATCTTCCAGGAAGGAGCCAAACCCTCGGAGCTTGAGCCCAGTGTGGACCAGTCTGAGACCAAGGCCAGGAGAGGAACAACCCTCCAGCAAGGCTCTGATCATGGCCAGAACCAGGGGATGGGGACACCCAGCTCCATGGCATGGGGATGGACCCCTGCCAGCAATGGGAGGGGAGAGGGTTTATACCTCACTTGGTCTTGGCTCTGCTGCCCTGGCACAGTGGGGATATCAGCATTGGCCCCTCCACTGTGCTCTCAAGCCAGGCACAAGGGACACCGGGCAGTGGAAATCCAAGGGGACTTTGATGTGGCAACAGGACAGAGCGACAAGATGGAGGGACCACAGACAGCCAGGCCTGCTGCACAACAGATCCCCATAGATGTGGCACAGCCAGCCCCGAAGCAGAGCTGCAGGGGCAGCCTGGGCTGGGGACAATGTCAGTCCCCATAGTGCAGGGATGTCCCCACAGCCAGAGGAGCCCAAGTCACCACCAGTGAAGAAGCAAACCAGGATGAAGGCTTGGGAAAGCAAAGCCACTGGCAGCAGGAGCCCCTGGCGTACTCACATGTGGCCGGCTGAGCGCCCCAGGGCACTGACTGCGTTGCCAACACTGAAACACACAATGGGGACACACTGAGCAACCACACAGGGGACGTGCCACCACCCGGGGCTGGGGCACACATGTGTGCTACAGCTCCCAGCCAGGCAGCAGGAGAGCTCTGTGGGTGAGGGGGCTGCGTGCCCCCACAGCCACTTCCCAAGCAGTTCCTATTGTCACCAAACCAGTCCCTTGGGGCCAGCCCCAGCCCACTGACCCCACAGGAAGGGGCAGAGCCCAGAGGGAGCAGCATGGAGACTGGAACAAAGGCAGTGGGGGAACAGCCAGCAGCTGCAGCAGGCTGAGCCCCTGGAGGGCTGGGGGCTGCCAGGCACAGCACTGACCCCCTCAGCACAGGGCTGTGGAGGGGGAAGGACAGAGCCAAGCTCGACCCAGCTCCCCCAGCAGGGCCCCTGAGCCCGTGAGGACGAGGGGCCCATGGCAACCTGCCACCTCGTGATGGTCCCATTCTCCAGAGCAGAGACATCCCTGCCACCAGCTCTGCCAGCTGAGACACCCTCACGGGCTGCTCTCCAGGGGGACTGGCTGCAGCCCCCCACCCTGCCCCAAGCGGGGTTACCTTTGGAGAAGGGAGTCCTCTGGGCCTGCAGCCGGATCTTCACCACGTCCAGCGGCGTCACTGAAAAGACACCATCTCTCAGCCATGACACCCCCCGTGCCAGCCCCCCACCCTGGTGCCCACCCCAGCACACTCACCAAAGAGGGAAGTGAGGATGGCACCTGTCCCTGAGGCCAGCATCTGCTGCAGCGGCGTGATGCCCCCGCCGGGGCTCGGTGACATCTTCTCAGCCATGGCACTGTCCCCCTGCAATGCACGGCAGGGGATGCTCGAGGCTGGGGGGTCCCTGTCCAGGGAGGAGGACCCCTGGGAGCCCCCCCAGCATCCCCACTCCAGCAGTGTGAGGCCAGGTGTCCCACGCCCACTGTGCTATCGCTGCAGCACACGGCAGGCAAGGGCCCCCCATAATCAGGGTGCCCTGGGGGGGGGTGATAGGGACGGGCTCCCAGGGCCAGCCCAGCCCTGATAACACCCCCTGGCCCCACACTGGCAGCAGGCCCAGCCTGGCTGGAGAGGTGGAGACAGTCCAGCCTTCCATGTCCTTGGGGAAGGAGGACTGTCCCCTCCCTGCACTTGGAAAATTAAGGAAAGGAAGGAACAAAGTCTAAAGACCATCCATGCTGTGACAGCCACCCTCAGCCCTGGCTGGGATGGCAGCAGAGGCCAGTGTAGCCATGGCAGAACACTAGGGAGAGGGAGATCCCCCTCGTGAGTTTGCAACAAGCACCCCAAAAAGGGTTTAGGCATCTCAAACCTTCTGCCTGATCCCGCAGGGGCTTGGCAAGGCTGCAGCCTCCAGGACTGGTGTGCTGCCCTCGGGAAGCAGGGGATATCACACCCTTCCCAGGGAGAAGGATGTGGAGAAGTGACCCTCAGCACATTCAGCACCAGCTGCTCCCTCTCGCTGCAGCCTGGGGATGATTAGCATGCTGGGACAGGGCCATAGCAGGAGAGCTTCCAGGCTTTGGGAACCCGCAGGGTTCTTTAAAGCCTGGGAATGCAGCAAAAAACCTTCACCATCTGACTCATCAATTTGCAAGGTCACAGAAGTCATAAATCTCTCCTTTACGGGCTCTGGAATTGTTGGGTGACCAAGGCTGCAAGTTGGGACAGGCCTACCCTGAAGTCACACGTGCCAGCCCCACAGGGAGCTGGGTCTGTCCTGGCACATGTGCCAGCCCCGCTGGGAGAGCTGGATCTATCCCAGCCCTGCACATGTGCCAGCCCCACAGGGAGCTGGGCCTGTCCTGAACCCACACCCTCCAGTCCCCCAGGATCTGGGTGCTCTTTGGGCACAGGCCCCCAGCATGCCCATCACGGGAGGGCAGCGTGGCATGTGCCCCACAGACCCCACAGCCATTGCGAAACCGTGCCATGGGCAGGGCGCTGGCTCCGGATCCTTCCCTGTGACCCAGCCCTCCTGCTCAGCCTGACGCAAGCCAGGGGAAATCTCTTGCTCCCAGCTCTGCCCCACCTGATAAACTCACTCCTTATGCGTGACGTGCCCCAACACAGCCCCTCTGTCGGTGCTGGGGCAGTGGGGCACCTCCAGGGCTTCCTGTTTGTATCCAAGCTCCCTTCTCAGCTGGGAGCTGCTCCCTTTTCCATGCAGGATAAAATATGCCCCTAAACCCAGAGCCCCTGCTCTGCCTGGAGTGTCAGTGGGCTGGGTATGGCACGGGACAACAAAGAGGGAAAATAAACACGGGTTAAGGTGATCCATGCAAACAATTCCCAGGGAGGGGGGCTGCGGGGAAGCTCAAGGGGCTCTTGCCGGACTGGAAGGGCCCAGCTGACTCCAGCCCTGGGCCAGAGGGAAATCCTGCCGGCAGATCGCCGGCATTCTCGTGACCCTGGGCTGCTCCAGCCTCGGGGATGTGAAGCTGGGTCCCCACCATCTGCCCCGGCGGGTGCCCAGACAGCCCCGGGATCTCATCCTGCAGGGGTCTGTGACCAGGGGCAGGGGACAGTGCTGGTGTGTCCCCCGAGGCAGCCCTAGAGAACCCCCCGGCGGGGCAGCCCCCCATCCTGGAGCCTGCTGCCCCCCCCGAGAGGTTTGCCCCCGGCTACCAGAGCTCGGAGCCCCCAGCCCAGGGCTGTGCCCCCTCCCCCGGACCTACACCTCCCTCTCTCAGGATCTGCAGCCCCGACAATCTCGGGGTCCGCCCCTTCCACGGGAGGGGAGGCCGGGGGTCCCCGCGGCCGCCTCCACGCCCTCCGCAACCGCACGACCCCCGACACCGGGGGAAACTGAGGCAGCGGTCACGCGTGCCGGACCACGAGGGGTATGACGTGGGGGACGGGGTGTCGGGGGAAGTGCCGGGGGTTCCGCCCCACCTGCTCATTCCAGCCAGGCTTGGCT
>VXAX01006433.1:38849-85841 GCA_013399835.1 Leptocoma aspasia
GGGGCGAGAGGTGAAACCGCAGGGCGCGCTTTCCCTTGGCCGCGTCCCGCGCGGAGAAGGGAGGAGGGGGGGGAAAAAAAAATCAACCCCCGAGAAGCAAAATCCGGCCATTTCATCCCAAAAGCGAGGGGAGGGGCGTGTCCCGGTGCCGGCGCCCCGGGGCTGCGGCAGCGCGAGGCGCGGCCCCTGCGGCAGCGCGGGCGCCCGGGGCAGGTGCGGCGGCGAGGGATGGAGGGATGGATGGATGGATGCATGGATGGGGGGATGGATGTGTGGATGTATGGATGGATGCATGGATGGGTGGATGGATGGATGGATGCATGGATGGGTGGATGGATGGATGAGGAAGGGCGGGTTTGGGGCTTTCTCCCCGCTCTGCGCCGGTTTCGGCCCCGTTCCTCCCGGCAGGTGGGGCCGGGGCTGCGGCAGGGGCGGCAGCGCGGGGCCATGTTCTGCAGCCGCCTCGTGGGGGGAGGCAGCGGTGATTAAAAACGGTGAATTAATCGATAATGGGAAACGGTAACGAAAAAGCGTTTCGAATAAAAAAGGGGAAAAAAGGAGCTGTCCACGCCCAGCCCTAAATTTCGCGTTATTGAGGTCATGGCACCCCGGCGTTGCCCGGCTTTGTTGCACCCCCCGGTGCCCATGTCGAGGGGTTTGGTGTTTAACGTGAACGGGGTGGGTCCCATCCTGTTGAATCCAGTGTGTTTTGCAGCCGGGATGGGGATGCTGGTGCCCATCCTCGTGGGTTTGGGGCTGGGGTGGTGCTGCTTGGTGCCACCGGTGGTCCTTGGATGTGCCGTGCACATCCCATGCATCCAAGAGCCATGCTGGGATTGCCCTTGTCATGCTGGAATTGCCCCGTTGTCCCTTCCATTTGCCTCTTCCCATGCTGTCTCTTCTTTCTCGTCCCAAAATCCCACCAGGCGGGCCGTGGGGCTGCCCCCCTTCCTGGGTTTCACCTTTTTTACCTGTGGTTGTTGGGTATTTCTTTATTTTAAGTCTAACTTAGCTGGGAAAAGGGAAGTTTCCTCACCAGGTGTTTCCAGGAGCGCACACCTGCCCTCCTGCCTTGGAGCAATTAAACCTGCAAGGAGCAGAAAGAGCTCATTTCAGGTGAGGGATGGAGATTTCTGTCTGCCACACGAGCACAAGGGAGGATTGGCTTGGGGAAGATGATTTTTCCTGGTGTTTTTGAACACCTAGAAACGCAATCCTGCTGCTGCTCGCAGAGGGCAGCTGCCATCACTTTAAAGGGAGTTTCTCCTTCCATTTGCTGTGGTACCACCATGCGAGGTGCAGCTCCATTTGCAGCAAGAGGCTGCTCTTGCCTGGAAACGTGCTGGAAGGAGCAGCTGAGATGAGCTAAGCTGTCACCATTTGTATGCAGAGTATTCCCGAGCTTCCCCTGCGTGGCTGTGGGCAGATGTTGGATGCATGTGTGAATCGGTGGAACAAAATTTGCTACGGAGAATTGTTAATTTGTCTTGTCGAGAGATGGCTGCCCGCTTCCATCCGTTTAAGGGGTTTTGGCTCTGCTGCCAGTACCTCAGATTTGGGCTGTTTAATGCCTTTCCTTGTGGGGTTCAGTTTTCTTGGCATTATTTTTCTCAGAGTGGTCAATCAAGACAGGTCTCAGTTGGGCGTTTGCAGGCTACTCTTGAGGGGAGAAAAATTAAAACCTCATTCTCTCTAGGAGTAAGAAATTGTCTAACCTGGTTATGCTTTGTTCCTTCTTGATGCACAAAATGCTTGGTTTTCACCCCAAGATGAGCAACTTAAAGAGAAAAGCAAAGTGTTGGCTGATTTACCTGTAATTTGTAGAGGATTTGGACATAGAATCATGGAATGGTTTGGGTTGAAAGGAGCCTTCCAGACCATCTTGTTCCACCCCCTGCCGTGGGCAGGGACATTTTCCATTAGACCAGATCCCTCCAGCCTGGCCTCGAACACTTCCAGAGATGAGGATCCACTGGCAGATGGTTCACACCTGATTGAAGTATTGCATTTTCTCATTCTTTGAATAAGATGCAGGTGGGGTTCATTTTTTGAGACCTGGGGAAATGTGATGCCCGTCCCACAGATGGTGTCACAGATCAGATAGGGATGTTTATCCTGCATCAGCGGGGATTAACTGGGGATAGAAGTGGTGGGAGCTCTGTGTGCCCTGTGGGAAGCTCTGTGAGGAGGGGATGGGCCCAGTCCCTGCAGGTGGCAAGTGCAGGTTTTGTGTGTCTCCCTCTGTCAAGCGCTGTGTTAAGTACTTACAGGTCAGGCTTTTAATTTGCTCTTGCTCACCCTTCCTGTTCCCCTCTGCTTCCAGCCTCTGCCTTCCCAAGGGCTTCCATTCAAACTGTCCCATTCCCTCTGTGCTTAGAGAACCGCAGCTTCAGGAGGACCAAGCAAACGTGTTTATTTAACCTATTTTATATATGAAAAGAGGGTGCTGTAGCTTTGTCACTTCCTTCCTGAAAGCCTTGGGAAATTCTGCTCCCCTGGCCGGTCCTCACAGGATAAAAAGGAGGAAAATGTGACACTGTAGCTGCTCTTGTTCCATGAGGAAGAGCTGGGTGTAGCCAGTCAGGGATGCTCGTAGCATACTACTGAGGTGGGTGTTTTATCTTCTGCCTTTTGTGTTCCTCTGCTGCATTTCAGAGAACTGTGTTCCTCGTGGAGTGCTTGTTCATCTGTGTAGCACCACAGCCTTTTTTCCCAGTGCTTTGCCAGGTGTGGGATTTGGAAGTGTTTGGGTACCACCTTGCTGAGCTTTGCTGAGCAGTCCTGAGGGTGTAGCAGCAGGGATGGAGCAAATTGCTCCTTGCTTACCTTTAAGTCCCCACGTGGAAGCTGGGCTTTGCAGCATCGTGGGGCCGTTGGAAAAGCCACGTTGGAAATGTTTTTGAGCTGGTGTCGGTGCCGAAGCTCCTGAAAGCCTGATTTTATCAGCACGGGAGTGACAAATTGTCCTGACACATCCTGCAGCACAGCCGTGGCTGCCCATCCCATGTGGGCCCATCCAGCTGGGGTGGGTGCTGGCTGTGCCCACCCCAGGCTTCCAGACAAATCCCTCTTGGTTGACAGAGCGTGGAAAATTGGATCATGAGGCACTGTCTGAGGGGAAATGCTCAGGGTGGCCGGTCCCTTTCTTCCCAAAAGCAAGATTATTCAAAAGCTGGAAGAAAGCTGTGGATTTGAGTTTGTCTTGAGCAGAATAATCTTATTTTGTCAGCCCAGCGTGCTGATGAGGCTTGGCTGTGGTGTTGGTGTCCTTTGGGGCAGTGCTGCTAATTTAGCTGTAGGAATGCTCTGACACTTGATGAATGAGTCCAGGAAGAACCAGGACGCTGGTTTCCACCTGGCTCCCAGGTTTTTCCAGTTTGCTCAGCTTGCTGGCTGGTGAGGTCAGTTGGCTTGTAGGTTGGCTGGATGACTCCTAGGCTGTGTGCTGGCTGTGCTAAGGTGTGGGGCTGGACTGAGGGTGCAGTGCCTTGGCACTTGTGGCAGTGCTTCTGGGTGATGCTGGGAGGGTGCGTGGTGTGTTTGGGCTGCTGGAATGTGGCAGCAGGGTTTGAAAGGAATTTGGGGGGGTTGTGGTTCTGCACACAGGTAAAGCAGCCAAGCCTGAGCAAAATGGTCAAGGCTGGTGCTTTCTGGCTCCTTTGAGAGGTCTGCAAACCCACGAGTCTGTGGCAAAGCACTGAGAGCCCTTTCTTAATGCAGAATGGGCCTCTCTGGCTGTGTTAGAGTAGCCAGAGCTGTTAAACCCCGAGGTGATCGTTTCCCTTGTGTACCTGTCCTGTAGCTGGGTGGATGGGGAGCCCCAGCTCAGCATCCTGGCTGCTCCCAGCCTCAGTTCAGAGGAGCAGCAGCTCTCTGAGGGCCTCTCCCTGCTGCTGCAGTGGCAACAGAGCTGGGCTGGCTTTCTAGGTTTTTCTGCCAATGCAGTGTAATCTCTTTCTACCTCAGGGGCTCTGCTTGCTTAGCTGTGGTGTTCAGACTCCAGAGCTGGCTGGATGGTGCCTGGGGCTCACCCCAAGGGCACATCCTTGGGGTTGGGGGTGCTCATCATTAAATTGGGTAATGCTGGATGCCACGGGGCTCTGCCTGCCGGTGGAGGTGGAAAAGGAAGCAATTGCAGAAGTCACTTGGGCTGCTGGTCTTGCAGAGCAGTACAGAGATGTTCCCACTCACCTGGGAAGGGGATTAGGGTGAGTGGAGTGGGGCAGAGGGGGCTGGGTTTGGTGAAACCTCACTGAGCACCAGGCTGGCTCAGCCTTGCCAGGGGTGCAGCCCCCACGTTGGGTCACTGCTCCTTCGTGGAGATGTGGAGCTCCTGCTCTGTGCAGTGCTGTTCCTACCTGGCTTTTCAGCATGAACAGCCCTCAATCCGAAGTTGTCTTTGCAGGTCACCCTAGGATGTGCTGGATACAGCAGAATTTTGGTCCTTTAGGTAATCCCTTGTGAGGCTTTTAGGGTGGGCACAGCTCTGCTGGGAGGAACTGAGTGAATCCAAGTCTCTTTTGCAGCAGGATGGATCTCCCTCCTCCATCTGTGAGCTGGAGCTTTGTTTTACACTGAAATCTGCTGGTTGTAGGCTGGTTTTTTTTTAAAGTGCCTGTGGAAAGCATGTGTGGTTTACACTAGAGTCTGGAGGAGAAGTATCTGTGCCTTTAGACTTGAGTGGGTTTTCTTTGCAAGTCTAATGAGCTTTTTGCTCCTCAGAAATCAATCCACTGGTTTTTCCCTTTTCTTTCCTAGCAGACCAATTAGTAAAGGTGGTCATAACACATAGCGTGGCTCCTGTTTTCAGTGTCTCTTCTTTAAATATCCAAGGAAAGGGAGCACCAGGGGATACCTTCTGTTAAGCTAAAAGGATTATTGCTGCAGTTGGGCTAATTATTTCCATCTTTGCAGTCTCTTCACTCTACCTTGCCCTGACCTCTCTTCCTCGAGCAGATTTGGTGTCACTGCCTGTCTGTCCTTGCCTCTCTGCCTTTCCCTCAGTACTGTCCTCCAGAGCAGTGGGGTTGTCCCACTGGGAAGGCAGAGGGATTTGTCCCCAAGAGCTCAGGTGTGTTTGGACAATGCTCTCAGGCACAGGGTGGGAGTCGATGATCGTTGTGGTCCCTTTCAACTCAGAATATTCCGTGATTCTGTGATCCCCAGTGAGCTGGGGCTCAGCTCCGTGGTGATGCTCCAAGGGAAGGACATGGGAAGGACAGAGGCTGATGTGGGATATTGAGGGATGAGGTGCAGCCCTAAGGGGCAGGAAGGGCTGTGTTAACTCTTCAGCACTTAGAGAGGTGATGAAACCACTTGTATTGAGGGGTTTGAATAGCACGAGTGAGACTTCGAAGGGCTTTCTGCCACTTTATCAGCGTTGAACTTTGTGGCTCCCCCTCAGCTCCTGCCCTGGGCTGTCTGCCTGGAAGTGCCAGATGTAATTTCAGATGGATTTCATCAGTGCCTCAAGTCACTTGCTGCAGAATGAGATTCCATGAGGTGTTTGTAAATGACTCAAAAAATCTAAAGGAGCCTCTCCTGTGACTCCTGAGGACATCCAGCTCAGCCTGTTTGTGGAGGGCTGGAGATTCACTTTTGAGATAAACCGACTGTTTTCTGTGCACTGCAAAGAAGAGTTTGCAGGGCTGCCCTTTTGAAGTTGAAATTGCACAAGTAGGGGAGATGTTCAGAGTGGTAAAATTGTTCCCTGTCCTAGGAAACATTTTATCTTTCCTTTGATTAAACGTTACTTAAATCCTGGCTGCCTTTGCTCGGTCTCGGTGTGGAGTGTGTGCGTGGTGCTCAGAAGCAGCTCTGCTCCTTCTGTGAAGTGAAATGCCACTTCACCTGAGCTTCCTGGTGCAGGGAGCACATCTGGCCAGCTGTGCACGTTCTCAGTCAAACCACAGGCAGATCAGGGCTGTCACACTCAAGATGAGAGGCCAAGTGACAGGCAAGCAAGGCTGGTTATTGTGGATCTCCAGGTATGAGGATGAGTCTCGGGCAGAGGGAGAAGGGGGCTGTTCCTGCTCTGGAGGGCTCGGGGTGTGCTCATTGTGTTTGAGACCACATGGATGGCAGAAGGGGTGCCAGAGGAGATTGTCCCAAGAGAAGGGATAATCTGGAGGAATTCCTTCCTGGAGGTTGGTCTGTATTTGTGTCCGCTTAGGGTTATGTGAGGAGCCTCTGTATAAAAATGGCATTTATATCAGGAGCTGAACTTGGCTTTGATATGGTCAGAAGAGAAGGAAATGTAAGATTTGGAAATGTGGCTCGTGTTCCTGCCCTAGTGCTGACCCACCTGGTCCAAAGTGCTGACTCCTCTCTGCAGGAGCCGAGTGTTCCATTACCCTCTGCTGCTGCAGATCCTGCATGTGGTGGGGTGAGAGTTGCTGGGGTTGAGTTACCTGTGTGCTTTAAGGTGAGACCTGTGAGGAAACTGGGTAACGTTGCAGAACTGGAGCTTCTCGTGCTCTCTGCTGGTAGCTGTAGTTTGTGGTGTTAGTGAGCCCAAAGCTGAGATTTAATCCAAAGTCAGAATTGCCTTTTGTGGTTGATTTTCAGCTCCCACTGACTCTGAATTCGAGGGCAGACTTTACCCTGAGCAAATTCTCCCCTCTGAAGTTACTGCTTATGTGTGGTTTTACCTCCTGCCTCATCAGCATGACAAAGGGTGCTGCCTGGAGCTGCCTGGAGGGATTTGTACAAGGAGCTTTTAACAATGCTCGTCTCCAAATTGGACAGAAAACTACACGGTTTTCCCTCAGCATTTCCCGGTGTAATAATGGAGAGCCTGGCAGGCATGAATAGGCAGGAGTAATAAATGTTGCTGTTGGGGGCAAAAAGGAAAGCAGGTAAAATCTGCTCGAGCTGTGGCATGCCTTGGAGTCACTTGGAGCCTGGGAGAACAGATTTAGAGAGGAGGGGACCAAAATGAGGGTATTGGGACCAAAATGAGGGTATTGGGACCAAAATGAGGGTATTGGAACCAAAATGAGGGTATTGGGAACAAAATGAGGATATTGGAACTGAAATGAGGATATTGGAACCAAAATGAGGACAATGTACTTATGCTGTGACAAAGGGAGTGACTCTGGGGTTTGTGGAGCCTTGCAGGGTTGTGGTGGTGGGTGGGTGATCCAAAAAGAGCAGCTGTGAGCAAGAGGAGCCCGTGGTGCTCCCCGGTTTTGTTCTCATCCCGACCAGCATCTTGGGCACGTGCCAAATCCGAGCACCCTGCGCACACCTGAGCATGCTGTCCTGGCTGCTCTCCTTCCTCATCCATCTCTCCTGTTCCTGCCCTCTCACCCTTCCTTATTAAACCCTGCCTGGGTTTAATACCAGCTCCAGCTGGTATTTTTTAAAACCAGCTCCAGCTCTGTGCTGGTGCTTGCCTAGCCCTTGCCTTGGGGAAGAGCTCAGCGACCCGGCTTGCTGAGAGCAAGGTGGGGAACCCAGCTCCCTGCAGGATGTGGAATTCCAGCATCGGGAATCTCTCCTCTGCAGCATTGCTGAGCTGCATCTTTATTTCATGGTTTTGGAGCTCACTTTGCATGAGTTCTGCTTTTCCCCCTATTTCAGTGGTAGCTGGATTACTCTGCCAGCTCCTCCCTTCCCGCAGGTTCCTCCAGGCAGGAGGTGAAGAATGAATACTCTTTAATGTGAAGGCACTTATTAATGCTTAATCTCTCAAATATGTCACTGCTTTTGTGTCTAATAACGGGGTTTATTGTCACGGCTGTCTGAGGTCCGTGCTCAGCTCCAGAGCAGGTTTCATTAGCTACTGTTGCTCACGTTAACAGAGGAATTTTGGACTCCGTGGGTTTGTTTGCTCTGTCAGCATCCAGGAGCCTCCTGGTGCTTAAGTTCTTAGATGGAAAAATCCTGCTTAGGGGTTGTAGTGTTTGTGTACAGGTGAGCAGCACCTCCCCAGTGCCTGGCTGGAACGCCAGGCTCAGGAAGGAGCTGGCCGGGTGTAAAGTGAGTTTTTGAGCCGAGTAAGGATTGCTTGGCGCTGAAGTGCTGCACTCAGGGGAAAAAAAGCCGTGAATGCTTCTCATCAGTGAAAACCCATGTGTGAGCTGGGTGAAGCTTTTGGGCTCGGTGGGGTTTCTTTGCCGCTGGGAGAGCAGAAGGCTCCTGCCTCCCTCGATAAGGGATGACAAAGCCGTGGCTTTAGGTGTGGTCAGAGCCTCTCCAAACAGGCTGACTCCATTCATCCACGAGAAAAACAAGCAGTGCTGACACACCAGCAGCCCTGTGTCTTCCAGCCTTTTGTTTTAGTGATTGAGAGAGAGCCCGTGACCCTGCGGAACATGAATGGAGCCCTCGTAACCCGAGAGCAGGAGTGAGATTATTTTAAGGCAGAAGTGATGCTCCGAGGTCCTTTTGTACATGTCATACATGTGACAGCAGAGCTGCATTTAGAGCTGAAAGAGGATAAAATCCCCGAGGAGGCTGATTGCACCTCGTTTATTTTTAACAAATGTACTGGGGAAGATTGAGCCGGAATTCCGAGACTTGGGGCAGGCTTAAATTCGGACAATTTCCCTCATCCCTGAAAGAAGAAAGATTGGCACCAACTGGGCTAATTCCTGGGGAAAATGAAATGCATGTGGATTATGGATTTTTTTTTTAACTTTCTCTTCCTTTAGCCTTTGGGTTAGCAGGAGAAATAATGGTTTTACAACTCTTTGGCTGAATTTATGGTCCGTGTTCCCATGTGGATTGTCACTTAGTCACACTGCCTGCATCTGCTTGTGCTGCAAATCTGCTCATCGGCCCCATAAAACTAAAATCAAGACAAGACAGATTGCTGCTTGATTGTCATCCCAAGTGGCCCAAACTGGGCAAAGACCAGCTGGGGAGAGACATTCAAGAGCTCAGTAGGGATGTTTTGGTATAAAAGTTTTTATTTGCTGTTCATCCTTACTGTAAAATCCTCGTTTGTCTTGTGCCTCAGCACAAACTGTACTCCCTTGTTAGGAGAAATAAAGGTACAAATGCAGCTACTGTTGGGTTTTTGTGTTGGAAGGAAGAGCTCTGGCTCTCAAATTCTGTGAACTTGTGCAGGGTGTGGGGAGACACAACCATCTCCCATCCCAACTCCCTTGCTGTTCGTGTGGTGTGTGGAACATGAGCAGAAACAGGCACCAGTGCCTTGCCAGCCCCTGGGCAGTGGGATCAACAACTCCTGGGAACAAGCTGGAGCTCCCAGGTGCTTGGGGGGCTGTGAAGCTGTTGGGGTGCCCACCTGCTTCCCCTGGGCTGGCGTGTCCCAGTCCCTCCCCTCCCTGTCAGGAAATGAAGGATTCTCTCATCCCTATGCTCAGCTCTCCTGCTGATGTTTGTTTGTTTTTTCTCTTGAGCTCTTCCAGATTAGGCTTTTTTTTCTCCCTGCATTTATCTTCTTACTGACCTGATACAGATTTAATAAAAAAATTGGAGCTTTTAGTTTTAGTAAATACAGTTGTGAACATTTTAGGGAACAGTGTTTTTCTGCTGTTATGCAACAACGTAAAAGCAATGCAGAAACACTTGATGAATGTCCTATTGTTTGTTGTCTTTTGGCATTAAAGAATGGAAGATGATGTTCAGGAAACACACTGTGACTTTTGACCTCATCTGAAGAGCCTCTGAGTCATGAAAAACAAAAATAATTCAGCAGAGCCAGACAGAAGCTAAAACGGGCATCGCAGAGCCCGGTCTGGTTGCATGGTGACTGGTGGGGTGAGGACAAGTCCTGCTGAAGCCCCAAAAGCTGGTGAGATCTGATGTGTTTGTTGCTTTCTAGGCTAAGGAACCAGTGTGTGGAGAATGCCTGACTCTTTGCTCTGTGTTTATAGTGTCCTGGTGAGGCTGCCTGCTGCATTCCAGCGCTGCCAGTCACCTTCAGGGAGCTGGAACTGGACACTGTGGGACTGGCTGGTGCCCAGTCTGGGTGTCAAGTGGCTGAAAGTGATGGCTTGGTGATATGAGCACAGTGTATAAAGTGTGTGGGGAGATTTGTGCTCCTCCTGCAAGGGGGAGCTGGGCTTTTTCAGGCTGGGAACGCCCGTTCCTGTGAGCACTGCTGCTGGACACCCTGTCCTTTCCCTCTGCTTCCCTGTGGAAGTGTGTCTGCCGTGGAATTCCACTTCTGCAGTCAGACTGGGATCCTGCAGAAGGAAAGCAGGGATCCCTGGGGAGCCTCACCTGCCTTGGCTTCTCCCCTGGGATTGGCTTTCTGTGGCTGAGAGAGCGATGCCAGCCACGGTGGCGTGACAGTAGCTGGAGCAGATGGTGCCGTTGTCATAGTTTTATTTTCTATCCATGTGCTGAAACAGCTCAAAATAACTTCAGAAATGATGGCCCAATCTGTGAAGAATGTTTTCCTTGCCCTGAGAAAATCTCCTGCAACATTAGTGGCCACAAGGCTCTCCTGGTTCTGTCGCATCTGCTCTGACTGGGATCGCTCACTAGACTGGAGCTGTGGCATGAAGAATCTTTCATATTTAATATCTTCATTACTGTGGCAGCATTGAATATTCACAGAGCTTCTGTCAGGGTGCAGCAATTGTTGTCAGCACTGTGAAATCAAAGAAAGAGGAGCAGCTGAGATCAAAGTAAGCAATAAACACATACCTTGTGTCTCACAATGTCTTTTTCAAGCCTGAGGCAAAACTTGGAGGGGCTCAGGTGCAGCTGGGTGGTGGCTGGTGCTGGCACAACACTGGCCTCCCACACTTTCCCCCTCTGTCATGTTGCTGCTCCTAAATCAGCGTGAGATGACCCACAGTGCCACTGTCACATGCAATTTCTGCTTGTGAGGGCTCAGTTTCTGTTGTTTTGGTGCCTGGAACCAGCTCCTGGGGATGTTAGGACAGTGCTGGTGGTCCAAGGAAAGAAGGACCAAGCACTGTGATCTGAGCTTGTCTTGGCCAGTTGCAGCCTTGCTCTGCCCAGTTTTTGAGGGCCTCATTCTCTTGATCTTTCCACAATTACTGATCTGAAGTACCTGCTTTTTTCACCATGAATTTTGGGCCCTTCCTGTGATGCTGCACCGTGCACAGACATTACTGACTTGGTTAAGGTGGAAGGCAATGCCAAGTACCCAAATCTCCAAGTCCTTTTGCAGATCAAGTGAAGTTTTCTTCTCATAAAATTCTCTTGAATTTATGAGGCTTCTGGTTGCATGTTGATCTCATCTCAGTGTCAGCATCATTTGAGCCTGGCACCAGACACAGCAGCATCATCTGCCTTTGCCCACGCAGAGCCCGGGGGGGGTTGGAAGCTGATGTGCAGCTCTGGACTGGTGGCTGGAGCAGGATGTGACCCTTGCCAGCACAGGAAGGCTCAGTCCTGTCCCCAGGGGCCCTGGCTGAGTGTGCCACAGAAATGGGGGCTGTTTGCTGCTGCAGCACAGACAGGAAAGATTCCCAGGGTTGGCAGCAAGGCAGTGCAGTGCTGCAGGGGGGGCTTGCCTTGCAGTGGACTCTGCAATTTTTTTGCTGTCAAATGCAGAACTTTAAACTTAACCTGGTCAGTGCAGAGTGTGTGCACCCTGCAGATGGCCCAGGGCTTGTGTTTGACCCCCTGCTCACACCAGGCTGCAGGGATGTCCCCAGCCTGGCTGGGTGCTGCTGTCCTGGGAAAGCCTGGAGCTGGGCAGGCAGAGCTGTGCTGCTGCTGCTGGCCCCACAAACAGCTCTGGGCTTGAAATGGAGCTCGTGTGAGCTCCAAGGAGTCTCTGTTCACAGCCTGCCACAGACACCTCGGTGGATCACACTGCTCCTGCCTGGCAGCTCAGCTCTGTGCTGTCTCAGCAGCCACTCTGGGGATTTTCACCCTCCTGTTCCTGTGAGGCTGTTTTGTGTATATCTGGCTGACAGAGTGACTTTTGGGGTGTTTCTCAGCTCTTTGATTGGCTGAATTACATTGCAGGGAGCTCAGGATGGGTGTAGCAGTGCTCAGTGCCCTCCCAGATGGGCTGTAGTGAGGGAGATGAGGGTGATGCTGTATCCACCAGCCTGTCCCTGCTTTGGGAGCTGGTTTGGTACCCACTGGAGCATGAAATAAGTTCTGTCAGCTTGTTTCTGGCCTCATATTAATGAAGAAAATTGTGAGAGCCACGAGACACTGCTGGCCACATGAACTACCCTGTGTTTGTTAGATTGCAGTTGTCCCCAGAGCAGGCGAGCCCCGCTGGGCTCCTGTCCCTGGGTCCTCTGCTGCTCATCCTGGGCACATCCCTCATAATTCCACGTGAGCCACACAGGGGGGTGTGGAAGCCATCAGTTAGTGGGGATGGATGCCTGCTTTTCTTTCTTCAGGCAATGCAGTCTCTCAGAAAAGCAATTTCTGCCTCCTCATGGTGTCGTTTGCCAGCCAAGGTAAAGCAGTCACTTGATGGGGCAGAACAGCTGTTGTGCCATCGATTGTCCCAATTCATTAAGACTCCAGGGGCATTTTTTTGGAACTTCTTTTCCCTCTTTTCCCTCTCCCCATCCTTCTTGGTGGCAGTGGGCAGGCTGGGGGAGCAGTCTGTGACACTGGCCTGGTGTTGCAGCCACATCTGGGCATAAGCCCAGCCTTGGAAAGGCAGTGCTGGGGGAATATCAGCCTTCCAGCATTTTCTGTTAAGTAAATAATGACTGCCACAAGCCTGAGAGCTGCCGAGCCTGCCTTAAAACCTGCAGCAGCAGGGGAGATGCTCTGATTTGCAGCAGGTTGGGCTCAGCCTGGGATGGGAAGAGTCAAAGAGAATTAGCTGGTAAATAAGATCTGCCTTCTCTTTGATCCGCTCTACGTCTTCAACTGCTTAAAGGCTTCCCAAGCAAGCAGGATTTTGGGGAGGAAGAATTTATCCCCCCATCTCGGGGCTCAGTGAAATGCACGACTGCAAGATGCTGTAGCAGGGGGGTGGAAAGAAATCTGAAGGCAGCCTGGCAAATCCCTGCCAAAGAGGCTTCTCCCCTCTCTCCCAAAGAGCCTGCTGAACACCCAGGGCAGCCTTTAAAACTGCTGTGCTTCCTTTCCTGCTGCCACGTAAGCCCTTCTGATCAGAGCTCTAATCTAGCTAAAGTTAGTGGATTTGGGGACAGCCTGATTTTTGCATCATATTATGGAATGAGCTGGGTGATCTGGAGTGGCCAACACCTCCCTGGGCTGTGGCCACCCTCAGAGAGCTCACAGGGAAGGCTGGGATGGGGAGGACTGGGGTTGGGAAAGGTTCTGGTCAGATAAACCAGGCCAAAAGTGAGAAGGAAATTAAGAAGGGGTGAAAGATTAAGGAAGGAAGATCCATTTAGTGACAGGAGATGCTGCAGGTGGAAATGGAGGTGCTCAGGTTTTGGGTGAGGTGGAGCAGGTCACAGTTTGTTTTATTTGGGCAGAGAGGAGACGTGCAGACAAACCCATTTCCCCTCTCCTGCAGCTCAGGCCGGGGTTTTGTGTTGGATAATCTGGTCTCTAATTGCTACCCTGCTCTGAGGCAGCTGCTGAACTGGGCCTAAGCTGATTTGGGATGGCAAATTCTGTTAGTTTAATTCTCAGCAACCCTGAGGAACTTATCAGGATGTGAGTGTTCCTTGGCTTTTCTCTGGCCACGAGCCTGCTCTGGAGACCCCCGTGGTGACCCCTGGCTGAGCTCACAGAGCTCTTAGCTGTGAACAGGTTTGATTTGTAAGGCTCTGAGATTTTTACAATTTGATTTGTAATTGGACTGAGAGGGACTTTGGGGAATGGAGTGGCAGGAAAAGGAAATGGATGTCCACACTGCTGTGGTGAGACTCCTGTGCCCCAAAAGCTGCTCTGCTGTGAATCCAAACCCCTCTCGTGTCTCTTTGGAAAGTGTCCAGCCCCTGGAGAAAGGGCTAAAAGTTTCGGACCACCAAGGAGTTACTTAAACGATAACAAATATGGAAAAATCGTAAAAAGAAAAAAGAAAATGTGCATTTTGGAGACGATTTCTTTTGCAACTCTGTCCTATTGCTCCAAGAGGCATTTATCTGTCTTTGAACCTAAAAGAAGTTTTCTGTCCTCTTGACTAGACAGCCTGAAATTCCATGTAATTTCTCAGCTCGCTGCATATTAGTGCCTGCAATTAATGAGATCATCGTCCATATTCCTTCCTCTGTCGGCTTCTGGGAAAAACAGTACTTGGAGAAGTACACAAAGGAGATGAAAAGGAAGTTGCTTATGAATTATGAACAGCCTTTCAGGCTGATGTTGTTTCACGGTGCTGTCACTCTGTTTTAATTATGTAATTCAGATGGAATGATGCTTTTTTAAAGCCCTGTTTGTGTTTGATCACCTTTCAGAGGTAACACTTAGCTGGTGTTTGTTGAATTTTCATTTTTAACAAGAGCGAGTGCTTTGTGCCCTTTCTGATTAAATAACAGAGAAGAAAGATGCTGAGCAGGAGACAATAGCCAAGAGGCTTGGCCACATCTGGGAGTTACCTGGGTGATCACTTGGGTATTTTGTGGGTATTTTGTGGGTATTTTGTGGCTGATTTGAAGGGTGGAGCTGCTCGGTGTGGCCATTGGTGAGTCTCAGAGTGTGCAAACCCATCCAGAGCTGCTGAAATGTTCATTTTTCTCTATTTTCTTGCCCTTGTGCACCAGGAACCCCAGCACCCACTGCAGGCAGCGCTGCCAGCACCGGGTTTATTTTGGGCTGGGGTGTGTAAACCGAGCCTCTGGTGCCAGCCTTGTGATCCTGGCACTGTGCAGCTCTGCTCGGGGACAATCCTGGGCTGTGCCCACTGTGGCCCCACTTCCCTGGCCATGGGAGCATCATCCCCTGGCATGGAGGGGCTGTGGGGATGTGTTCCTGTGGGGTTTTTCAGCCCCCAACAGGAGAGGGAACCTATCCCCAGGGCCCTTTGGGGGCAGTTCCCTTGTGAGTTCTTTGGCAAGGGGTGAAAAACGAGCAGGACTCTGGATTTTCTCTGTCTTTGGTCTATTGTTTATTCTTTTCTTATCTTGAAGTCGATATGCTGTCTGCACACCAGACTTAGCACATGAGAAGCAAGGTACAAAATGGAGCCCAAGCACCCAAAACCAAGGCCTTTTAAAGATACCTAATCCGATTGCTTTCTAACACGTACTTTATTTCTACTTTCCTACCAATAACTTTGATTAATCTATTCATGTAGCACCTATGCTGCTACTTTCTCTGGCCAGTAACCTTGTGTCACTAACACTACAGAAAATGGAGCAGAAGAAGAACAAGAAAGGGATGAGACAACACCCAAAATCCTCCATCTTGTCCCCTGTTTACTCTCATATTAAAATCCTAAAACCCTAAATTCTTCACCTAGTGATAAACTATTACTGCTACTGCTATCTGCTTCACATCTGTATGCTCCAACTCATCCCAAAGCCTTGGCAATTTTTTCCAGGGACGAAGGTTAAAAGCAGTGTTCTGCTGGGGACCAGGGCTCCCTAAAACAGGCAGAGAAATATTCTCTGTGCCCTGGGTTCCAACAGTTCCCTGCTCCTTTGTGCCAGGGCTGGTCATGTCTGGCACAGATTACACAGCTGGGTGCTCCCAGATCTGCCCTCTCCTCTCCACTCAGTGGGGCACGTTGTTTTCACCTTTGGGTTTATCTACCTTTCACTGCAGAGAAACTTTTTGCCAAAGGGTTAAGAGTTTGGGCTGCCTGGCTTAGTTTGGGCTCTGAATCTTGCCAGGCAGAGGGTGCTGGAGGCTTTGTGTGGGGGTTTTTTGGGTTTTCCTGAGTGGCTGCAGGGTGGGGGCCCTGCTGTGGAGCTGTGCTGCTGGGATGTGTCCTGGCTGTGCCCAGTCCTGGTGCCTCTTTGGTGGCTGGGCAGGAATTGCTGGGTACAAAGAGAAGCTTTGGGGTGACCTAATTGTGGCCTTCCAGCAGCTACAGGAAATGGAGAGAGAGATTATTTCCAAGGACCTGCAGTGAGAGGACAAGGGAATGGATTCAAACTAAGAGAGTAGGTTTGGAGTAGATATTAGGAGGATGTTCTTCCCTGGGAGGGTGGGCAGGCCCTGGCACAGGTGCCCAGAGCAGCTGTGGCTGTCCCTGGATCCCTGGAAGTGTCCCAGGCCAGGCTGGACAGGGCTTGTCCCAACTTCCTGGGACAGTGGAAGGTGTCCCTGCCCATGGCAGGGGTGGCTCTGGGTGGGCTTTGAGGCCCTTTCCAATGCCAGGCAGGCTTCAGGTCTGGAAAATGCAAGGTTTGGAGGAGCTGTTAATTATGGGATAGGCTGTTGCTTTTTAGATAGTGTCCCTGGTTAAGGAGAATAGTTCTGCTGGGGATGGATAAGGTTCTTTGGAGGGTTTGTGCTTTATCTGCCATGCAGAGACTGCTGTTCAAGTTTATCTCTGTGCAGCTTTCTTTGCTCTAATTATGCATCACTGAGCCATTGCTTCAAGGCGGGGCTGATTTTACACTTTCAAGAATGTTTTAGAATATTTTCTTCCCCTTGATGTTATGTTTTTCCCTGAGAAGGATTTCCCCTTCCCCCACTCACAAGGAAAAACAAAGAGGATTATCATTATGTACTTCTTTCAGAATTTTCAGTCCATCTTTGAGAACTGGAATCTAGAATATGTCATTTAATAAGATTTAAATTCTCTTTGGTCATATGAAAACCCAAGGCAAAGCTGAGACTTTCCCTCCCTCCCTGTCCCTTGGCTTGTGCCAGGTGGAGGTGATTTTGTTCCATGCTGCTCATGGTGGCTCAGGCACAGGGGGACTGCAGGAGCAGCAGGAGGACACTGTGCTTCATCTGGGAGATGCTTCTGCTCTCCAGACCAACCCAGGCCTCACCCCCAAATCCCCATGTCCAAATGAACAGGCACTGGGGCATTCCCTGAGCTGCAGCTGGGTTTGAGGCACTCCCAGGCTCCTCCTGAGTGTTTCATTGATGGAGCTCCGTGCTCTGGGTCCTGCTTTTTCCCTGTAACAGAAAGGCAGCTCTTCCTCTCTGCTCTCTGAAAAATTAATGGCTGCATCCTCCTGAGCCCCCCTGGGCTGCATCGTGCGTGCCGTGGTGGGAGTGGGGGCTGGCCCTGCCTGTCCCTGAGCAGCACAGGCAGGGAACAGCATCCCCAGCTGCTCTGCACAGCCCTGGCCATTCTTTTGTGCTGGAGAGCCCTGGCACTGGCTGGTCAGTGCAGCCAGGTGACCACCAGCCCTGCCTGCAGCAGCTTCCTGCCTTTGCTGAATCATGGTGCTGCTGCAGCGCCAGGGCTGCAGCCCTGCATGCCCAGGAGAAGTGCAAGCTGTTCCCCAGGGCTGCAGCCCTGCATGCCCAGGAGAAGTGCAAGGTGTTCCCAGGGCTGCAGCCCTGCATGCCCAGAAGTGCAAGGTGATCCCAGGGATGCAGCCCTGCATGCCCAGGAGAAGTGCAGGATGTTCCCAGGGCTGCAGCCCTGCATGCCCAGGAGAAGTGCAGGATGTTCCCAGGGCTGCAGCCCTGCATGCCCAGGAGAAGTGCAGGATGTTCCCAGGGCTGCAGCCCTGCATGCCCAGGAGAAGTGCAGGATGTTCCCCATGGGGGATGCTGTCCACGGAGCCAGCGGATGAACCTTTGACAAGGAGTCCCTCTGCATGGTGCCCCAGGAAATTGTTGTCCAGAGGCAAGAAAGGACTAAATGTGGGGAGACACTTAACAGCTCTGCTCCAAAAAACACGTGGGAGGAAGAGAGGAGTGGAGGCAGAGTAAGGAAGCAGCCTGGTGTAAAGGCAGCGCAGCAGATTTGTGTTTTGTCCTGGATGTGCAGCTGGGAAGCAAAGGTGTCGCTGCTGGGAGGTGTGTAGTGAGCAGAGTGAGGCTGGGAGGGGGCAGAAACTGCTGCTGCCATCCATATTTTCCTGCCAAAGACAGGGCAGTGCTTTGGGAAAGCTGCTGTAGCCAGTCCCACGTGTGTGTTTGGGGCAGAGAGGTCACTCCTGTGTAGGTGCACACACACAAACACACCAGAGCAGCACATTTCTGTGTCGTTTTACACTCATGTTTGTGCACTCATGTTTGCTTTTGTGACCCCTGCACTAGGTTAACATTATATTTTAGTAATTAGTATTTATTATTTATATTTAGTATTTTAGTATTTCAGTGCTGTAAATAAGCATCAGCCAGATGAGGCCTGGATATAATCAATATGATCCTTTGAGCACTGGGAGGAGGGCAGCCATATGTCCAAAAATAATTAGGGACCACCAATTAGAGGAAAAATTAGATACTTAATTCTTTTCTATTTTATACCTCCATTTTTCTTGGTGATTTCATCCCAGTGCAAGTTCTCCAGCTTCCTTGGTTCTCCAGTCCTGTCAAATGGCTTTGTAGCTGTCTAAGGCAGTAATTAAATTGCAGAGTCATCTTGCTAAGGCTTAAAAAAAGCTGGGTGAGAGATCTGGTTACTGGCCCTGGAGTTTCTCTGGTGTGGTTCCATACATCCAGTTAATTTATTGCCAGCAGACAAAACCACAAGTTTCCTCCTTGCTGCTGGTAACCTGAGCTCCACTGCTGGATTTGTCCAGTGTCCCTGGTGGTCATGGCAAACATGTGACCACACTAATAGCTGATTATTAATCACTGCCAGTGGCTGTAATTGTATCAGCTCTTAGGAAGCCAGCTAAAAGCACTGGCTGTCCATCCAGAGCAGGGCCCTGTGCCGTGGGGCAGATAATGGTTGTTGGAGATTTCATTTCCTTTTGCAGATCGATGCAGTTTAGAAAAGTGACTGGGAGATTTGGCACCTTTCTGCTTCCACCGCAGACCTGTTTGCTTTGCTCTGCGCCCTGCAGGAAGGGTTTGGGGTTAAAGCAGGGGTTGTGCTGTCCCCTCACAGCCACAACTGAGTGACACCCTCTTCTCTAAGGGTCCGAAATCCATCTCTGGATAGTCCTGGTTTCCCCCCATATGCCACTTTTGCATGGCTTTTAAGATGATGCGTGTCTTGTGGTAGCTGTGTATCCCTGCTGGGTGTATCCACAGGGATGGAAGGATCCCTTCCCACAGCAGCATCACACCTCACCAGCAAATAGATCTCCTGGGAGACTGGTTAAACTGGGAAATGCAGAGTTTGGAGTGTGCACCAGGAGTCAGTCAGCAC
This sequence comes from Leptocoma aspasia, assembly GCA_013399835.1. NCBI lineage: Eukaryota > Metazoa > Chordata > Aves > Passeriformes > Nectariniidae > Leptocoma > Leptocoma aspasia. The sequence goes on from VXAX01006433.1 coordinate 57,931, forward strand.
TTAGCCTGCTGGGATCTCCTGGGGCAAAACTGTGTCAGAGCAGTGTCCTGGGTGCACTAGGATGGTCATTTTGCTTGGGACATCTAAAATACCCATGGAATTTGAATGCAGCTGGCAGGAGTTGCCTCTGTGTTTGTTGTGAGGGAGGCACTGACTGGCACATCCTTTTGCTTGTGCAGGAATGACCAGACCTTCCCTTTGCTCCTGTTGCGTCAGGTTTTGCCTAATGGGTGTTAGTTTTTACTCTCCTTTTCAGATACCTTTGCTGAGAGGTGGCAGAGCAGCCTCAGGACAGCACCATGATGGAGGATCACGCACCTGGCCAGGAAAAACACTTCTCATCAGGTGAGCACATCCAGGAGGTGGTGAAGGACCTGCCTGGCCCACTGCTGAGCTAGGGAGGGAGAGGGAGAACAGCATGGTGCTGTGAGGGGTCCTTGGGGACAGCCTTCCATGTGTGTGGAAGGACACTGTGGGTCAGCTGGCTGCAGCCAGGACACCATGAGGAGCCCACGAGATGCTCCAACATGCACAGTTGTAGGAAAATGCTGCTCATGGATGTCATTGTCCAGCACGAGCAGACTAACCCCTGGTATCCAGAGCAGGGGTGATCCCACTGCTGCAGCTTTGCAAGTGTGTGTTTGTGTTCACTCCTCAGTTTGCTATGAAAACACAGCACTGTTTTTATTTGGGGTCACAGCTTGAGGATGCTGCTTGCTGCCTGCTTTCCTCACCTGCACAGGGACCTGGGGACAGCTGAACAGAGAGCTCTGGGAGTGGGGGCCATGCTAGACTCTTCCTCACCATATTTCAGACCTGCATTTCTCCAGAAGCTTTTCCTTTCTCATTCCACCATGCTCCACAACTGAGCTTGGAAACCCACACAGCGCCAGCAAACCTGGTGGGACTCACTCCCAGCTATGCTCCATATAAACATCATCTTAATTTCCTTTTCTTGAGGTGCTTTGGACACCTTAGACCAGATAAATGGATGGCCTCTGTCCTGGAGAGAATCCACAGCATCCATTCATCCCGGGCTCTGTTTTGCATTGCGGTCCGATGGCTCCTCTCAGCTTGTTTCACACATCACAGGTTCCCAGGGATTGCGCTTCTTCTTTTCCAAATCGGTTTTTCCAGCTCTCATTATTTGATTTGCCCACACCCTTGCTGAGAAGGAGACTTGTGCCTCTTGCCCTGCTCTTCCAGAAGACTTTTGCCACCGTTTCTTGGCACAGGATGTTGTCCTGCACCCACCCCGTTACAACCACGGGCTGGTTTGCAGTCCTGGGAGTGCTCAGCCTGCTCTGGGAGGGAGAGGACAACAGTGGCTCAGAAGCTGCACATCTTTCCTCCTTAAGTTGCTGAGATCTCCTTGCCTGCTTGTGCCATGCTTTGCTGTTTCTGCCTGCCCAGTTCACTGGGCTTTTCTTTTGCTGGTGGGTTTCCTTTTGTTCCTTTTGGTGGTCACACTGGTGCTTTTGGTTGGCATTTTCATGCTTTGCTTGCTTTTAGTTCAGGTGGTTTTTACTCTCCAGCTGCAACTTCTTGCTGCTGTAGATCTGGGCAATCAGAGTTGGTAACCCCCCAGGCCCCAGTTCATAGCCAAGGACTTGTTGTAAGTATTTGAATGTTTTCCAGGCTATCCCCTTCAGATACCAGTCGATGATGGATCGGATGAGCCTGTTTCTGAAACATCTGACGCTAAGAGCACCCCAACTACGGAAGGTGGGAGCTCTTTGTCTTTCTGCTTTGGAACCATGATGGATGGGGTCGTGGTAAACCTCACCACAGGCTCCCCGTGCTGTGTCCTGGTGGGGTTTCTCAGGAGGAGAAGCCTCTTTGTCAGTCTCATCACCGGTGGTGTTTGCTATGCTGCAGAACGAGATAATGAGCTGTAAAGGTGCTGGAAAGCAAGAAAGGTGAATTGTTCATTGCACCTCAGGAAGTTGCTTGTGGTTTGTTTCCTGCAGGCTTTACAGGGGCACTGCAAGGTCCTGGCAGTGCAGCCAGGAGCAGTTCTGTGTTGAGTGACACAGGTTTGTGTCACTCTGCTCCCCGAGTCCTGAATGCCTTGTGGGTAGAAAGACTCTAATTCCAGAGTGGTCTAGAGACTTGTTCACTATTGTAATTACCTTCACTTTTTACATTCCTCTGGCTGCTTTAATCCCAAGAATCTGCCTTTGGAGACTTGAGGTAGAGGCTTTAGCTTGCAAAATTGTTCTGAAAGGAAGGAAGGGTGGGCAGAGAGGCTGAGCAGTCCCAGCCCTGTCCCGCTGGAGGTGTGGGCTGAGTGATTGTCAGGAAAGTGCCTCAAGAAATCAGGACATAGAACCTATCTGGTGCAGGAGGGGATATTATCCTGCTTTCCAGTTGGATTGAGACTGTCAGGATGAGCAGGCACCCCTCTGGTAGGTGGAGCCAGGTGTCTGTGTGTCCCAGGGCACGATGCAGCCACACTGGGGTGTTTTGGGCAGGTCCCATGGGAGCTGTTCTGTCCTGCTCCAGTGTCTCCGTGCAGGATTGCTGTGCCTGTGCACCAGGGGCTGCTTTTAGTGGTGGATTTTTGGACAAAAAGGCAAAGCCTTCAGAAGTGTAGGGAGCACGTTGTGGCACACTGTGTGGCAGGGGGGCAGCTCATGGTGTCCCTGTGGTTCTGGCTTTGCCGTGTCATGCTTAGTTGTTCCCTCCACCAGCTCCACTGGCTCAAGGGGGGAGCTGAGTGCTTCTCTGAGCAGAGAGTTCTTCAGGCACATCCTGGCCTTCAGAGGGCTTTGCCTCTCAGCAGCTGTGTGAAAGCTGTGTTGTTTTTCAGATGCCACAGCACCTTTAGTGGAGGAAGGAGACCACGAGGATCAGGGTGGTGTGGAACAGCATGGGGAGATCCCAGAAGGAACCACAGGTGAGGGAGACCAAGGTGCAGCTTCATCTCTTGCTGCAGTAAGAGCAGAGAGCTGGACAGGTCGGTGCTGTGAGACCACACCACGAAACCTCTCACAGGGACACTGCTCCCAATGCTGCTTCCTTCTTCTCCAAATAATTCCTCACTTAGAGTTGTCCTCTTGCCTTCCCCATCCTGGGGGAAACTCGCAGCTTTTTCTTCTCTCTTTCTCTGCTCCACATCTGACAATCCTTCTGTCTGGTGTCTCTGTGGTGGCTTTGGCTCCCACCTCCAGGCTCCTACCTGCAGATCTGAGTTGTTCCTGCCCAGTGCCAGCAGTCCCTGGGTGCCTGTCCTGCAGCACTTGGGCTGTGCCCAGCCCTCGTGGGTGTCTTTGGAGTGGCAGGTGAAAACCAGGCCACTGCAGCAGTGCTTTTAAGGATAATGCAGAGGAAGTGAAGTGACTAATTCAGCCTGAATGCCCTGTGGGCAATCACTGCACCTGGGCCTGGTTTTCCAGGGAAGGATGGGGCCTTTCAGAGGCAGAGCAGGGAATGACTGTGGCAGTGCTGTGTGTGAGAGAGCAGGATCTGGGAGGGCAGGTCTGTGTGTGGAAAATGAGGAAGTGTCCCCTGTGCCATAGCCAGTGGCTTTCCCTGGAAGCATCAGGCAGGACTTGAGAAAAGCAGTGGGTAGAAAAGGGCTTCTGCCAGTGCCAAGCACTGAAACAAACTCGTAGCAGTGAAATTTCTGTGCTGCATCCAGTGCCTGAGCTGCTGGTGGAGCTCTGGGCTGAAACACAGAGGCTCTGGTGGAAGATCTGACTGTCCCAGGGAGCAAGTGTGTCTTGAACTGCTTGGAAAAAAAATGGGGAAAACAGAAGAAGTCCTAGTTTGACTGGAGAGCTGTGGCATGCAAATATAATTGTTTAAGCTAGTTTGAAAGTAGTCATAGAATAAACTGAAAAAAATGCTGATGGAGACAAACCATCATCACTGTGAAGAAAACCATGCTTCTTTGATGTACCAGTAGTCCTGAAGTTCAGGATTTCTCTAGATTTGTATCAGGCTTGGAATTGCTGGTCTCACACAGCCTTGGCAGGGTTCACAGGTTGGTCACAGACACCAAGAAGGTGAGCTCAGGTAAGAGACATTCATGGCAGTGCTGCTGGCCATGTAAAGGCCAGGTGAGGGTACAAGACACAAGATACATCCACAAGTTTCCTTGCTCCTTAACAGCCTGTTTTCTGCCTGGAAGAGCTTGTACTAACCTGCCATTTAGGATGTGGAAGTTGGTGAAACACTGCTCTGGTCTGTACAGCACGGGCTGAACAGATCCACCCAGATCCATCATCGGTGTGGGGACATTTCCTCTCTGATGCTGCCCTGCTCGTGGTACAGCAGAGCCCATTCTGCTGGGCAGCCTCAGCAGGGAGGTAAATTCATTCTCCAGGCACGTGCTTAAGCTTAACTCTTGTTTTGATCGTGTTTTTCCCCTTCTTTCTCTGACCTGGGAGCAGCTGAAGAGGCGGGCGTAGGAGCCACTCCCAACCTGGAGGACCACGCTGCAGGAGATGCCACTCAAGGTGGGTGAATTGTCTGTCACTGGCACCAGTTGTTGCTGCCCACGTGTGTTCTTTTAACATTTCAAACCACAAAGTGTGCAAATGGTTGGTGGTGGCTTGGGAGTTTTGTTCTGTGAGGAAATGCTTTGCTCCCTGTTCCTGGCAGAGGGGGGCCGTACACACTTGGAATTGTTCCAACATACTCATTTCAGGGAGTTGCTGCTCCTCATACACCAGATTTCCCCTCTCAGATGGCCAAAGGCATGGTGCTTGTTTGTCCAGCTGCAAAACCAGGGTGTTCTCCAGGCTGGAAGAGCTGATGGGCAGAGCTGGGATGTGCTGTGGCCAGAGGAACTGCTCAGATTGAACAGAGGCAGTGCAAGCCCTGCGTGTCACACACAATACCAGCCAATTGTTTAATTTCTGTGACTTTCTAATGTAAAACAGGACTCAAACCTACTCACTCATACCCTGACTTCAACATTAAGGGATTTTTCTCCTCATCCCAGTCTTGGGGAATGTGAGTGATGAAGCCAGACACAGTGGGCAGCAAGTGCTCTCACAGCATTAATTATGTGTCTGCTTAGATGGGCTGAAAATTATCCAGGGACCCTTTGGCTACCTGGAAAGCTTCTCTTGACTCTCCTCAGTTCAGGCTTGATGGAAAATTGGTTTTCCCAAAGCTCCCAGTGCTGGCTTAATTCCATGAGGCAGACTTAGGGGCTGAGACTGCCCGTGATGTTTCTGTCCTGCCTGACTGTGCACCACAGCACTAATTTAGTGTGCTGTTTAAAATCTTAGTGAAAAGCCATTTTGTGAAGCAGTTTCCTGAGCAGTAAACATACAAATCCCTCTAGCAGAGCAGTGTCTTTCTTCATCATGGCTCCATTAGTGCATTTAGACATCCATGTCTTTTACAGAAGTAAATAGGTTTTGCCTTCTCAGCTCAGGGCAGAATTCAGGTTGTTGTTGCTTTCCACACACAGATGAGCACAATTCTGTGCACTTTGCTCCCTGCAATTAGAATAAAACCTTTACTTGGCTGGGCAGTGGTTTCTGGACTGTCAGCTCTTCTATATATGAAATAGTGGCACCACTATAAAAAAAAATTGGGATTGTTAGTGGAGGGGGTTGAGATTCTTTCTTTTCTCTGCCCTGGTTTTTGTGCTGTTTCTCACCAGATTTTTACTAAGCTCTTTCTGCCACATCCTGGGGTCTTTCAGCTGTCACATATGAGGTCTTTGTGTGGTTGTTTCACTTAAATGTGATACTCTCTTAAAATGGGGAGGACACTGATGAAAGACCAAGTAGGTCTTGACTTCATCTTTTCTTGTTTTGGTCTTGTTTGTGAATCTGCCAAAGCCACAGTCGTGATCTCAGGGCTCTGATTTCAGCTCTTTACCTGACCAGTGCTCAAAGAGACCAAAGAGTCCTTGAAGCTGAACCAGTTCATAATACAAGAGGCACATTCTTACTGGGCTGGTTGACTCTAAAGCAAGGTACCCGTGTCCAGGTGAATTCTCCATTGCTTAGGGCATCTTTCCTTCAGCTAAAGGGATTTCCAACAGAAAAGCTCCAGCTCCATTAGAAGACCTGGCTTCATGCAGCAGTTGTTGGGTGCAATTGTAAAGGTCTGTGTGATGCACAGAACAGTGACAGAACAGAATCCCCTCTTTTAGACACACACGTGTCAAAAAAGAAAAGAGAAACAGCCATATCTTTGTTTCTGTGGCCTCAGGTTCTGGGGTTCAAATGTCCCTCAGCCCAAATGATGGAGCTCTGAGGAGCCTCAGTGGGTGCACGGTCCCAAATTCCCGTGGCCCTGTGGCTACAGCCATGTTCCTCCCCACAGTCCTTTCCCTGCTCTGGCATGGCATGGGAGTGCTCTTCCCAAGCTCCTGGCAGTGGGAATGATCAAAGAGCAAAGCAGAGGTGGTTTGAGCTCTGAAGCCAGTGCTGTGTGTGCCTGAACATCTCCTGAGGGGAGGGAAGGCCAGCAGGGGTTCTGTGAGGTCAGGAAGGAGGACAGGGCTCTGGCCCTTGCTTCAGGCCCTTGAGGCAAGAAGAGGTGGGCACTGACCAGCAAACTGATGGTCCAGTGGTGGTGTTAGAGAAAATGGGAATGTTCTTGGCTTCTGGAAACCTCATGGAGTGCAGGGTGAACCCAGCTACCTCCGAGCTGGGTCCAGGCAGGAATCTGGTCTCCCAGGTGCTGTGGCTGTCGCTGTTCCTGATTCCCACGAGGATCAGGTTTCTTTAAAGACAAAAGCCACTGAGGAGGAGCGAGCTGTCTGTTCAGTGGGGCGGGGTGGGACTTGCTTTTATCTCTCGATTGCCAGTAGAAATCCTGACTCTCTCACGTTCTGTGATGTTTGACATGCCTGTGCTAATTTCTTGCCCATGCTTCACACCCTACATCTTCAACTCCAGGCGAGCTGAGCTCTCCAAAGCTCCAGCCTGGCCCTCAGGAGCGTGTGGCAGAGGCAGTAAAAAGTGCCAGCCAGCCTCCAGCAGCAGCTCCCACCAGAATCGAGGTGACCATCCCAATACCCCTGGACATGTACCAAGGCTCTGGAGCACCCGAAGGCAGCCGTGAGTTGTGGGATCAGGGAGGCAGAGAAGGCGTCGGCGCGGAGCCGGAGCTGGGCCGTGGCATGAGCACGCAGGGTCTGGCAGGTGGCACAGGTGGCCATAAAGATGGACCATCTCCTTTGTGTGCCAGAGCCTCCATAAAAGAAGATTCTGGCGGATGGGAGAGAGATGAGGACCGGGATATTGATGAAACTTCTGAACAGGGTTTGCCTTCCCTTGTGGATCAGCGTGTTTCTCTGGGACCTGAAAAGGGCTCGCGTCCAGCAGCTGCCCAGGAGACTCGTGAAGAATATGATGGAGAAAACAAGTCCAAAGGTGTCCTCAGAGATACCCCAGGAGAGGCACTTCTGGTTGAAGCTGAGTCACATAAAGCAGGAGAGGACCAAGAGGAGAAGCCACAGCTGCTGGGGAGAGAAGGAGGCCCAGACCTCACCCTGTCAGAGCCTTCTGAAAGTGTCTCCCAAAAAGAGGCTGAGCCCAAGGAGGGAGAAGATTCTGGGCCTGTGCTAGAAACAGCCAAACTCCCTGCTGAGGCAGAAGATGATGTGAAGGACAAAGCTGCTCCTTTGGCAGAGGTTGTGCCGGGTGCAGGGGCCCGCCGGACGCCCAGGAGGAAGCCCAGTGGCCTGGCTGCAGACAAGGCCAGTCGTGTCCCTCTGCTCAAAGGTGTGTGCTCCAGCTGCTGCCCTGGGCTCACCTGCCTCCCGACAAGGCTGCCTGATCCAGCACTGCAGCTTGTTGCCACCTGGGCTCCTGCTGCTTGGAAATGGCCTGGACCTGTGCTGTGGCTGATCCACAGCGCTGCTGCTCCCTCCCTGCCCCTCCCTCTTTATTTAACCCTGGACTGGATTGCCTTGCATGGTGCTGGCGTGTCCCTAATCATGCTTTTTTTCACCTGTTTTTGTTTTGATTTCCTTGGATCTGTTGGGTGGGTGCCTGAACTCCCACCTGGCAGCTTCCCAGAGAAGAGGAGGACCGGATGGACGTGGCTCTGGCATGCTGGAGTGGGGCTCACCTGGCGTGTGCAGCTTGTTCCGGCAGGACACGTGCCATCTGGTTTGCATGTCTGATCCAATAACTCTTGGAATTGGCTTTCCTAAAGAGGAGGGAGGAGGAAAAAGGCAAGGATGGCAGGTCTAACCATGGAAAAGCCCCCACGTTGATCCTGTTTCTTGCACTTTCCCCTTAAATATCTGCTACTGACTGCTGCTGGAGGCACGGTCTGCAGCCAGCAGGACCTTTTCCCATGCCAGGCATGTCCATTGCTCTTCCAAAGCATCCTGCTGCAGTCCCAGCTCTGGATGGGGTGTCCCTGTGTGTGCCAGCACAGTGCTGGCTTTGGGGGCTCAGCAGTCTGTCTGTCTGGAGGCATCTAAACAGTGTGTGGGGCTGGGCTGGGCTGGGAGGGCAGCCTTGGGTAAAGGTTTGAGTTCACCACCACATGCACGAGCATCCCTTAGACCTTTCCTTTCTGTTTTCCACCTCTCCCAAGTTCAGGAATGTCCCAAGAGCCCAGCTCAGTGGCCGAAGGCAGGTGGTGCTGTGGGCTGTGTTAACAAGCCAGGGCAGCAGGACACATGCTGGTGTCTCACCGTGTTGTACCTCAGCTCTGGCTCTCCAGGGCATGTCCTGGGGGAAGCTCTGCCTTTTCCCCCAGCTCCACATTCCAAAAGCTGGCTTGGCTGCTCCCATTAGCCTGGGAATGCTGCTGGGTTTGTGGCTCTCTGCTGCGCGGGGCTCACGCAGAAATTGTTGATGGAGCTTTTTCCACTGGAGCTAAAGCTCATAACATATTTCTCATTGTTCCCTGTGGGATCAGCAGTGGGAAGCTTCACTCGTGTGCTGCAGGGCACTGGCATGGCTTGCACTGGAGCCTGGAACCACGGCAGGGTGGGAATGCATTGCCCAGAGCCAGCCAGCTTCTGATTCAGTAGGAGAAGTTTAATTATTTAATGGTCTTTCACTTCAAAGACAGAGATACTTGGTGGCTGTTGGGCTCCAGCCTCGCTCCAGTGTGCAGTTTAACTGAATTTGGGAGGGCTGGTGCATCCAGCAGCTCTGGGAGGGGTCAGTGCTGGATTAACAGCATTGTCCATGTCATCAGGAAAGGGCTGATCCCCCAGGACAAGTTTCCCAACACTGGGGAGAATATCAGCAGCTTCTCCTCCCAATTAGCTGAAGATGGGGGGGGAAAGGGCTTTGTTATGAGTGCCTTGTAGTACAAACTTTATCTCCTCCCCATTTCTAATCTCCTAATTAGACTGACCCAGGTGGAAGGGGCACCGTGCTGGGAGGCAGAGAGCAGCCTGTCAGGAGAGATGGGAATTAACAACAGCCAGGGATAAAAGTGCTCTGCAATGCCACTGAACAACCCCTTAAATGAGATCACAGTGCTGCTGGACTGGGGCTTCCTTCAGTTTGAGTCTCTGTTTATATGATTGTTAGAACTAGTGGGTGTTTCAGAGACTAGTGTGTAGGGTTGAAGGGAACTTTCTGTCCTGAACTGGATGGATCCTTTAGGAACTGGGTGGAAATCTGTGCAAAATGCTCTCTCACCAACCTCCTTGGTGTGTCTGGTCCCCAGTGCTGACTAACACAGGATCATCTGCTAACACAGAAGGAATGTGCTTGTGGAGTGGTGCAAGGATTTCTGCAAGGAATGGTGACTTTGTCACATTTCTAAGAACAGTATTGAGTTTAAGGGGGAGCAGGGACAGGGAACACCCCCCAGCAGTGTGTTGTCATCTCTGGAGTTTATGGCCAGTCCCAGGAGGTGTAACTGTGTGTTTTCCATCTGTCAGGTCGTGTTGACAAGGAAGGGACTGAAGCTGATGAAAAGAAACCCAAGGTAAGCTAAAAACCAAAATCAAGGGTGACACCTGTCCGTGTTCCTGGCTCCTCTCCTGCCCTCCTGCTGTGCCTCTTAGGAAACCTTCCCATTATGTTCCATTTTTCCATTTGTTTTCAAGAGTGTTTTTATTTTTTCTTCCCTCCCCTGGGTTTGGATGGTGCAATCCATGGGTTCTTTGAGGGTGAGGAAATGGTCCAAATCTGAATCAAGCACGTGGCTCATGGGGTTGGGTGGGAGGTTGGAGAAATCATTTTCTCAGCCCAGGACTGAAAAGCAGCAGCTGACCTTGGGGCAGACTCAAAACTGCACTGGGGACAAGCATAACTGTGAAAAGAGCAACAAAAACTTGTAATTTAAACATTAAATTAAATAATCTAGGCCTTGCAGATCACAGAATATCCTGAGTTGGAAGGGATCCACAAGAATAATCAAATCCAGCTCCTGGCTTGCACAGGACAACCCCCAAAAAAGATGCTGTATGTGTTCTGGGTGAGGAACAGAGTTTAATAATGGGTAAATCCCAGAAGTTAAACAATATCTGTCACACTGGTAATTTGGAGGAGGTTTAGCTCAGCTGGCCATTATCCTGGTTAGTGCCTGAGTGGGATAATGGACAAACTGAGGGGAAATGCAGTGGGTGAAGAGTTAAAAATGAGGAATAGAATTATTTTCCAACACTGAAATTGGTTATTTCTCTATATACAGCCCTGACAGTCCCTACCCCACACCCAGCTCTGTATTGCACCTTCTAAACCTATTTAATGTCGCTGATCCCATTTTATTTCCCTCCCATGCTGATTTTCTTTCATTTTTTGTTCCCATTTTATTTCCTTTCCATGCCCAAGAAATCCTCACCTTGCCCTGCCAAACCCCCTGGCTCCATGCCCCCCCTCCAGCACTCAGCCCCTCTGAAACCCCCCTCCAGCCCTGCCTCTGCCTCCAAGCCACCCTCCAGCCCTGCCTCTGCCTCCAAACCACCCTCCAGCCCTGCCTCTGCCTCCAAACCACCCTCCAGCCCTGCCTCTGCCTCCAAACCACCCTCCAGCCCTGCCTCTGCCTCCAAACGAGCCTGTCCTGCCACCCCCTGGCCTGCCAGCACAGCAATGCAGGAAACAAAAGCCAAGGTAAGGGATTGGGCTGGGAGAGAGGCCAAAGGGCAGCACCTGCAGGCATTCCTGGCATTCCTGGCTTGGTCCTTCCCTGTGCTCCCTCCACCTGCCCTGGTGAAGCCAGGCTTGGTGCTGGGAGGAACAGCACACAGCACAAAGGGCTCCCTGGGCAGGGTGTGATCCCATCCCCCTGGGGGTGTCCAGGTCCCTTCATGCCCTTCCTTGTTTTGCAGCTCTGTCTGTGTTTCACACAGGTGAGTTTGAGCTGTGCCAGAGCTGCTGCAGGTGCTGCAGGGAGAGTAGGGAGTGCCACACAGCCATGGCTAATCCTGCAGGGTGGACAGAACCTCGGAGCTTTTTCCCTTTGTGGCATTCAGGCACATAAACACACCCATGGGTGAGGGAAAGCACAGGGAGTGCAGGTCACACGGAATCCTAGAATCCTGGAATGGTTTGAGTCAGAAATGACCTTAAATCTCATCCAGTGCCACCCCTGCCATGGGCAGGGACACCTTCCACTGTCCCAGGGTGCTCCAAGCCCTGTCCAACCTGGCTTTGGACACTGCCAGGGATCTGGGGCAGCTACAGCTCCTCTGGGCACCCTGTCCCAGTCACAGGTACTGGGATTAGTTTATCTTCTGTACAAAATTTTAGCAGAACAGGGGAAACCAAAGGATGAAACATAGAGAGCAGAGGTGTGAGGGTGCAGTGAATGGTGTGGCTGAAGCCAAGGCCTCACCTGGGGAAGGAGGGGCTGTGCCCTGGCTGTGCAGGTGGGACACAAGGTGTCAACAGGCACATTCCAGGTGTGGGGAATCCCGGGGAAAAGCAGGGGGAGGGTCTCACGTGTGATCCAGAGGGGTGCCAGCCTGTCCCTGACGTCCCCGCTGTGTCCCCAGGGCCCGGAGGCGAGGGGTGGCTCCAAGACGGGCACGGCGCGCGCGGGGCAGGCGCAGAGGAACTCCACCAACGCCACCCGCATCCCGGCCAAGACCCCCACGGCCCCCAAGACCCCTCCCAGCTCCGGTAGGTGACGGTGGCAGCCGTGTGCTGGTGACTGGGTGGTGCTGCTGGGCAGTTCCAGGGGTGAATGACCCGACTCAGCCCTCTCCTGGGACTCAGAGCCAGGGCTGTTCCCTCTGAATGGAGCCCTTCCAGGTGCTGCTCAGTGCCCTGTGTTCTGCAGTGTGCAGGAGTTGCTTTATCCTGTGGGATTTCCTCAAATTCGGACGGTTTAGGCAGCTCCGTTTTTTTAATCCATCTACTCGTTTTCTCTCTGATGATATTTCACAAAGACCAGGGGCAAGAGGATCAATTCTTCGATTACAGGAATGGAGATTAGCCCATTATGCTCAGAGAAGAAAACCCCAGAAAGCATCAGGCATTGTGAATTTCCATTAAAATGGTGCATTTCACTGGATATATACATATATTTCATACTTAACCAGAGACGCATAAAACCTTAAATCAATTAATTTTCCAGCTTTATTATGTTTAAGCATCTTTCTCATTCACTAAACAGGCAGAAAGGAGCAGAAAAAGCCACCTCCTGCAGCAGCAAAGACTGAGAAAGGTGATGTTTAAGGGTCTTTTTTTCTTTTTTCATTTCCTTTTCAAACTGGGGACAGTGCTAAGCTGCTCAGCGATCAGCCTTAGTTAATTACAGAAAATAATTTTGTGGAAGTGCTTCCAAATTTCTAATAGAAGAATGGTTCTGAGTGTCTTTTGTCTGTAACTCATCGTGCCACGCTCGGGTGGGGAGTCTTACTGATGATCCAGGCAATGGAGACCATCTTCCTTCTGGGATATTAGCAAATCACCTTTGAATCGCAGTTTTTTTCCCTTCAAAATGGAGTAGAAGAAAGTGCAGCCACCACCCTCCCCCTGCACACTGGGCTGTGGGGTGGGCTCTGGGACGAGGCAGAGCAGCCCCCACGGGCAGCAGGGAGGGAGCAGGTTCCTGACCTGGGCTGTCCTGTGTGCAAACTGCAGGTGAGCAGCCCAAGTCTGGAGACAGAAGCGGTTACAGCAGTCCCGGCTCCCCCGGGACTCCAGGCAGCCGTTCCCGCACCCCCTCTCTGCCCACCCCACCAGCCAGGGAGCCCAAGAAGGTGGCAGTGGTTCGCACCCCACCGAAATCTCCGGCCTCTGCCAAGACCCGCGTCCCGCCCTCGGCCGCGCCCATGCCCGACCTGAAAAACGTCAAGTCCAAAATTGGCTCCACTGATAACCTGAAGCACCAGCCCGGAGGTGGCAAGGTAAAAACGTGGATTTCTGCTCCCAGGGGTCTGCCTGTGGGGACAGAGGGTGCTGGTCGTTCCATCTGGGGTGGTAGAACCTGCCCAGGGGCAGCAGCAGCCTGGCTGTGGGCAGGGCTCCAGCCTGAGTCTGGTTTATCTGGGAGGTTTTGGGTTGGATGCTTGGCCTGGAATTCCTTGCCTGGCTTAGTGCAGCTCAGCTGTCCCGTGGAGAGCTCGTGGTGTGGGTCTCATGGAGTGGCTGCAGGGGGAATGACATTCCCTGCTGGTGTCCAGGTAGGGACAGCAGGTTGTGACCTGCAGCCCTGAGGAGTGGCAGGGTCAGGGCTGTGTTTCTGAACCCCACCCTGTGCCTGGAGCAGTCCTTCCAGCACTGCAGGAGGGGACAGGAAGGTCTTGTCTCCTCCTTCTGAGGGCCTCAGGCACGGACCCCACATTTTGTCAGAACTGGGATTTTGGATCCAGCTCTGTTGGCAAGGTTTTGGGTTGTGTTGTGCCATCACGTGCTGTCTGGCTACACAGTGCAGGGTGGCACGGCCAGAACTGGTGGCACTTCTATCCTTTCAAACACTTTGCACTCCCAGAAGAGTTGTTTCACAAGCAGCAAAGTGACCTCTGGGCTCCAAGTGCTTGGGAATGAGGGTCTTGGGTTAAATTCTGCAAGCCTGGCAGGGGACACTGCCTGTTCTGGGGGTGACACTCCCTGTCCTGGGGTGCCACTGCCTGGCTCCATCCCTTGCAGAGCCATAAAAAACATTTCCTGAGTTCTGTGCATGACATTTTGTGTGAGCAGGTACCTCGGTGGCTCTGAGTGTTCCCCTTTGGCATGAGGGGAGGCTTTGAGCTGGCTCCTCTGCATCCTGTGAAGTGGCAGCCTGCTTTTCCATGGCCTTTCCAGGCATTTTCCACCGTGGCTGGCCATTTCCTGGCTTTGTGCCACGATCCAGGGGGGCTCTGGAGCCTGGGCAGGGCTCTTGGTCATGAGACAGCAGCACATGAGCACAGTGTCCTTTTTGGGGGGGCTCAGCCCTCCTGCCCACTTAGCACAAAACATAGGTTTTTCTTCCCACCCCCACAAACCCTGTTCTTCAGGGATATTAGAAGGAACCCTTGTTTACTGGAAAATAGTTAAATTATTTGCTTGTTCTTTTTTAATCCAGCTTTTACAAGTTGGTTTTTTTTTCCCCTCTCTGCTTCTCTGTTTGTTGTTGTTGCTGAAAGAGTAAGAACAGCTGAACTGGGGACAATTCCTTGCTCTTTGCAGGGGAGAATGGCTGGATGCTCTGCTGGGGATTCTGTAGGACACGAGGCTGCTCTTAGCAGAATGGTTGCAGCTGGAGCAGAAGGGGCTGATCCCAGACATTTGATTTTAGGCTGGTCAGAAATGGGTTTGGAGCCTGCTCTCCGTGCAGATTCCAGACCCCCAGCCTGGGCAAGCAAAGGAACACGGGGCACACAGGCCAGGAGCAGCCAGGCCACGTCTCTGCTGGTGTTCCTGCATGGTCTGAGCACTTCTGCTGTGGCTGGATCACCGAGTGTTGCTCTGGCAAAGCCTGGTCTGGCAGAGCTGGGTCCTGATTTGTGGGATTAGTTGATGTGAACTTGGAAAATCCTGCTGGAGGCACTTGCCAGCCGTGGTGCTTCTCATGCTGGAGAGGCAGGGCGCTGCAGGGAGCTCTCCTGGCAGGGCTTGCAATGCTGGGATGGAGGCGAGGTGCCTGCTCAGACCTGGGGATGGTGCCACCAGCAGTGTCTGTGCCCAGGGATGTGACACTGCTGGGGGCTCTCGTGGTCCCTCTCGCAGGGCTGTGCTTCACACAGGCTCAGACCTGTGGCTTGTTACCTGCATTTACACCTGTGGGGGTTGTAAAGCCACTCCAGGGTGTGTGGGGAAGGAGCAGGGATTGTCTTCACCCTCGGGTTGTCTGGAAGAGCTGCTTGGGTGCAGCTCCCTACACAGCCAGGGAGGAAAACAAGCCCTGGGTGGAACCAGCTTCATGAGCACAGGAATCAGCGTGGAGGGAAGGCTTTGGGGCTGGAGGGTGTGGGTACCCATGGGTCCCATCTGGCCCCAGCCCTTCCCAGCCTTGCTCCCACCCACCAGAGACTCGTTAGGAACGTGCCACAGAACTGGGATGGGGCTGCTGCACCCCTGGGATGGGGCTGCACCCCTGGGATGGGGCTGCTGCACCCCTGGGATGGGGCTGCACCCCTGGGATGGGGCTGCTGCACCCCTGGGATGGGGCTGCTGCACCCCTGGGATGGGGCTGCTGCATCCCTGGGATGGGGCTGCTGCATCCCTGGGATGGGGCTGCACCCCTGGGATGGGGCTGCTGCACCCCTGGGATGGGGCTGCACCCCTGGGATGGGGCTGCTGCACCCCTGGGATGGGGCTGCTGCACCCCTGGGATGGGGCTGCTGCATCCCTGGGATGGGGCTGCTGCACCCCTGGGATGGGGCTGCACCCCTGGGATGGGGCTGCTGCACCCCTGGGATGGGGCTGCTGCACCCCTGGGATGGGGCTGCTGCATCCCTGGCAGCTTTGGCTTTCTCTTGGTAGCTGTGGAGGGAGTGTGAGCCCTGTGCAGAGCAGAGCTCAGTGTCCTCTCCCAGTGCTGGACACGCAGCTCCTGCTCCCCAGCCCAGCCAGTGGCACCTGTTTGCCCAAAGCCAGGTGTGCCTGGCCCAGAAGGGGACTGTGAGGTGCCTGGCACAGAGCTCGAGCTGGGCAGGCATTTTTCTCTCAGCTCCTCCTCTGCTCCTTCCACTGGCTGTGCAGAAGCTGAGTCTCTGAGCACTGGTGGAGTCTCTGAGCACTGGTGGTGCCTCTCAGCCCTGCCTTCCAGCGGGTTTGCTGCCCAGCAAGTTCCCTGTTTTGTTCAGTGGAAGGATCCAGGCTGAGCTGGCTTTTTGGCTGCTGTTTGTGGCCTGGGACCCAGGGCTGCATCACTACCCAGGCCTATCCAGTCTCGAGCTATAACCTGCCCACCTCCATCTTCCCTTTCCAGCCCAGGAACAGAGAAACCCGTGCAGCAAGCCAGAGCTTTTCCTTTTTACTCCTGGCACTGCAAGGCAGCTTCCTGGTTTTAGGGATATAACACATGGTCAAGCTGCAGATGGTCATGTTGTTTCTCACGCTCTTTTCTGGCTACTAAAGGTGCAGATAATTAATAAGAAGCTGGACTTTAGCAGCGTTCAATCCAGGTGTGGCTCAAAGGATAATATCAAACACATCCCGGGCGGAGGCAGTGTGAGTACCTTCACACTTTCAATGCTCTATAATAGTTCTTATAATAAGTGGCATGTTGTGTACACTAAACTGCCAATGCTATCTGCAGCGACCCTGCCATCAGATAGCTATTGGTGACGTGCAATGACTCTTTTCTGGCTACCAAAGGTGCAGATAATTAATAAGAAGCTGGACTTTAGCAGCGTTCAATCCAGGTGTGGCTCAAAGGATAATATCAAACACATCCCGGGCGGAGGCAGTGTGAGTACCTTCACACTTTGAATGCACTGTCATAATCCTGATTTTAGTGGCATGTTGTTACACTAATCACCAATGCTATCTGCAGCCACTCTGCTGTCACATAGCCATTGGGGACGTGCTGTCATTTAACCCTGTTAACCCAAAAATGAACCCCTAACAAGTCCTGGACATGCCTGACATGGACAGAACTAACTGCCCCGTGTCCAAACCACATCTGTAACAAAACATCCCAGTAACTCCAGGGTTTTGCACTACCTGGAAGG
The DNA here is from genome assembly GCA_013399835.1 of Leptocoma aspasia. Taxonomy (NCBI): domain Eukaryota; kingdom Metazoa; phylum Chordata; class Aves; order Passeriformes; family Nectariniidae; genus Leptocoma; species Leptocoma aspasia. The sequence goes on from VXAX01006433.1 coordinate 74,936, forward strand.
CTGAAAGCCTCCTTGTCTGTGGGATTGGGGCCTCTGGCACATGGTGGTGCAGGAGATGGGTAGATTTATGAGCAGACCCAGTCCTCATTGTCAATGTGCTGCTAAATTGGACATGATCCTGCCCAACATGTGACCATGCCCATTCCCATCAGGCAAGTATGATCCATGCAAATATTGAGTTTCTCCTTGCTAACGAATGTGTCCAGCAGCTCCCACGGAGGCTGAGCCTGAAGTATTGTTGAGTTAATTGATTTGAACACTGGCACTTCCAGCTGTTCCCACATAAATACCAGACTCAGCTTTCAGTTACTGTGCCAGAAACCTGGAGAAACTCCACAGAGGTTGGTGGATTTACAGCTGGAGACAGTTTGGGTCCAGGAAAGATGCTGGACTGAGGAAGGCACATCCCTGAGACCCCAGACAGTGTGACTGGGGTTTGTGGGGCCTGGTCTGAGATGTTCCCCATGGATTTTCCTTGGGCTGTTTTTGATCTCTGTGGACGCCCTCCCTGAGAAGCTGAGCCTTGCAGAAGGCTTGGCAGGTGAACACAGGGACACAGCTGGGTTTGCAACCTCTGGCTTAAATTTGGTGTCACTCTGCAGTTACTTCACAGGCCAGAGGAGCTGTTCTGCAGAGCTCAGACCCCTGAGAAGCAGTTCCATGGTTGTTCCTCTTCCTTACTCTGGGGTCCTGCACTGCCTGGGCTGCCCAGGGTGTGGTGGACCAGGAGATGGTGTTGGCCACGAATCCTCTGTGCTGTGGCTGCTGTTGAGCTTGTCCCTTCCTCCACAGAGCTCACATGGGGGTGTTTGCAACTGCACTGGGTTAAGAATTATCTGGATTTTTATCTGGGGGTTGTGATCCCTCCCCAGGCCCTGCCAGGACTGAAAACCCCATGAGCTCTGCCTGGCTGCAGCAGCTCTGGGAGCAAAGCCTGACAGGGGGCACAGAGTGGCTGTGCTGGGCCCTGGGGCTCCCTTGGGAGAGGGGCAACAAGAGATCCCAGGGCTTCAATGGCCTTTGGGACTTAACCCCCCATGACAGCAGCACCCCCTGCCCAGCCATTGCTGCTTCCAGGGGGAACTGCCACGCCCTGGGGCTGGTACCTGGATTTTTAAGCCCGTGGATGCTCTGACCAGGGGATGCCTTAGGCAGAAGTTGGCCTCGGTACTGCTGATGCTGAGGGGTGGGATCCCCAGGTCTCTGGCACTGGTTTCCCAGGCAAACAACTCTGTTCCCCTTTTCCTTTCTTGCTAAAATGGGGAGGATCCTTCTCTGCTCCCCAGCAGGATGGGAAGGGATGACAGAGTCCTGTCTGTCAAAAAAAGGGACTGGGAATGAGAGCAGAAAGTTCCAATTGCCGATTGCTTGTTCTGGAAACAAGAGGACTTTCAGTCCCAGGTCTCAGTGGTGCCTGAATTGCTGAGAGACCTTTCAGGGTCACAGCTGGGATTAGAAAGGCACCAGCTGCCCTTTTTGGGTCTGTTTCCTACTTTCCAACCAAATCCAGCTCCTCTTCTGCCCAAGTGCATTAAACATGTGACCTTTCCCAACGCTGTCTCCACGTCTGTGTCCACGGTGTGCTCCCAAACCCTGAGGGGTTGCTTTTCTCCCTCTCTGTCTCCTGTCAAATGTGCCTTTTGGTCTGCGTGAGCATCGGAGACAAGGCAGGTCAGCAGGGCTCTGTGCCTGGGGCTGAGCCTCTGTTCCTCCTTTTCCTGCCTCCATGGGGGGGTGAGGGCTGTTTCTCAGGGCTGTGACAATCACTGAGGGTGTTGGGGCCAACGTGAGGACCGAAGGCTGCACCTTCCCCTGGGGCTTTTGGGCCAGCCCCGGGTGCTCAGGTGGGCACCAGAGGCTGCAGTGGACCCTTGGTGCTGGTCCAGGGGCTACTGGGAGGAGTCAGCTCCTCTGCACAGCTCCCTTTGGTGCTGGCACATCCTTCTGGGATTGGTGAGAGCATCACACCCGCTGTGGTGCTTGGGGGAAACACGGAGAGCAGAGATGCTCCCCGGGAAGCCCAGGCTGTCCCCAGAGCCAGAGCCAGCCTCGAGGTGTGGGTGATGCCACTTCTCCTGCACAGCCCCACTGACTCCAGCAGCAGCTGACCCGCTGTGAGTCCCAGGCCAGGCTCCAGGGTAGCCTCTGGGGTTCTGGGGATGTTTTCTCCCCCCTTGTCTCCTGCTCCTGCCGTAGCTGCCGTGTGTGTGCCTGGTGCAAGGATCCTCCCCGGTGTGTAGCTGCTAACGTAGCACTGCAGCCCCTGTTGGTGTCCCTGTGTGTGTGTCCCATGTCACCGGTGTCCGTGCCAAGAGGCCACCGGCCCCACGTGGTCTGGGGATGGGGGGGGATCTGTGGAATTGCTGGAGCCCACCTTCAGAGGCATCACGGGCAAAGCACATCAAAACAGAGCTTAAATATCACAAAATGCTGTTGTGGTTCAATATTTTATAATTGCCATTTTAATTTTTGTGATGTGAACTCCAGATATTTAGACTTTGCTTTGCTTTTTTTTTTCCTTTAACCCTTATTTCCGTTACAGCATTTTTCAGAAATGCATATTTTGGTCACTCTTTTAAAAGTTCTGTGCACATTGATCATTTCTGTTCTTTCAGTTTTTGTGGACATAAGCTTTATGTTTTACACCAGAAAAGGTATTTATTTTTTACGTTTTCTCTCTGGTATATCTCCTCCTTTTGGATGATGTGTATGCAAATCTTAATTAATTACCACTCCACTTTCTCTCTCACTCGAGCACTTTAAAATTGCCTCTACTGCCCCCTCTGTGGAGAGGTGATCTCGTGCATGCTGACATGATAAGAGGCTCCTGCACACGGGCATTAATGATCTCCCATTTCTGATGGCAGTTTCTTTGGTGTCATTAATCCTCCTGGGGTTGGAGCTGTCCTTTCCCTCCAATCCAGCTCAGGTGCTGCTGTGTGTTGTGCTCCCCCTCCCCACCTGCCTGTGCTGGCTTCCAGCTCATCCCCTTTTCCTCTCTCCTGTGGACAGGTGCAAATCGTTTACAAGCCAGTCGACCTGAGCCATGTGACATCCAAATGTGGTTCCCTGGGCAACATCCATCACAAACCAGGTACCCTGCAGGGGTGTGGAGAGGGGCAGAGGGCTGGGGAAGGGCAGGGGGTGAGGGGAGGCAGTGACTGGAGCATCCCAGTGAGCCCTGGATGCTGGGTGTTGTTCCTGAGCCACCTCTCAACTCTTCTCTTCCAGGTGGTGGCCAGGTGGAGGTGAAATCTGAGAAACTGGACTTCAAAGATAAGGTGCAGTCGAAAATCGGGTCCCTAGATAACATCAGCCACGTCCCTGGAGGAGGCAATAAAAAGGTAAAGGGGCCCTGGGGACAGCGTGTCCTGCTGTGGGTGTGAGTGTGAGGGAGTCTGGCTGTGGGCAGGGGACAGAGGTGTGGCACTGCTGCCAGGATGTCTCTGTGTCCCTCCGGGCCTGTGGCCACCTGAGTGAGCACGAGTGACAGCTTCCCCTGTGGTTTCCTGCTCGTTCTGCTGCCTCTGAAGTTTGTGTTTGTGTCTCAAACCCTTCCCACGACCAAGGGGCACCATCAGCAAGTCCTGTGCTGTGTTGCTGCTGTGACACAGAGCTGGCAGCTGGGGAGCTGCAGAGGTGTTGGATCCCCAGTGAAAGTGGAGCATTAAAGGCTCAGCTTTATTTAGAACAGGTGACTTTGCAGCAAACTGGCCCTTCAGAAGGTGATTTCTCCTTCCTGACTGAGGGCTCTGTGAAGGGAGGGGAGTGTTGGGGGAGTTTAAACTGAAAGACAAAAGGCACTGGGGTCAGGGAAGTACTGAACTGGGGCTGAGCTGTTCCCACCAAGACTTTGATGGTGACTTCAGTGAGTCTTAGCCAAGTAAAACAGCCCCACAGCTGGGCTTCAAGGCCACCAAGTCCCCAGCAGGCAGGGGGGTGAGGACATCAGGTAAGCACAGAGCAGAGACTCCAGCCTGGCGACACGCAGGCTTCAGCTTCCCCGGGGAAAAGCAGTTTTTATCTTGCTTGTTTTTGCAGCACTTTTGTCTCAGTGGGAGGGGAAGGTTCTGTTTCAGCTCCTGTATTTTTGCACTTTGTTCTTGGCCACGTGTTCTCTGTGCAGCTCCAGCTCTCACCTCCAGCTGGCCTCTGACTGCGGGACCGCTTGACTTCCTTACCCTTCTTCTCTCTGCCGTGCATCAGCCTCCCCTGTGCTTCACTGAGCCCTGTGCCATCAGTTTTGTGATTCCAGTGGTGGCTCTGGCACATCCTGGCACATTCACTGGGCCATAGTTTGAAGAACTTGCCCTTTGCAGGGGAGTTTCTCCACCACCACCTCAGCCTTCCAGCCTGGTGGCTGCCCCTCCCCTGCGTAAACCCAGCCTGGAGGAGGTTGTAGGTGTAACTAAGTCCGGGTGCAGCTCTGCTGCCCCTTTCCCGTGTCCCCAAGCCCCCTCCTTGCTCTGTGACACACTGATCCACATTTGGACTCAGCTCTTCAGGCTGAACTCTGGTTCCTGTGCTGGGTCTGCTGTGGGCAGCTGGGTGTTCTGTGCTCTGCCCGAGTCCCTGTGCTCTCCCTTGCTGTTCTTGGAGAGTTTTCCTCCCTGCCTCCAAAGGCAGCCACTCTTCTTTCTATGAGCCAGTGAATGGCCCTGTTTTTCAGATCTTTTTCTCCCCAGTTTTCTATTTCTTTTCTATATTTTTTTGTCTTTTTCCTTCTGGCTGACATTTCTTGGATCATGGTTTTTGTTGCTGATGCGTTTTTTGCCCCCCATTGCCCTGGGTGGGTTTCTTCACCTGTAGAGAGAGAAAGGCAAGGAAGACAAGACCTGGACCCCGAGCCCAGACCCCGCTGGGCTCCAGGCCCTGGTGCTGGAGCCACTCAGCCCCACGGAGAGCCAGCCCCCAGCCTTACACTCGGCTGGGGAGGGCACCTGTAAGTAGCAAACCAGATCCAGTTCACCGGGAGAGGGGTTTGGCTCCTGGGAGCAGCTCCGTGGGCTAAGGGGAAGCTTCATGTGCCACATCCCCCCATAATCAGGGGAGTGGGAGCAGCCCAGGTTGTGCCCTCTGCATTCTGGGACCCAGGACCTCGCCTGGGGAGGATTTGGCAGCATCCAGATGCTCAGGTGTCCCCTCTGGTGCGTGGGACATGCCCGAGGATGGGGGCACTGGGGACACTGCTTCAGTGCCCTGAGCTCTGCTCCCACCTCTCAGCAGCCGTGCCCGAGTGGACACCTGGCAGGTCCCGTGTCCCCCCGGCCATGCCCCCCTGACCGCCCTCCCTCCTCTCCCTCACAGATTGAGACTCACAAGCTGACCTTCCGCGAGAACGCCAAAGCCAAGACCGACCACGGCGCCGAAATCGTCTACAAGTCCCCCACCATCTCCGGAGATGCCTCCCCGCGCCGCCTTAGCAACGTCTCCTCCACTGGCAGCATCAACCTGGTGGACTCCCCCCAGCTGGCCACGCTAGCCGACGAGGTGTCCGCCTCGCTGGCCAAGCAGGGCTTGTGATCGCGGCACGGCGGCCACCAGGAGAGAAGACAAGGAAAGGAAACAAAAAAGAAAAGAAACAAAAATAATAATCTGGCCTTCTTCCTCTGTTCCTTTTACAGCTGCTTCCCCGTCCCTAACTGGTTAATGATTTAACCTGCTTTTACTGTTCATTCAGCTCTAGCTCCAGGACTTCAAAATCAGTGACACTATGAGGTACAAAACCTCCTCTCCCCCTGCTCCTCGGAGCGCACAGCCCGTCCCCGTCCCCGCGCTCCCCCCGCTCCTGCCGCGTCCCTCGCTGTCCCAGCCCCGCCCGGTGACACCCGGGAAGGCGGGGAGGGGGCCCGAGGGGCGGCCACAGCACGACGCTGACCCGACCACCCCACACCAGCACAGGGCAGCGGGTGGCCCTCCCGGGAAGGGGCTGTGACCTCGCCCAGCCCATGCCCTGCCGCTGGCCGGGTTGGCCCGCGGGCCGGACGCGTCCTGGGTGCGCAGCCCGGGCTGCGGGGAGGTGCCCTCTCCCTCCCCGCGTTAAATTTGCCTGCTGATTTGGAAGCAACCTTTTGTTTTTATTTCCGAAAGCCGAGATGTGTATGAAGATAACGGCCAGGTACCCCCTAACCCGCTCTCAGCTCCGGCAGCTGGAGTTCAGGCGACGCCGGGTGCCCGCTGCAAGGGGCCCCGGGCGGCCGTTCCCCTCTCCGTGGCTGTGCTGGAACCGCTGAGTGGATGAGTAGAGGCTTTTCCCCATTCCTTTGGCAGCCCCTCGTGTCGTAGAGTAGATTTGTCTGTATATGCTTGGACCGTGCCAGGGTGATTGTTTTCATAAACGAGCATGTGTTTAAAAAAAAAATAAATGCTGTAAGTAGTTTTGAGCTGCCCCGCGCCGGCTCTGCCGCAGCCCAGCCCCAGTGCCCGGCAGGAGCCCGGCACCGCATGTCTGCCGGGGGGGCCGGGGCTGCCCGGGGAGCTTGGATGAGGGGCACTCACAGCTCCAGGGCTGGGATGGCTCCTGGATTTGGGTGCAGCTTGTGACATTTTTGGGTTGTTCTTTTTCTTTCCCTGCAAGGTCAGCTCAGCGATGGCGGAGGTGGCAGCTCCATGGCTCTGCTGTGCCGGTGGCAGCGGTGAGACCCCGGGAGGACGCGGGGGAGGCGCGAGTGGGGCGGCAGCAGCTCCCCCAGCCCGGGGCCAGCGGTTGCTCCCTGGCACTGAACCCCCTTTCCGGGTGCTCCCCGGGTGTGAGCTGGCAGCGTCTCACCCCTCACACAGCACTGACCACCCCAGCACCACTCGGGGACAGGAGCCAGTCGAGTTATTTCTTTGGCTGCTTTTCTTCCTGTGGCTCCCTGGGGAGCACGAGGGGGTCCCGTGGCTGTCCCCGCCTGCCCCTTCTCTCTACAACCAAAGAGGCCGAGATGCCACCAGTGCAGCTCCGTGTGTGTCCTCCCGCCCTGGCTCCCCCAGGGGCCCCAGCCGAGCTCTGGGGGTACAGCTGGAGGTGGGAGGGCAGAGGGGGCCCGGTGGGGCTGCAGCCCCTGCACCCCCAGGCTGTGCTGCAGGGAAAGCCGTGCTTTCCCAGCAAGGGCTGGAATCCTGGTCTGACAGGGCTGGCGGGGGGTCAGGGCCCCTGGTTGTCCTTGGGGTGGTGGCTGGGTGCCACCAAGGCTGTCAGAGCAGCTGTTCCTGGGCAGAGCAGCAATTCCTACCAGGACAGGACCTGCTCCCATCCTGCCGGAGCTGTGAACCCGCTGTTGTCCCCGTCCCTCTGCAGGGCTGGGCTGCTGCAGGCCTGGCTGTGGATGGGGATGGTTTGGGGGGTCCAAACCTTCTCTCTGCAGCCCCAGGAGCTGCTTTATTGCTGGGGAGAGGCTGGTCCAGCACCACCACCGTGTCCAGCTTGTCACTCGCTCCGTTCACTTGACTCCATGATTGTAAGACTCTGTGCTCCGTCCCTGACTCTTGTAGCTCTGTAGGAGCCGCTGCAGTTTTTGTCCTTTGTAGAACGAGCACGTTGGGAGAACCCTCAAAGCATCACCTCCTTACCCTTTTTGGGCTGCAGGATGGGGTAGCTGAGCTCACCCATCCTGTGCCACCCCTGTCCCCTCTGTGCAGCCCCTGAGGGACACCAGCACTCAGGGCTGGGATGTCCTTTGTGTGCACCGAGCTCCAGTGAGCAGCCCCTTCCTACTCTGAGTGTCCTCAGCCCCAGCTGCTGTCCCCTCCGGGGGCTGTGGGGTGCCAGGACAGCCCTTTACATCCACCATGTCACCCGCTGTCCCCTCCAGCAGCCCGAGCCACGTCCCCTGCCCCAACCCTGCGTTCAGACCCAGGCCTGAGGGTCCCCGTGAGCGGCCGGACAACCTGACCCCCGGCTTTTCCTTTACTCCACACACATCTTGGGTCTGAAAAGGGTTAAAACCGGCACTGATTTAAAAAACAAAACAAAACAAAACAAAACAAAAAAATCATTATTTCTGCACTCCAAAAGATTCTGCGTGTTAGCAAAGGTCGGTGCCAGCCTGTGTGGTGTTGGCAGCCCCGTGCCCCCCGCGCTGCGCCGGGGAGGGGAGGGAAGGTTTGATCTCAGTGTATCATTCTAGCTTAGCTTCTGTCTGTGGGTGTCCATAGTGTATCGTGTGTTTAACAACTGGTTTACACTGTTGCCGTAAAAGTGAATTTGGAAATAAAGTCATTACTACGATAATGGTAATTGGCACCTTTTTTGCACGGGGGGATGTGGGGTGGGGGATCCATCCATAGAATCATCAGCTGGGGCAGCGCAGAGGGGCAGGGACTGGTTTGTGCTTTTTCCTTTACTTTTTAAGCTCCCACACTTCCTTCCTGGGACACAGAGAGGTGCAGGAGGGGTGACCCTGCCTGGTGAAGCCAGGAAGCACACAACAGTCCCTGGAAGAGAACCAGCAGCACCCAGTTAACCCCAGGAATGTAAAATAACTCCCAGCCTGGGGGTTCCTCCTCTTGCTGACAGTAACTGCTGGAAAATAACATCACACAGGAAAAAGAGGCCACTGAAATGCAGGAGGGAAGCAATTGATCTGAGTGCTCTGAGGGCCCCTTCCCTGTCCCAGCCCAGCGTTTCACACTCATCAAATGGAATATTACGTTTTAATTTTTTTTTTAATCTTTTCTTCTTTTGTTTTTTTTATAAGCACATTTGTGCTTTGCCAACAGAATCAAGACATTAACAAAGATCAGCTTCTCGGAAGAAAAGCATTTCTATATAACAAGGACATTACACAGCTCAAAGCAGGAAAAGAAAATATTTACAAAATACAAGGTGGGTTTTTTTTTTTTGTGTGTGGTTTTTATAATGCTAAAAGGGTTATTCAGAATTTTCAACCTTATAAATAGAAAAGCACTTCTGCAGAGGGATATGGTAGCGCCGTTGTCTGTTGGGTTTTTGTTTTAAAGAAACGATGACGGATCCTTTAAACTAGAACAGAACCAAAACCACAAGATCATGTTGAAAATTGTGAAAACCCTGACCATGAAGCAGTTCAGCGACTATTTCTTTACGATTACAAAATGGAAAAAAAAAAAAAAGTCCTTTGTATTTTTTTTCCCGTTTTTTTTTTTTTTGTTTTTTTTTTGGGTTTTTTTTTTTTTTTTTTTTGGTGATGTGATTATACATAAGACAGGCACAATGCTAGCAACAGGACAGGGCCCAGGAGCCACACCGTCGGGACCGGGAAGCGTTACGGATGGGGACGGTGTGCGGGGTCCGGGATCGCTGCGGGTGCGGAACCGAGCGGGAGGGGACGGGGAGGAACAACAAACGGGTTCAAACTCAAATACCTGTCAGGAGGGGGCACAGCGGGCGCCCCGAAATGAAACGGAACCGACACCGGTGCTGGGACGGTGCGGGAGTGGAGCGAAGCTGTGGGGAGCCCACGCGGGATCGGGATGATCCTGATCCCCCAGGAGCCGCCTCCTGCCTCCGTCCTTCCCTCTCTGACCCCCCCATGTCTGACACAAACCCACCTGTGGGACCCCCGGCCCTGGGGCTCCTCGCTCATGGCTCCCCCGACTGCCCGACCCCACAGCGAGGGCAGAGCTCCAGCACTGGCCACAGCTCAGCTCCAGCTGAACAGCCTCAGCACAAAGGGCACCCAAGTGCCCCGGGAATTCTGCTCCTGCTCAAAGCATCGGGGATTCTTCCCCTCCCTGCCCTCGAAACACACCAGGTGTGCACAAGGAGCTTCCCAATTCCCACCCCTGCCACGCCAAGCTGAGTGTGGAGCAGCCACAAGGTCCCTCCTTTCCCCCTGCTGGAACCACGGCTGCTCCAAAGCAGGGGAGAAGGAAGGGGGGGTGTCCCCAGGGGCAGAGGGAGGATCAGGGAGGGACAGAATCCCCCTCTGGGATACCTGGAACTACAACCCGGGGCAGGAAAACACAGGAGGCTGGAAGTGCAGGTGGGCACTCTGCAGGTGAGGGCAGCCAGACAGTGAAGGTTGCAATCCCAAGACATCACTTTTCGCCACTAATTTCACTCCACTAAAACCTTTCAGGGTGGGGGGGAGTGGGTTAAGAGAAAACGACACCCTTTTGTTGGGAAAAACTATCCCCGAAATCTGCTAGTCAGTTAAATCCTGTGCTCTAGTTTTATACACCTAAAGGAGGGAGGAAAGGGGAGGGGGTCTGGTGGGCTGCTCCCCTCCCAAGGCTTCACTCCGCTGGGAGGAATCTGGGGGCTCATTCATGTGACGAGGAAACATGGAGAAGGAAAAAAAAAAAAAGAAAGGAAAAAAAAAAAAAAAAAGAAAACAAAGGGAAAAAAAAGAAAACAAAAAACAGTTTCTAAACTCCTTAAATTCACTAAAAACTGTGAAAATTCCCGGCAGGATGTTTGAATATCAAACGCAGATTTTGGAAGCTTTAATGCCAAGAGTTAGTTCTGTGTGTTGGTTTGCTCGTGTCTCCCCGTGTGTCTCTATCTGTGCGCTGGCCGCAGGACTGCGGAGGAGGAGGAGGAGGAGGAGGAGGAAGAGGAGGAGGAAGAGGAGGAAGAGGAGGAGGGAGGGGCCAGCGGGGTTCGGCTCTTGAGGCTGGGCAGGCTGGGCGAAGCCGAAGTGCCATCGCATTCCCGGGAGGATTTACTGCCCGACGTGCGGCGGGTGCAGCGCGAGAGCCGGTCCTGGGGGTCGGGCTGGTCCTCGCACTCCGTCCGGGGGTCGTAGGAGAGCGGGAAGGTGCGGCGCTCCCAGGGCTGCACGGCCTGGGGAGGAGAGCTGAGTCAGGAAAATCCATGGAAAAACCTTCTGTCCTCACTCCTCGCACGGATCCGGAGGTCAGAGCTGCTCCTGGTGCAGAGCCCCAGCCTCGGAACAGCACCCGGGGCTTCGGCAGATGTGGAGAGGACACGGCAGCTCCG
>VXAX01006433.1:97572-127233 GCA_013399835.1 Leptocoma aspasia
ACAGAGTCTCAATTCACAGATTTATAGACTCGATACAGACTTCATTTGTGTGAAACCACTGCAAGCAGACACACAACTGGATTTAAATCCCATGCAGAGAAAACAACCCCTGGTTCCCCACCAAAATGGAAGAATGGATCAAACTGGATCCTGCAGAAGCCTGCTCTGAGCCAGAATTATTCAAATAATTTCCATGAATGACTTGAAGGATGGGAGAGAATATCCACAGCAAGTAACACTACACTGGGAAGGGCTGCTTGAAGGAAAGAGCTGGAAACCCACTCCTGGTTACAAGTTAAGAGAAATTATCTAAAATAAATCAAATATAATTTACTGAGGGCAGATGCAAGAAGCAAAGGCAGTGCCCAGAGAAGAGGAGGAAGGGGTAACTGAGCAGTTATGATGCTCTGAAAGTTCTGCCCAGAGGACGTGGAGGTTGTGATGGATCCAAAAATGAGCATGAATCAGCAGTGCTGTACCACTGCTGGGAATTAATTAATTAATTAAAATAATAAAGATTAAGCCCACAGGGCTTTCTAACCAGGATGGCTGTGCAAGGAGAGAGGCAATCCTGCCACTCTGCCAACGTGTGAGCTGGAGGGCTGCCCCCAGCTTTGGGCACAAATTCCCATAAATGTGTGCACCAAACTGTGAGGAAAACAACGACAACATTACAAGATAAAAACTCCCCAATGCATGTGTGAAATTCAATCCACAGCCACTTTGTGCTGGGCAGGGGAGTGGAGGCAACTGGACATTTCTGGAGCACGACTTGGCCATGACTCAGCTGTCTCTGGAATGACTGGAGGAGGACTCAGAAATCCCCTGCTCTCTGGCACTTCCATGCCTGGAACTGCTCTTCTGAACCATCTCTGATTACCAAACGTATTTGATGACAACAACAAAGATCCAACACACAATTTACAGCCAAGTACTCAGTGCACAAGGCAGCATCCACCACGAGAAAGTTCAGCAACTTCCAAACCACTGAAGATCTTGCAAGTAATCACTGCAGAGCTCTCCCAGAAATACCCCAGATAAAACTGCAGATAAGTGATCAGTTAAAGCTGACTCAGCTGAGGAAGAATCTATTTTGCTCAGAAAAATGCTGCTTTTGGAGCTTCTCTTTAAAATATCTGCAGAGTGAAAACCCCCTAACCCTTGTGGGAAAGTTAGACTTGAAACACTTTGTCTCAAAGGTAAGCAGATTTCTGCCATTATGGTTCTGCATGCACAAATAAAGATCCTTATTTCCTCCATTTCTCACTGTTTTCCCTCCAACTGACAGTTTATGGTATTCCTAAGAGAAAATAAAAAGAATTAAACATGGCCCTTCTTCATACAGGCAATTTCCATGGAATGAATTCTGCATAAGGGAGTATAAAAAATAGTAATAAAGAAAACAAAACAGGAAGAGACAGGGCATTCATCCCACGTATGCCTGGGCAAAACAGCTGTGGTTTTCCCTTGAGTAGCAGCAGAGAGTTCCTGGGGCTTTGTTAATTCCTGTGTCAGAGTTAAGGTTTCCTGATACTTGACTTCTCAGGGCTTCTTTCTCCTGCTCAGACTGTGCCACAGTGACCCACCTGGCCTTGAGTTCACCTCAGGTTGGCTGGCTTAAGAAAACTCATGAGTTCAGCATCCTCCCTCCCCAGTGACAGCTAAGAAAAATCTTCCAACCCGTTACAACCTTCTCCTTCGTTTCTCCTTTGTTTTTCCAACAGCCTTTAAAGCCCTGCTGTCCTGCTCTTCCTCCCTGTTGTTGTTTTCCATCTTCACAAGAAAAATAAGAGCAGAGAACACCCAACTCACTGATGATGTTGTTGTTGTAGTGGGTTTACCAGTTGTCCTGGTTATTTCCCTCATGCATAAAGACTCTGACTTCAGGTATCAGAAGGCTTAAGATAGTTTTATTATGATGGCTCCAGGTCCAGTGCTTCTTTACAGAGTTTTGGTGCAATTCTCTTACATTGCTTTCTTCTAGTGCTTCGTACAGGAATTGCCCTCTGCCAGTGCAAGCATGCTTCTCCTTTTCTCCCTGCCAGAATGCTTCTGTCCCTGATACCAAGTGATAAGCTGATACCAGGACCAGCTTCCTCATTGCTTAGATAGAGAAAACTATCTGTTTTTGGAACAAGGCAGAGAAACACCAGCTGTGTCCCCGAGCACAGGACACAGCTTAGATTGTTCACAGAAACCTTCTCATGGGGAAAAGTTATCCTTTCCCTTACGAAGTGTTACAAGAACATATTATAAGTTTCTCTGTGTGCAAACCTGCAAATGAATTTTCCCATGGGAGAACATCCTTTTGCTGTCTTTTTACTCTGTATGGGTTTTCTGTGAACAAAATCTCTGTGTTATTCTTCAAGAACACTGAATTACTCTACCTGTCTCCTGAGAGTGGGAGAAGGAACTGAAGAACTGTTATCTTTCTGATATTGTAAGCATTCTAGCACTTGTTAAACAGAGCAATAAAGAAGAAACATCTAAACTCTGTACCTGGGCACATTGTAACCCCAAAATCCTCTAATTATAAAATCATTTTAATCAATCACATTTAACCTTCTAAAATCATTATCAAAAAATTATTATCAAAAACCCTTTGTTAACAAACAAACCACAGCGATAAGTGGCGACCCCGACTACAGCAATACGAAGAACCTAGCGTAGGAAATTCAGAAACCTCTAAAATCAGAATCCCCACAAACTCACCTTTTTGGAAAGGGGCATGATGGTGCTGGGTCGGACGAGCCGCCGCTTCTTGCAGCTGAGGACGGGGCGGGTGCGAGCGGCCACGCACGTCCCGTCCGCGGGGACCAGCGACAGGCGCTGCTTTTTGTGGAGGAGCTCCTCAGCTTCCTGGCCATCTCCCTGAGAGTGTTCTGCCAGGCCAGGCTGCAGACTGCCCCAGAAGAGAGGAGGATAAGAAAAGCCCAGTTATTCGTGCAGCGTTACCAGCAGGTTCATGGTTAGCGCCTGAGCAAACGCTCCGAGCTGAGTTTAAAGCTCTGCAGTTCATGGCACAACAGGTTTTTATTAAATCAACTCCATTTTTTGCTTTTGCTTCAGTCACCTTCCACTCTCCCATGACTGAACCTTTGACAAAATACCTTTGGAAGCTCTGAATAAAAAAACAGCATTGAAAGCCGCAGAGCAAAAGCACTCTAGACCTGAACAGCTTTAACCCTAGAATTCAGCTTCCTCCAGAATCAGTGTTTGGGGAATCTTAAGACAAGAGGTTTTCATGAGTCTAAATGCCGGAGAACATAAAATTTTATAGAAAAAATATTTAACCCTGACGTAAACTTGGTTCTGAGGGATATTTGGGATCTCTACCCGTGCCAGCTGCCAGCAGTGACCCCAGAAAGGTGCAGAGTTAACAACAACCTCTCTCAGGCACAAAGGATGCAGCAGCCCTGGCAGCAATACCCCGTGCCCTGAGCAGATCCCAGCGCAGCAGAGCCTCATCTACGGAACCTTTTCATGTCTCTTCTACAAGTGTTTCATTTCTAAAAATGCAAAACATTAAAGCCCTGTGGTCTAAGGCTGTGCAGTTCAAAGGCTACAGGGATACAAAGGGCTCTGTTACAGCCTGCAGTGTTCCAGCTGCAGCCATGGGCTCCTTGATCTGCTCACACTACATCAGTGCAGGATCCATCCCTCCCTCCTCCCTCCTTCCCTTTTCCCCTCTCTTCTTCTCTGCCTCCTCAAGGCACTGAGCAAGAGCAACGTTTTTCAAGGGTTTTCAAGTGGTTCAACCCTGTAGCATAGGGGAAATGTCTTTCACTTGTTTTCATTTACCCACTTCAAGACTTTCTCAACAAAAGCAGCCTGGAGAAATAAAGAATTTAGGAAGTTTTACTCCCCAAATCAATGGGATTCCTCCATAACTCCAATAAAGTGGGTCAGTGGTCACAGATAATTCTGTGAGCAAGGCATCAGTACCTTTGAATCACACAATTTGCAGATGTATTAAAACTACTCATAAAGAAACAAGTTTTGCCCATGCTCAGTGCACAGCTGCCTACAGGGCTTGTTCATGTAAACACAGCTCAGTTTAATTCCATTTTCAGCAAAACAATGCAGCAGAAAACCTCAAGCAAGCAATCTCCTCCAAAATGTTTCCAGGCATGATCTACTACTGTACTTTTTGAAAAAAAAAAAAAAAGACACCATCTATACCATTGCCAACCCAGTTCCAGCCTGGTTTCCAATGGGACACTGCCAAGATCCCCAGAATATCCAAGAGCTTACGTGTTAATAACTCCATTGACGGGTCTTGGTGCTCCACAGGGCTTGGCAGGATGGGATTCAGGAGTATTTGCAGCAGAAATACCCAAGCTTTCTAGGGGCTGGGATCCAGACACACTCTAAGGAAGGGTGAGAAAAATATAAATTAATAAAAGCTTCCTAAATAGCCACAATTTTAATTCCCGGGTTCTAGTTGAGGATTCTGCACCGTAGCCATGGATTTCCACACAGGACTTCCAACCAGGGTTCAGAAGTCACTGTATGAACAGGAGACCAGGGACATCAGGAGATCTTAGGGACAGCAAGAGGATGGATACATGGCAGCTCTTTCATTCCAAGATCCAAAGGACTTTAATACCCCTAAGGCAACCAGGAGCATGAAAGGCTGAGGGCTTTAAGGAGATTTTAGCATTTTGTCTCCATGGTGCAAACAAGTTCATCACCACCTGTAAACCTCTGCATTCTCTCCTGCAGTTTGGTTTCTGTTGTGAGCCATGTGGTTGAAAGTTCCTGCCTAAGCACTTTGGGGGAAAACAGGCAGGGAGGGAGAGGGGAACTGACTTGCAAAACTGTATTTGCATTTTAACTTACTACCTGTGCAAACACAGTCCAAACAGCATTTTAGGGAGTGTTTTAAATGAGAGTGAACCCAGGCTGTGGGGTTTGGATGGAAGCAGGGTGAGTCTGTAATGCTCAAAGTGCTGGATAAACACGAAGCTGGAAACACCTTTTTGGTAGAGCAAACTGAGTCAAAAACACTGTGCTCCCCAATCCCTTCTGCCTGAGGTCTGAAACACAAACCCCCTGGCTCTGCAGGGAGCAGCAGGATTGTCACCAAGCCTCCAAGGACAGACTGGCTTTGTACCTCCCACCAGTGCCATTCTTGCTCCCCATCCTGGTGCAGCCCATCAGTGTGTCCACACCTCTGGCATTCATCACCTTCAGCCCCATCTGTGCAGCCCTGTTTGTGTGTCAGACATGCTCCTCCCTGGGGTTAAACTTTATTTCTTCTTTCATGCAGCACTTCCTACACTCCCTGCCCTGTCTCTCGCTGGGGTTCCCCCTTTGAGCACACACAGTGGTGTTGTGCTTCAAACACCAAGAAAAAAGGCAAAAGCAGAGCTCTGACACCACACAGATGGTCAGCCAAGCCCCCTGCTTGGCCCTGACTCTATCTCAAACCCATCTGGTGATTAAATCTTCCCTGCAAACACCCCCCAACTAATAAACAACAAAACCAGGCCATGGCAGTGCTGGATTAACGGTTTCCAGAAGAGCAGACACCTGAGTCACCCAGGGAAGGGCAATTTCTAACAACTCAGACAACTTCTGCCTGGGCCTGTTTGAACTTTGCAGGGGTTTTTACACTTCTGCTAAAAGAGATGTTTCTCCTATGGAGGAGCAAAGACAGGATGAGACCAACTCTGCCACCCAGAGAGACAGAGGAGCGAGATCAGATCACACCTGAGACATCAGATAAACCCAGCACCCCAGCCAGGTGAAGTCATGCAGGAGCTGAACACTTTCCCTCTGCTTTCCAGAGGCTTGGCAAGGCTGAGCCTCCACGTGACACCTGCTGGAGGCACCCCTGGTGCAGCAGGGCGGGTACTCATGACTCATAAGCTCTTTTGAAATCGTTTATTTTCTTCTCCAGAAAGGGTCTTAAAGGAGGAACTTTTTCTCCAAGAACTTGCTCTGTTTTTGGTGGTTCAAGATAGGAATAGAGGGACTCAAGCTGCTTCCTGTGGAGGAGCTGGACAGCATCAATCCAACGTGTATTTATCAGGAGCAGCCCAGGCTCCCTTTATCACCCTGAGATGGGTGTACCCCGACACACGAGCAGAGCCAACACCTCCTGCACTCTCACTCTCAAACCAGCTCCTGGTGCACCTCCCAAGGCTGTGCTGTCCCCTCCAGGGCTATCTGGGCAGCCAGGCTGGGATCCAGAGCAGCATCCATCGCACAAGGATCACACCCCTGCTCCTGACTGAGCTCTTCCATGTGCTTTGGGTCTGGAAGTCCAGGTCCTTAGGATCCCTGGGAATCTTGGGGGAAGTTGAAGATTCAATTGTAGCACATCTGCTGTTGCACCTCAGGGCAGCAAAGCAGCTGTGTGTGGACAGGCAGTCATGAGCCAACACCAGGAATGTCCCCTGTATTCCCAAAAAACCCTAATAAAAGCAGGCAGGTTCAGACCTTCACCTATCACTAGATACTGCCCCCTAATTAAATGTTTCAAGTGCAGCCCCCCACTACACAAGCAATCCAAGGAACCAAAATCAACAGCCAAGTAATGTCTTCAGGGCTTCATGTTATTTCCACCTTCAGGCAAAAATATTTATTTACCTACTGAGCTTCCATTTCCCAGAAGATATTCCCAGGCCTTATTTGCAAAGCCCTTCCCTCCACTGGTGATAGGATTAGTTCTTCCTGGGGATTATCAGCCCCATCCCACGTAGGGAGCTGATGCCCAAGGACACGGAGGCACTCAAGAGAGGAGGAGATCCAAGGGAGCTGGGGATGGGACAGGATGGATTCCTCCCTCTGCTCCACGTTGCAGATGTGTCTCTTACTCTGCCAGTTTGGGGGGGAAGGCCTGGAGGGTGCTAAAATGATAAGCACCTCTCCAGGAAAGGCCCAAGAGTTCCCTTTCCAGTAAGAGCCCTCACACACCACGGGAACGTCTCCGGGTAATCTGGCTCGGAGCAGATCAAGGCTCTGACTCAACATCCCGCCCTAATGAGCAGCCCTAATTAAGCACAAACCCAGGGGTGACACTTCCAGCACTGTCACAGAGAAGCTGGGAGTGTGGAGTGATGTGGGAATCCCTGTGGAAGGGGAATGAATACCCTTTTCAGGAGCAGACCAAGAAGGCACACAGGGCTACAGGAGTGGCTACAAGAAAGTGCCAAGTAGAACCTGCAGAAGTTTCAGGGACCACTTCTCTCCTCCTACTCCATCACAACTTCCAAACCCTCCATTTTAATGCATCCCCCAGGATCCAAAGCAACCACAGGCAGGCTGAACAGTATGATCAAGCCTTTAGTCTGTGCCCTACATTTCTGCATTAAATAATAAATACCTGGCACTCTTCATAGTTTCCAGTGCATCTCACTGCAATCATTAGTGCCCCTTCCAAGGGGGAATGCTCAGGCAGATATTAAATAGCCACATCTTTAGCAGCCTTTGTTAATCATGCTGCTCTCAGTTTGAGGCACTTTTTTGCTGGAGGGAAAGGATTAGTTAGGATTTTAAAGCTTCACAAAATGCTAATGCATATTACAAAGGTGCCCCCAGGAACCCTGTTCTAAAAGGTGTTGAAATCCTATTGTTTATTAACCCCAAAATAACACAGGAGGGGGCAAGCTACGAACCAAGATCAGTGATTCCCACCTGGGAAGTCACAGTGAGGAGCTGCTCCACGAGGCCAGTCCCATGGTGTGAGCATCCCTCTGCCCCAGAGCTGAAGGGATGACCCTTCCCTCCCCAAACCTGGACCAGTCAGTCCCACACTGGCACTTACCAGGCGGTCAGCCCCAGGCTCCAGCTTAACCTCAGCTCTAACGGGACGGGATGAATCATCTACTGCAGGGTCAGGGGGTGAAGCTTCACCAAGAACTATCAGCCCCTGGAAGAGAGGGAACAGGAATTAACTGCACATCCTTTGGTTTCCACAGGGAAACTGCACACCCACCGTCCCCCAAAGACAGCAGGCCTTCAATTCCCACCACATGATGCCAAACCCAAACCCCTGCTGCTGCCTGGCTTTCCCTGACATCTCAGCTGAGCTCAGAGAGGGAAGGACAGGCTGGAGCCAGCTCACAGACCTCTGAAACACTGCCTGTCCTGCTTGCCACTCCTCCCCTCCTCCAGGGACACTCGTGCCAGCCAAGCCAGAGGAGCTTCCTGCTGGAGCACAGAGCACCAGCGACTGCTCTCATCCTACAGAGTGGAACTTGCCACACAGCCAAGCAAACTATTCTGAGCAGGTGACAAAAATCTACAAACTTG
Source organism: Leptocoma aspasia (assembly GCA_013399835.1). Classification (NCBI taxonomy): domain Eukaryota; kingdom Metazoa; phylum Chordata; class Aves; order Passeriformes; family Nectariniidae; genus Leptocoma; species Leptocoma aspasia. Next base: position 105,835 of record VXAX01006433.1, read on the forward strand.
TTACTCTGAGCTGACTTCCCCCCCCTCCCCAAGAAGCAGTATTTACAAAAATTCAGTAAGGAAAGAAAGACATTGCTATAAACTCAGCAGGACTGAGTGGCTGAGCACTGTTTTATCAGGTTTAACATATGCTGTCCTGTTCCTGTTTAACTGAAGCTTAACCTAAAGGCAGGACTGCTTTGCTCTCAGACCACCACCAAGTGAAATAAAATCATTGTAAATATGCATATTCTGAGCTATATTATAGCAAATTGTGCAAGGGATTAGGGAGTTGGTGGAACCTACAGGCCATGAACACAGCCCAGGATGAAGGCAAACCCCAGTGAGTTGCATTTGGTCAAACAAGGAACTGTGAAGGGGCTGCTCAGGTCAAGAACAGGCAGATCAGTCACCTGAAAACAATTCTGGAGGTTGCACACTGTGTCACAGCAAAGTGAGCCTGGGGGGGAACCTGGGCACGTTATCTGGAGAGAGGATAGAGCTACAAGGCTTCCCTCAACAGCCTGCTATTTTTTTAAGTGCCTGCAAACAGGGTATTTTACAACCAGCTCTGAGCACACACTCCCTGATTTGGTGTTTTCCTCCACTTCTCACCAGGCAGCAGTTTACCCTCAAAACACAGGGTTATTTTTGACTGCCTAGTCCTTCCTTTGCTTTGATCTGACACAGCAATGTGTCTTTCTTGAAGGGTACACTGGGATGTAAACTCTAACATATAAAGGTAATTAACCTAAAAAAGAATGAAATCAAATTTCTTTGAACTTTACAACTTGTAGAACTCTGAATTCCTGCAGCAGCTACATTTTAACCTCCTTATGGCCAAATAAGCTGGAGTTATATTGATAGAAAAAACAAGGTGTTTCCAAATTCTTTAACTGTTTTCCTTGTACAATTTGAAGCCAAATCCATTCCAACAAGCTGGTGTGTTACTGAAACACGGGGTTGTTGCTCTAGTCTCCTATTCTTATTCCAAGCCCTTTTAAGATGCTCTCTAGTTTCTCATGGGTGCAAACAGAATCTGTTTTACAACCATCCCAGAGCTCAATGACATCAAGATAACGACAGCTGGGTGCAAGAATAATCTCCAGCAAGCCCCATAGGAGATGGGGTATGTGATACTCGTGGTTCTGTTTTTTTCTTCTTCAGGCAGAACAGCCACTAACCAAAACACTCAAGTTCTGAATGCCCCTGCACCTTAAGCAACATGTTTTATCTTAAATTCACGTATTGGGGTATCACAGTTGAGTTTTGGTTTGAACAAATCAAAGAGGATGATCCTGTTGGCCAGAACCTCCTTTCAGACCTTGAGGCTGCAGCCTTATAAAAAACCAGGGGATGCTTGTAACCATTATCAGGCCATTTCATGAGCCTGTCAAGTTGTCATCACCTGGTGAAAGCCCTGAATCTTCCACATAATTACATGAGTTTTCCTGTTTCTTCCATTACTTAACTTCTAGCATGTAAACGTTCAGCTATTCTGTATTTTGTACTTAAAACCATGCTGCACCGTCAGCTTTAAGACAGAAGGAAGATGATTCTTTCTGAAGAATCATTCATTTGTCCACTTCCCAGAAGCCTTTTACCCTAATCTCAGTAATGGATTCTGCTCACAAGCCGTGCTCTTCCACCTACTCATTTAGAGCCCTCACTCACTCAATTAAGCCTGTTTTTTTGCACAGCTGCATCAAAGTCCAGTCTCCCTCCCCTGCTTTCTACCCCCTGGAAGCCTCTCCCCACCACCCCCAGAGCAGCACACATCTTGGGAAAGGAGTTTGCCAGACTGAATTCCTGAGATCTCTCAGTTGATGCAATACCAGGAGCCTTCTTGCCACAAACTCCAGACATTCCTTCCTTCAAGGCCTGACATTTAGATGTGCATGCCTGAACAAGTCTCCATAACAATCCCTTCCTCATCCCTTCTCTGCTCTCCCCCATTCTCCCACCATCTGAGAGCAAAAAAAAATTCCTTCCACAGAGAAAGGTCAGCACCAAAAAATGATCTTTTTTATGGAACAGACTCAATTTTAAGCCTGTTCAGATAGCATCTGAACTAACTTCCTCCACAGGCCACTCCCTTTTCCACTACGTCCCAGCTGTTCTTATCCCCATCTTCAGCTATCCCCAAAAAGCAAGAATGGGAAGGTTTTAAAAAAATACCAAAGAAAAAGACTTGAGTGATGGGGAACAGCAGCACACGTGCAACAGCACCAAAGACTGACTCTAAAGCAAGGTATTGCTCCCTTCACGTTACCATACTGAACCAGGGACAGGAATTACACTCAGCCCATGCCAAATTGCATCACAATTAGTCACAGCTTTGCAATCTGCTTTGGGAGAGAGGCAGGGGGGGAAAGCGTTCTCTGGTGTCAGAGGGAGCCATCAGGGGCACAGCAGAAGTCTTGTATGAACATATTATAAGTTTCTCTGCATGAAGGCCTGCAGAAAATTCTTCCCATGGGAAAGCATCTTTTTTTCTGTCTTTTTACTCTGTATAAGTTTCTATAAACAACATTTCTGAGTTGTGTTTCAAGGACATTCGGATTTCTCTGCCTGTCTCCTGATATGGGAGATGGGGGTTTTCTTTCTTTCTACCTATGAGGTGAAAAGTTGTTATCTCTGATTGTGCAAGCTATTCTGGCATTCCTTGGAGGGAGCTTGAAGCAGCAGCTTCGGATGCTCCGGGCTGGGCAGATAATAGCCCAAATCCTTTGTATTATGGAGTCATGTTAATAAATCATATTTAGCATTCTGATATTATTGTCAAGAGTCCTTTGTTACTGCACGGACCAGGGCAATGCAGAAGCACAGGGAGCAAAGGCAAGCTGCTCCTCACCTTGTTGGCTCTGATCTGCTTGTAGATGTCCGTCTGCTGCCGGATCCGGTACTCCAGGTCTGACACGTGGGCTTGGAGCCAGTTCCAGCGGCTGACGATGGCAGCACGGTCTGCTGCCCACCTCCACTCTGCCCTCCTCCTCCTGCAACAACACACAGCATTATTCTCAGTGGGATTTTCATCACACAGGCCACAAAAATCCAGAACTGACAGACAGATCAAAAGCTCCATGCTGGATGGTAGGACTGATACCATCTCACCACTGGTAATAATTAGCAAGGAATTACAGACGTGCTGCAAGGGCCATGTCTCTGCAGAGCAATATTCCAACATCTTCTGGCACCCAGTGACTGAAGTCTTCAAAAAAAACTCTCTGGCATCAATCCCCAAATCCACCTGAAGAGCAGCTCATACCATGTGGCCACAATTAAACCTCAGTGACAAGTTTCACAATCACCACTGCTGGGGTTTGTAAGTTGGAGAGGATCAACAGGGCCAACCTTGCACAAGCTGCTCCCCTGCAATGATGTGCTGCAAAGGACAGAGCAGGCAACAGCAAAGCAAACCTGATTTCTGCATCTGATGGATGGACCAAGCAAATGAAGAAGCCAGGAAATAACACCAATTGTCATCAAAACACCCTCAATCCCTACTGCTGCACTCCAGGGCAGAAAAGAACACAAAGATGGTAAGGAATGGATAAATTGACGGCTCCACTCTCCACATTAAAAGCCACAATATCATGAAAATATACCCTAAGCATCCGGATTCCTGTGGATAAATATTAAGGCTGCCCAGAAAGGAACAAAACCCCGACATGGTGTGGAAACAAAGCATCAGCAGAAAGTGCTGACAAATCCAGTGTTGCTGCACAAAGCCTTTGCCACATCTGGATGTTTAGCAATTAAGAAATTAATAACAAAATAATTCCCTTTGCCCATCTCCCCCTCCTTCTGTGTAGCAATTTTGAACCAGCCAGAGCACGTGGGGCAGGGGAGCCACAGCAATGTCCAGATGTTTCCTCCAAAATCAAACCAGAAAGTCTTCTGCTGAGATTAACCCATTTCAGAGCTGAAACCAGCCACGACAGCAGAAGCAGCACGTGGTAAATGAGGTTTTGTACTGAGGCAGCCCCAGCTGCAGAGATGGGAAGGAGCAGAAATCATCAAGTTCTTCAAAAAATCTGCACCTCCTGGGCCTCTGCCCTGATTTAGGCATAACTGCTACCAAATGCATTTGTCTAAAAATGAAATAAATACAAAAAAAGTCCCGGGGTTATTACAAGTTTCAAATCAACTAATAGAAATACCCTGAAAAGGAGGAGCTGGTTGCTTCAAACTGCAAGTGAAACCCATGCATTTACAACAAGACATGTTATCTATATTCCTGCTGCACCTCTGGCTGCCCGGGGCTGTCCCTGCAGAGCCAACGTAGATGAAGTCATGTTCCCACAAAACATGCCCTCCCAGCCTTCTCCAAAACACCTTTAGGAGTTCAAGTCTTTCCCTCTGGAATATCTGCCCATGTAAAGCCAGATTTCAGCAGTTTGCTCTTTGGGGATCCACAGAGCCCCGGGAATTTTAGAAGTAGGTTTTTAGAATGAAATGCTGCTGAGAGTACATCCGAAGTGCCAGTTCCCTAGTTTGCCTCTCCCAACATGACAAAGCACCTCTGCCTGCTGGAACACTGGTCTGTGCTGTTAAATCCAGCCCATTCTTTTGCTCAGATTACACAGAAACTGAGATTAAGTATGAAAAAACCAGTTTTAAATCCATTTAGTTTCTTAAGTGACATGGCAGCACAAGCAGCAGCAGACCTGCTCCTCACCTTAGAATCAGGACACATCCTAGCCCAGAAAAACCCACTGGATTTGAACCAAAAATAACCCAAGAAAGCGAAACACAGTAATGCACACTTCATCCTCTGACACCCTGCGGCAGCAGTGGAGGAGGGGAAGAACAGAATGATGGCTCAGCCACACTTTCCAAAACAGCACCCAGCGTAGTGTGTCTCTATATTTAGAACTGAGCCTTTCCCAGTTCGGTCCCACCCTTCCCTGCGAGGTGCTGGCAGCAACATCATGGGATGATGTTCCCTCACAGGGATCAGCTCTGGGACAAGGATCTATGGATATTCCTCAGCTTTAATGCTTCTATACGCATTTTGTGAAAATGATTCTTTTCTCGTCTAGCATTAGAAAGGAGCAACCACGCACAACATAGAGTGTGATGTCCTGCAGTGACCACTGGGGATCTGAAACCTCCACTTGGCTCTGGGGGAGAGGAAAACCCTCTCCTTTCTTTCTAAACCTGAAGAGAGTCTACAAGGAAGATAGAGAGGGACTTTTCACAAGGGCATGGAGTGACAGGACAAGGGGGAATGGCTTCAAAGCGACAGAGGGAGGGTTAGATTGGATACTGGGAAGAAATTCCTCACTGTGAGGGTTGTTAGGCACTGGCATAGGGATCACCTAGTTCCATCCCCTGCCATGGGCAGGGACACCTTCCACTGTCCCAGGCTGCTCCAAGCCCCAGTGTCCAGCCTGGCCTGGGACACTGCCAGGGATGCAGGGGCAGCCACAGCTTCTCTGGGCACCCTGTGCCAGGGCCTGCCCACCCTCTCAGGGAAGGATTTCTTCCCAATATCCAATCTCAGTCTCAGCTTCAAGTCCCTCAGTCAGCCCATCCACCCACGAGTCCATGCTGAGTCCATGCAGCTGAATTCCAACCAAGCAGACAGAGACAGCACCAACAAACTGAGGGAATTAGAGATTAGCAGACTTATTTTTCACCAGGAGACTGCCCTACTAAAGGCCCAGCTGCAAAGTGAGCAGAGCAGATCCACCAGCTGCTGCTACACCACCCTGGTAATGACATGGAGGAGCAGCACAGAAAAATGGAGCTAGAACTGATTTCAGATGAGAAAGTTACAGGCTGAAGGGGAGCTACATCATCAGAACCACTTCTAGGAATCAGCAGAATGAATGAGAAACAGCCACTGGGGTCTGGAGGGAGATTGTTTCTGCCACTCCAAGCACTTGAGCAAACCTAAATCATCTTGATGTTAAATGAGGAATAACAGGTCACACTGGAAGAAACAGTCGATGCCAGAAGAGAGAGAAACACAACACAGAAACACTGAGGAACTCTGCAGGCAGCTAAGCAGGCTGAGAGCTGGAACAGCCATGGGAGGGATTCACTGGGAAGCAGAGAATGCCTTTGGCAGTGATGCCAGGAGGCAGCACAGCCCAGAGCACCCAGCAGCTCCCAGAGCCTCGGACACTCACAGATTAATGCCACAACGTGAGGCAATAAGCTCCAGCTTTCCAGGCACTTTCCATATGGTTCCCCTCCTCCACTCTGCACTGGCATATTCCCAGGGGCTTTGCTGTCCCCTGGAATGCAGTCACCTTCCAATGCAGAGGCCGTGCTGTATTTACTCTCCTCTTTCCTACACAGCTTTGGACAGGAGAAATCATGTAAGAGTGGTTCACAGCTCTGGGGTTTGAGACTTTCCCCCCAGGGACGCACAGCTCAGCCTCCCTCACCTTCCAGAGGCAAACTGGGAAGGTGTCAGCCTCACTGTGGCATTAGGACAGAGCCCAGGAGATAGAGGATGAGACCTTTCCTCAATAAGACAACCAATTCAGCTGCTATTTTCCACTTTGCTCCTGTCCCCATATATTCTTCACATTCATTCTTCAGCTCACCAAGATTTTATCCTATTCTTATTATTATTACTATTATTATTATTATTATTATTATTATTTTAAATCAATGCAAAAGCAGATCCGTGTGTGGAGCAAGAGTTAAAGCTCTGCCAAACCCACTCTCATGATGACTCTGAGGGAGGAAGAGAAAACCCCACAAGGCTCGAGAACAATCTCATTAGCTGATCGTAACATTTCTGCCTGCAAAGAAGCCAAAGTGAACAATTTGTTCAGCTGAACACCCGCCCCCACCCCTGGACAGAACCATCAGCTTTGAAGGGCTCTTCTATTCCCAGCATGTGCTCGGCACTCTGCTGAATCTCCTTCCAACCTCCCCTCAGCTCATTCATTCCCGTATTCACACAAACCCAGCACCTCCACAGCCTGGGAGTAAAGACTTATTTCCACTGAAAAGCCCCCACTGCTCAGGGAAAACTTGGGAGCACAAATCCTAAAGCATGAGCAGGACTAAGCCAAGCTCCTGCCCCAAGACAGAAGTACCTAGTTTCTCAGCAGTAAACTAAAAATCACCATTTTATTATTTACCTCCTGTTTTTAGCTCAGAGCAACACTGCTGGCTGTGAATCACCACCCTGAGCACCTGCAGAAATGTGCCATCATTTCCTTGCTCCCTGTGCCACGCTTGGGTCTGGCTGTGCTGCAGGAATGGCATTAATGAATTAAGCAATTAAGGTCCTGCAGCAGAGCAGCTCCAGAGCACTGCCCAAGGCTGGACAAGATGGTCTTAGAGGGCTTTTCTAACTGAAAGGATTCCATGATTCTGTGGAGGTGAAACTCCACAGCCCCAGGTGCTACACGAGGCTGGTGACACAGCATCCCATCCTGGTTAACGCCCGGGCCTCGGGTCGGGATCCTGAGCACTGCAGGGTGACTCACTGGGACACTGAGTCACTCCTGTCTGTGCTGGCCTTTCCCAGCCCATCCACAATCCCTGTGGAAGCTCATGAACCTGGAGAGGAACAGGCAGCAGCTCCCACCAAAGCCTGGAAATGGCAGAACGCTGTCTCACAAGTTCTTCTGCGCTGTTTCAAATCCAAGTGCCCAAGACCTTTACACTGTGACATTTATGCAGTGCCCCAAGCATTTATTCAGCTGACTGTCTGAAAAACAGCCATTCCCAGCTCTAGCTGCTCTTGAGCTCTCAGCAGCAGCAATTGTTCTGTGACAACAGCCAAAAATTCGGATTTTATTCTTCCAGCTATGCCAATGCAAGTACTTTGGGTCTGAACCCTGCTTAGCACCCATGGACAAAGAGAAGGGGAAGGTGGGGGAGCAAGGTGCAGGACAGGAGGTGGGATTGGAAGCGTGGTCACAACAAGCTGCCTGTTACACCAGGAAAAGCAACTCTCCAGAGGCATAGCACAGCAGTCAGCTAAAAAATACCATGTTTTAAGGGAATTTATTGGACCCATTTTTCAGTATAGTTCTCCACATGCTCATGGGCACCGAGGCAGGCAGAGCACAGCAGCTTGAACTGCCTGTGTGCAGATTCTGCCTGATCACCACCACTCCAGAAATTAAGGCAGTTTCTTAGTCCCTTGCAGCTAAATCCAGGAATGAGAAGGTGACACTACACAATGCTCTAACTGCATTCAGTTCATTGGGAATTTTTCCCTTAAAGCTCTGGTTAAGATGCCATTCTCAACATTACAAACTATGAACCAAGAATGCCCACTTTTCCCTCAAAATGCCTAAAATACAATTGCTCAAGCTTACAACAAACATCTTCCAGGAACATATCCTTTTTGTTGACTAAGGCCCTTTATCAATATTATAATTTTGCTTATAGCAGCTTCCCAGTGGGTCTGGGTTGCACGGGAGAATCATCACCTTTCTTAGACTCAGATTTTCCACTACAGGTTAAAATTCTTCTACAAGAAAGCACAAAGTGGCAGAAGCACAAAGCCAATGGAAATTATGCTCTTCCTTTTTTTCTCCTCTTCACATTAAAGGTGGGATCTCACCAAGAGATTTATAGCTTTCTTCTGACAAACTCAAGAGCTGAGTGCCAGTGACTCCTGTTCACTAAGAGGATACAGTAAGTGATGGCAGAGGTTTGACATCTTCACTAACACACCATGAGCACAACCAGCAACAACCACAAGCCATTATCTTGAATACTGCAACTCCATCCTAAAGCTCTGCTTGCTGCCAAAGCAAAGCACCAGAAGAGCACACCAGCCACTTCCCAGCTCCTGGTCTCCCTTCAGCACCATGAGATCACCTCACACTTGGCAGCATGGGACAATGTGACTTTCTGGATTGCTGGAAAACAAGCTTCCCTGAAAATAAAGCAGTTAAAACATCAAAGAAGAGAAGAAAAGGGGGTTCAGCGTTCTAAGTTCTCCAAATAAAACTCAGAGCACAACAGAGAGGAGACAATTATGACACAGAGTAAACTGGTTGAGAAGTTATTACACTTGTTCCACAGCAAAGCCCTTTGTAAGCAGCAAATAGAGGAGTTTGGTGTCCAAGTGGGGGAGCGCTCACTGCAGCCCATTAGTGCCACAGTCCTTGGGGAACAAGAATAGAGACTATGCAAATCAGGATCCATTGTTAAAAGGGAAAATTTATTTCACATTCCTGAGCAGCAGTGTTCCTGGAGCATAACAATTGGAGAGGCCCTTCTGCTGAGTACGGCACATTTTTATGCTCCACAGTAAATCAATATTCCATAATACAGAAACTACATGAAATTATTGCCAGGGTGAGGACGGCAGCCCCGAGCTTTGGAGAGCAGCACCAACACAAAACCCTGTCAGAACAGGACTTATTTGGGACATGTTTTCATTGTTCAGGAGAGTTACCAAAGGCAGAATTTATGGAATGATTCTCCAGGATGTTAAAACCTTCCAGCTCATGCCATAAGGTGAATGGCACCAACAAAGGTGTTTTCTGATTGTGCTGCCCTCAACTTGATCTAAACAAGTGCCACTACAGTTGTCTCAGTGTCCCCAAGCTTGCCCACTTGGGCAGCACCAGCAAAACAATCTCACAATGAGATATCCAAGAAAAAAGTGGAGTTAATCTCAAAGCAAAGAACTCTTCCTTGCAAGAGGGGAATTGACTATTCCTTCAGTATTTACCAAACTTCCTAACAACAGAGCTCCTTACATACTGACACAGGATGAAGAAACTTGTTTTCAACTCAGCCACTTCTGATCACTGTCACTCCAGGATGGAAGTGAGCAGGGCAACAAATAAAACCTGCTTTCATTTTCCTCTTGGTTTATCTCACAGGAGATAGAGTCTTCCTCTTCGCCCCCACCCAGTGCACCCAGTAAACACTGACAGAGAGGAGTGAGCAGCACTGGATACTCCCATTTTTCCAGGCATGAAAAAGCAGCTTCAGTCTCTTCACTTCTCATTATGCAGCCATTAAGACCTGAGGTCAAAGGGTGTTTTGTCATGGCTCATGGGGACCAGGGGGGCTTTTGTTTAACTCCACAGGTTCTGCAGCCCAAGATCAAAATGAAACTTCAGGATAAGTGATTACACTGAAACAGGCTCAGCTCGAGGCCTGGGAAATTTCTGCACTGCTGGGATGACCTCACCCTCCTTATCTGCTCTTTCAAGTCCTGGGAGGAAGAGGAGAGAGCTCTGCAAACACGTCTCCAAATGCAGAATTCCAACACTGTGTTCCTGAGTGCAGCTCTGAGATCAAAAAATTACACTCTGCTCTGTACCTGGAACACTAAAGCTCTAAAAACTCCTCACAAAAGTCTCCTAAAAAGTTTGTTTGTTTGTTTTTTTCAGTTTTCCTCACAGTACATTAGAGCAAGGAGGATTTTAAGCTCACACAAAGGTGTCAGTCGTGAAGTCCAAAGAGTTTTTGACTCCCCATCTCTGGAAATGTTCAAGGCCCAAGGCTTGGAACAACCTGGTCTAGTGGGAGGTGTCCCTGTCCATGGCAGGGAGGTGAGACTGGATAAGCTTTAAGGTTCCTTTCAACCCATTCGATGATTTTAAAAAATACGTTTGTTTGAACCGTGTAATGACAACAGGACAAACCAGGTAGAAGCCAAGGAAGATTTCCAGTAGAAGCAGAAGTTCTCAGCAGAGCTAAACATGGCTGAAATGGGCTGGGCTTGGAGTAAGGGAGAATTAATACTGGATTTTAGGGGACACTGAAGCAGCACAGAAGCATCAATGCAGAACTGCATCAGTGGAATGAAGCAGGTGCAGTCCCAAGGCTCCCTGCCTTCCAGGGGAGCAGCAATCTGCTTGCCAGCCTTTGGGAGAGCACTGGGAGCAAGTGCAATCCCAGCTCAGGCCCACTCACTCAGGGGCTTGCCCTGATTTCCAAGCCTTTAATCCCAGTAGCTTCAGAGTAGTAGGAAAAGTGAGATTTCCTTTTCTTTTTTGGAGCACAGGGAGGTCATCCCTGTTCAAAGCAACAGGAACACCATGTCTTTTAAGGAAAGAGAACACTCACTGGAGGCAGATATTCTCTGTGGTGCTGTGCTCAGCTCCTCTGCAGCCCCTCTTAGCACAAGTCCCTACACAGGCCTCTCCCAATGCAGTTCCCAGCAGAGATCACCTCTTTAGTCTAAATCAGAGGGAGAATAAAGCTACACATCAATATTAAATCTGAAGGTCAGTTAGTCAAGGGAAGGGGCAGCCGTGCTATTTCTGGCATCAATCCAGGTAAAGTTTCCTCTCTCAACACGAAGAGCCCTTCCAGTCAACACAGAAATAACACATTTCTGGCCTCCAAGCCCTTTATCTAAGAAATGGGATAAAATAATCCTGGCTGAGGGACTGCTGTATAGTGCAGGAGCATGGAAAAAGTCCAGAGAGAAATGGAAAGGGAGAGGGAGAAGAGGAGACTGCTGTGAGTCACGCTATGCTCAGTTTTGCCTGGAGCCAGAAAAACACGGTGGAAAGGGGCCATGGAGCATTGGGATGGCATGGGAAGGGAGAAGGGCAGCTCTTCCAGCCACTTAACTGTGGGCAGGCAGCACCAGAGGCAGCACATCAGAAGGTATAAATTATGGACTTAGCAATTGTGTTCCACAGCAAAGATGCAGAAAGGTTTCATGGCACTGGATCAAATGTGAGATCGACATCCCTGGGGATGCAGGGGGAGCTGCTGGTTTGGGGTGGGTAAACTGGGGGCACAAGAGGAAGGAGCTTAGGGCAGAGCTGTCCTGGGGGTGGCTGGAGATGGCCAAAATAAGGCTGTGAAAATCCAGTTGTATTTCCATGAAAAGAAAGGCACAATCTGCCTTGCTCGGCCACATGAAACCCCTTTTATCAGCGACGCTCTGGCACACAAAGGACTGAAGAAATACTGGATTCAAACATCAAATGGGAGACACAAAAGAGCATCTCTGCTTTCCAAGAAAGGGCTGAGCTCTGACCAGGTCGAAGAATCTTCCAGAAGAGCAACTCCAGCCACTAATGAAGGGTTTTCAGGGAGCTTCCCATCTCATCTGCATTCAAGCACCAATACATCATGTCACTTCCCTCCGCTCCTCATCACAGCTTTGGCACCAATGGATGACTGTCAACACCCATGAATTTCTTGGGCATTCCTGGCTCCTTTATCAAGTTTTCCATCATTTAATGAATCTCATTTAATGAATCTGCAAATCCCACTGCATGGTCCCACAGAGCACAGTTTAAGAGCCACTATTTCAGCCCGTACTATCTTTTGAACGTGTTTGCCAGAAACAATTTTAAACCCCAGCAATTTCTGGACAGTAGAAAGGAGGGGTATTTCACCCAACACACGGCAGAGGTGGCACATGCTGGAGCTGAACAAACACTGGATGATCCACCAGGAAGTGATGGAGACAAAAAGGAGCCAATGCTTCACTTGGCAACTCATCTGAGGGCTGCAGCTGAGTCCTGTGGGTCACATCCTCCACCCTGGCACCCTGGCAGAGGCCCTGCCCTTTGGGACAAGGACCAAACGCTCTCAGCACAAGTGGCTGGGGGAGGACAAGGGCAGCTTGGCTCCTGCCAGAGCTCCACCTGTGTCCTGCTCTGGTCCCATGCTGCCAAACCATCCTTCAACACAACCCAATGCTCTGTGAAACAAGGGCCTCCCCCAAACATAGTTTTAGCCACAGGAGGCCTCTGCTACTCGCTGTGGGCTGACAAAGGCCGTAATGTTTAAACTTACAGATACCCTATTTAGTCTGCTGAAAAAGAGCGTGGAGTAATTCAAACCCTGAGAGCACAGAAGCGTTGGAGGGGGAAGGAAGCAGGATCTGGATGAGTCTGGAGAGCTGAAGTGGCTGATGCTCACAAACTGAATGTTGGGATTCAGACGTGACCCATCAGAATCAGATCTCAGGTTGTGTTTGCTGCACGAGCCCCTGTGGGAGGACAGGGACAGCCAGTGCCACGTCCTCAAGGACTCCTTGCAGGAAGAGTTTACACAATGACTTTGGATGATGAACTCTAGAGAGTCCAAATACATAAAGTCACATTTGTGCAGATGTATTTCTCCTACAGAGCCAAAAGGCACTAGCCCACAAGAGAGAACATGGGAACTAGCACTGAGAGCAGAGTTAAGGGATTGGCTCCAAGGAGGAAATCTACATCTGACCAGGGAGGAACAAAAAGGAAGAAAAGCAAGAAGCTGATAGCAGAGTCCCTGTTTGTATATCCATGGTGGGAATCTAATACTTATTTACTACATCACAAAGGAAGATCTTCCCTTAAGGAACAGGACACTGCCAAGGTGGAATCCCAACTGAGGGCTCTCATCCATCTCCTGCAACGTGACAGAGCAGTGGGGGGGAAGAATACAGTTTTATGGTTTGAAAGGCTCAAAGCTGGGCCTCCAGTCCCAATCTGCCAATTCCATGCTCCATCACAAATTTGCCATTTGATCCTGCCCATGGTACTTGACATCTTTTTCTCATCTATTAAACGGCCAGAGGAGCTCTGGCTCACAGTCAAGAGGCTCTGTTATCTGTGGGGTATTTACTGTCCCAGGCACAAGATCACTTTAGAGTGGAATGGTTTTAGCATCACAGAAGACATTCCACTGTAACCATCCATTTACTACCTCCTCTCTTTCAATTAATTAAACACTTGCCAAAAAGGCTCCTTCTGATCAGGCCCACACTCCCTCCCAAGCACAGGGGAGGTGGGTGAAGAAAAGCAGAACAAAGGGAGGATTTTCACCTTGTGGCACCTCTGATCCTACAGCTGCCCTACTCCCCACTGCCAGGCTCTTCTGGAGCAAAATATGTGTCACAGATATGCACACAAATTTAGGAGTGATTATATGGGCTTCATTTCATTTATTGAGATTAAAAGCGAGGGGTCAGCTGCAGGTTAACAATCCACTCATGTAGTAACTCTGTTGTTTGGGCTTTTTATTAGTTCAGCTACATGAGGCATCTTCAATGTGAATTTGAGGAGTAGGACTGAGCAGCCATTCCCATGTTACAACTGTTACACTCTCCTGAATGCTTCCTCCTCCTCTCCCTGCAGCTCAGGTTCTTCCCAGAGACTCTCTGGCTATTCCCTAAAGCTGGGGAAAGGACACGCTGTGTTCAGCAATTCTTTTTGTCCCCTTGTGCTCCATTTTCTTTCTTCAATGTCTCAAAAAAGAAGAAGAAAAAACAGACCACAAACAAAACTCAAAAAGCTACAGCTACTTCTCCCCTTTAGTAATCCTGAATATATTTATTATCATGTCTGACCTGCAAAAGAAAACATGACCTGATCTACAGAAGCCTGCATCAAGTGTTATTTTGCCTTTTTGTTGTTTTGTTTTTAAAATCCACCCTTCCCCCAAAGCACTGATTTTGCAGCAGTTGAGACTGGACAAACACTTTTTAAGGAAGTGGCAAGATTTCCTAGATGTATCTGCTGAGAAAGCCACTACCCAGAGGCACCAGGGAAATTGAGGAGGTTTTCAAAATCCTGCCATCCCTTCACAGCCACCTCTGCCTATGGAACATTCCATTCTAATATTGAATAAATGAGGCTGGACAAGAGCAACCTGGTCTAGTGGAGACAGTGTCCCTGCCATGGCAGGGGGTGGAAGGGGGTGATCTTTGAGGTCCCTTTCAGCCCAGAGCATTCTGGGATTCTATGATTTTATGATTATTTGGAACTGAATGTACACAGATGTGTGAACAGAGATCCTCAGCCCCACATCCACCACTGGCAGGACAGATCCATTCCCACTGTGCAGGCAGGAAACCAAAAGGGAGCTGCCTTATTGCCACTGCTGTGTCCTCCCCCCTCTCCCTGGCTTTTTTCTTTGCTGGAAGTGACCAAGGTCAGGTTGGACAGGGCTTGGAGCACCCTGGGACAGTGGAAGATGTCCCTGCCTGTGTCAGGGGTGGCACTGGATGAGCTTTAAGGTCCCTTCCAACCCAAACCATTCCAGGATTCTACAAAAGAAGGCACACCCATGCTGGTTGCTCCCAGAGTGCTGTCTCATCCCATGTGTGCCAACAGCCACCCTACTGCTTCCAGAGTTTGCTCTTGGGCCGAGTTTGAGACCAGCTGCAGCAAATCCAAGCCTTAATCCTTCCAACATGAGAAAGGAGAGAACCACAGCAGCAGGAGAGCGAGGCTGCTGCTGCCCCTCGACAGGTGTGGACCCAGAACCTGGACCTGTGACAGGGCCTCAATGTGCCCCTTCATGCCTGGCAGTTCTGGGACAATGAAATCACTGTCCAAAGCCTCGGAAATAAAGTTCCTCTTTGTGAGAGCTGAACTCTGACCAGCAAGAGCTGCAACCCAAACCCGACTCCACCTCCTGCCAGGACTCAGACAAATCCCAACCTCTGAGGTTTATGCTGCTGCTGTGTCCTGCCTTGCCACGACCAGAAAATTCTCTGCACAGCCCCGGTTTGAAATCACTTAGGTGTCATTTAGGACAAGACCAGAGACAGCCACTGAATCCAATGGGTTGGAGCTGACAAACTGAACAAAAGGGGACAGGAAATAAGTCTGGTCACAATTCCAACATTCCTCTGCAGCCACTGCAAAAGGGGTTGTGCAAACATATTTCATAAATAGGTCAGAGAAATGAGAAAGCAGATGACAGACAGATGGCACAGCGAAAGGAGACAAGGAGGAAGAAGAGGGCAAGAACATCTGAGCCAAGAGAGAAGCAGCCAAGGAATTCTTCAATGAAATCCCAGTTCAGTTAAACAGCTCCATGCTCCAAACTTTACAAGAGGTAAAACACAAATAGAAAGTCCATTTTATCCTGGACAAGGATCCCCGTACATGGAAATCACCTTTCCAAGCAGCAGATGCTGTTCACCTTCCAGCACCTCAAATTCAGGTCATTCCTGGGAATGGAGCCAAAGTGCACTGGTAATTAGGGTCTAAAGGACAGCATGAATTTAGCAAAGCTGCCACTGGCACCAACACAACCTTGTACAAACTTTACAAGAAAACCATCACCTGGTGCGTGTTAAAGGAAATTATTGTACCAGAACATTTAGTGATCCATCAGAAAAAGTGAGGCCTCAGACTTCATCTCATCTGTTGACATATTCCCAAATGAATCACAGAACCCAGAATGGTTTGGGTTGGAAGGACCTTAAAGCCCATCCAGTGCCACCCCTGCCAAGGGCAGGGACACCTTCCACCGTCCCAGGCTGCTCCAAGCCCTGTCCAGCCTGGCCTGGGACACTTCAGGGATGGGGCAGCCACAGCTCCTCTGGGCAAGACACAATAAATCCCTCTCATGGCAGAACTGCAACACACTTCAGTATTTTCTGTACACATTAAGTTCCTCCAAGTCTAAAACTCCATATATGTAACAAAAAATGTGTTTAAATGCTTAAAGATAGCTCTTTGAAAAAAAGCTTTGGTACTCGACAGGTTCTTGACCAAGCCATCAGCATGGTTCTCACCCACAGAGCACACAAACCATGTCCCAGATGATGAGCAACTGAAAGGACAGAACAGGAACAGGAGGCATTTTGAGTAGTTTCTGCAAAACAAAAATCTAAATAAACCTTGACTGAAGGAACAAAAAGTAGTGAGACACATTGCTGACAGCAAGATGGTTCACTGATACTGACAGCAAAAGAGAGCATGAAAACACATTTAACACTTCTGAATGTATGCAGCTGACACAAAAGAATATAGGGCAGAATTAGAGTATTGGAATTTAGGAGTTTTTAAAAGATGGAGAGAAAAATGAGTTTGGATCACTGAGGAAAAGCACTGTTGGATTAGACCACTATGAAGCCTTCTTTAAAAAAGAAGGGAGGGGTGGAAAATGATCCATCAGCAAGCCAGAAAATTTTAAGTGAAGTTTTAAGTAAATGACAACAGATTTAAAAAGCCATCACATCTCCTGTTCAAATTCAAGCTCTGTTCAGATGGCAAGAGGCTACAAGATCACATCCACAAGTACTTGTATTTGCTCCATGGCTTCCTAACCCAGCAGGCAAGGGAGGAAACAAGAACTGATAGCCACAAGATCAACCTAAGCAGAAGAATGGTTTTGAAAATCCATTCCAGCTCAAGCAAACAAGCCTTTACTCAGCTAAATCAGCCTCCACAGTGATGTCTTCTCACATAAATGATCTCATCTGGCCTTATGATCTAAGGCAAAAACAAGTATTCTTGACACCACTTCTCTGAGCCTGCTTTCTTTCTTTTCCTGCCAGTTCTCTCAGGATCATTTTGTCTTCTTCCAGCAGTGTTTCTGTCCCACTGCCCAAGGCACTGCACCACTCCATCCATGTCAGTCTTGTCCTGCTCCTTCCAGGCCTGCAGCTGGAAGATCAAGACACACTGTCCACACACACTGTGTGCTTGCTCAGGAGAATTTAAGCACAAAACATTTTCAGTCCCAGCGAAGTGTCTCAACCACCAGCACCCAGAAAGTACTTAAAGTATTCAAACACTCAGCCCTGCTAATTTTGACGTGGTTGAAAGACAGACAAGTGTCTGGATCACTTCATGAAATCAGCTCCATTGTGGCAACCAGTGTCTGAGGGAGCCCAGCTCAGCTCAGCACACCTGGCAGGAAGGAGGGCTTGGACAAAAACACCTTTTAACCAAGAGATGCTCAGGCACAGGCAGATGGTGCACCTGCCCCTCGAAACTGGAAATCCTGCTGGAAGGGGATGTGGAGCCCACACCTGCTTCACACATCACTCAGAGGACAATAAGGAAACTAATTATGTTTGGGAAGTCACTAGTTATTTATAGCATGGCATCAGATGTGTTACCAGGAGAGCTTCAAGCAGGTCAGGGTTACAGTCCTACAGTCACCTACACAGGGCATCCTAAAATACCTGGGCTGGCCTACACTTGAAATAAAATCAAGTTCAAACACAGCCAGGTCCTTAAAAGCAATCCTCCAGCATATGTGTGCTAAAAATCTTAATGGAAACATCATTTAAAGACCTTTATCAGAAGAGACAGAGATAAGGGTCATGTAACCTATAGGTGTCTGATTTATTACAGGTGAGCTGAGCAGGGAGAAATTCAAACACATAATTAGAAAACAGGGAGGTGGAACAGACTCAGAACAAGAATCTCTTCTTGCAGCTACTCCTAAAAAGCAATGCCAGCTCTTCACCACAGCTCCAGAGGAGTCACCCTCCCAAAGTCCCAGTCAAAACTCTGAATCACACCCCGAGACAAGAGCAAACAACGAAAGTGTCCCAGCTGCAATTCACTGGGGAATCTGATTACTCAGATTGTCCTGCAGCTAATGGAAAAAGAGACACAGTGTGACAGAGGTGACACAGCCAGACCTGCAAAATCAGTGCTCAGTTTTCCCTCAAGCATCCGCAGAGCAACCCATCACCAGCATCTGTCTCCCTCCCTTTCTGCTCCTCACACTGCTGCCAAAACCCAAAGCATTTTAAGATGTATTTAGCAATAATTGAACTTTTTTTTTTTTTTTAAGAAAATGTAGGCCTCTGTTGATTTCACAGGGCAAGAAAAGGACAGGCTGCACCCATCTTCAGCTGTTCTTACAGAAAATGTGTGCAGAAACATTATCTAATTGCAGCAGTGCAGCATCTCTGCATCTGCTCACCAGGAACTTCAGGTCAGGCTTCACAAAGCTACAGGAAAGAGGGACAGAGGTGAGGGAATTGGGGTGGGGTTAATAAATGTCAAAATTCATCATGCAGAAATTCTGTTCAATCACCTGCTATTCCATGATGAAGAGAGCTGATCATGTTTGTTTTCATCTTTCCATGCACTCACAAGCTCCTGTAAAACCCGTCTCAAGACAAAGTGGATAAATCCTGGGGCAGTGAATAAAACCTGTGATCCTTCTTTCTGTGCTCCAATGCTTCTCCTGGATATATTATTCTTTTACAGGACAACATCACCTACTTCACAACTGAGAAACCAAGAAACTAATTGCTTCAAAACAGCAAAGAATTCCAGAGTAACTATTCTAGACTTCACAATGCTGGTGGGAATAAAACCTCAGTGAATATGGCTTCAAAACGCACCCTGTGCCCTCTCTTCCTTTTTCAACTCGCTAAAATAAGACTTAAGAGGAAACCAAAGAAAAAGGCCACCTCTCCTGCTAAGAGAACTAAGGGAAGCAACAATAACCATCAGCAAAAGCACAAAGATAAAGGTTTTTAAAGCTGCACCACAATCTGAGGGCGCCAGGAATGGTTCTCAAGGATTTAACACCCCATGATGTGTCCTCTTGTTCCTGGGAATGACAGCAGCTCTAAGCTGCCCAATCCCCCCACACAAAACAGCAGCAGGTCCTGACAGAAGTATCTGCAGAGTAATTTAAATTAAAAATATTTTAAAATAAATATAATANCACACAAAAGTGATCTGAGTCTTCCTCCACCAGCCAGAGGAACCATCAGTAGCTATTTATTTATATATCAGGCAAGAGGGATTTTTATATATATATATTTTTTTTAAAATACATATTTTATATATATAAATATTTATATATATATTATATATAAAAATAAAATTATTTTATACATATATAATTATTCTATATATGATACATAATATATCATGTCTCTCACACCTGAGTAAATGTCACCTAAAAGAAAGTTTAAGGCTTAACTGCCAGGTTAGTTCATGTTTGTGCAGTGCTTTCAAGATAAAAACACTCTGTGCTAAGCATTATCATCAAGTCTAAGAAGGGCAGTCTTGGCTCTAGGAGAGATACTAGAATTACAAACACACAAATTAAAACACTTGGATTCTTTCCAGAGCAGATCATTCCAATTTTGTCTTTCTGCTTGTCAGTACGCAGCTCCACAAATGTCTGCTTTTTGGAGACATGGGACAGAAACCCACACAGCCAAGTTCCTAAAAGCAAATAATATTAAAACCATTCCTAAATGGCAGAAGATTATCCTCAAAACAAGAAAGAAAAGCAGCTTCACTTTTGTCATGGGATACCTACAGAGCTTGAAAGTCTCAACTTTAAGGCCCATAAAATTTTTCTGACCTTCACAGTGTGACAGCAAACCCCTTCAATGAGAAACTAGCTGAAGAAAAGCTCTAAAAGGTTCAAAGTATAATATAAAAACATTGAATATTTATATAAATATTTATGTGTAGTAAGTTCCAAAACGAGATTCAGGCAAGAAGCAATCAAAGAAGCTTCCAAGCTTCCACAAAAAGTATGGCAGTCTCATGGAAAGCCACAGCAAGTGGCTTCAACCAAACACCCAGCTCAGGTCTCACTGCTCCTATCTGAACAAACCTCTCTGTATTGTGCTCGGAGTTTCTGGAACAGAGTTTAGTCTTTAATCAAAGTTTATTTTCCTCTTGCAGAACACTGAGTACTCGCATATCAAAAGCCTTGACAAAATTCCTAGGGCTTCACATTTTTCTTACTCCTAATGAAAACCAGCCTGGCTGGAGTTGTGAATATTGTCCTTGTTCCTGTGATTCCCAAGTCTCGGGATTTGGGGTCACTGCCCTCGGGAGCATCTGGGCACCACTGGGGTGGCTCAGGCAGTCAGGAATGTTCCCGTGGCAGAGGCAGAGCTCAGCCCTGCTGCCTGCACAGGGAAATCCGAAATCAGACCTTTGCTGACTAATGCTGGCCAGCTGGACAGGCCTGGGCTGGCTGCAGCGTGGGAGCAGCAGTGCAGGAACCCTTGGGGAGCCAAACTTGCCCCGCCTGGCACCTCCAGCTTTCCAAACAACCCCCAGCACCTCCAAACCCAGAGCCAGCCTTGGGCTGAGAGCACCATGGGCAGAGCCTGAGCACAAGGAGGGATGGGCTGGCTGAGACAAGCAGATCCTGAACAGGCTCCAGGAGGGAAGATTCAGGATGGAAAAATGACACCTTCTTTCAGAAGCTTTCAGCTTCACTACAGACTCCTTTGGTGTTTGAGAGGGAAAGAGCTGTGAAGTAAAATCTTCCCCACACAGTAAGAATGCAGATATCTCTCTCCCATATGGATTCTGAACTGTCTAATAAGGAAATTAAAATCTATCCATTAAGCTTTCCTTCTCTGCTTTCAGAGAAACTGAACAGAAGCAGGGGCCTGGCTGTATCCAACAGCTCCCAATACTGCTGGGGAAAGGTGAACATACAGCTTTAGGATATTTGGCAAGGCAAGAGCAGAAATAAAAGCAATTTATTTCAGGAATGATCACAAGCACTTTGAGCCATCCTCCCAATGGCAGCATCCCAATCACGTGCCCAGTGCTTCCTGCAGGAGACAAATTCCCACTGTATGGAAGAGAGGAGAATCCTACCATCGAGTGAATGGAGTTTAATCTGTGCTGGCAATTCTCAGGAGGCTGTTAATTCAGTTCACTGCTAACTCCAGCAGCCTAGCACACCGTGTACCCCACTCCCAACTCCACAGTAAAGCTCCCTGTGAAAATGGGAGATTTAACAGGACACACATGTACAAATCTC
>VXAX01006433.1:127412-155912 GCA_013399835.1 Leptocoma aspasia
ATGTCTTGCTACATCTCCTGAGAATTCTGTCTCCCAGGACCTGTAACAAAAAACCTTCACAATACCACTCAACTGCCACTGCCACCCTCCTCCCAAACTCCCCACACAGGACACCCTGATTCTTCTCAACTACCAACTGCACCCAGATCCAGAGATTTCTCACTAAAGGAACGGGGAAACCACCAAGTTCAGCTGAACATTCTCCAGGAAATAAAACCTTTGCCAAGGTCTTATTAATTTATTTTGACAGGCAACATTTCTTGCATCAAGATCTTTCCTTTTATCTCTTAGGAATTAAAGGGATGTCCAGTCTTTATGCCCGAAGTTAGAGGCCAGGTATTTGAAAGAGGTGGTGTTTGAGACCAAAGAGATGACTGACTAGCAGAATTTTTGGGTTTGTTGTGTGTCCCCCAAAAGGACAGAGAACTAGCAGCTCTCTCCCAAACATCAGAGCAGTACCAGAAAGAGGACTAAAAATGGACAAAATTTTAATAGGAGAAATCTTAGTAGAAGAACACGTCTCTAACTGGAGCATATTTCAGTGAATGCCAGAAAGAATTGCAGAGCTGCAGTCTAGATGGTCTTATTTTAAAAAGCACACAACTTCAAAGCTCTGAGATATGTTCTGCCATGGAGCAGCACTGAACTTGGCTGGCTTCCCTCCTCTCTCCAAACAGCAACAAAGGAACACTGTTCTCCCCCAGCAGACAGCAAACACTGGCACATATTTTCAGGGAGACACCTGTTAGGGCTGGAAGAGCTCAGGGACTACAGCAGAGGTGGCCACAGTGACCCAGTGAACCTCAGAGAACCACCATGGCTCTTTTTGATCCCAGCTCTTTCCTCAGCTCAATGCAAACAGTTTTACAGACAGCACAGATGCTTTGTGTTCACCGGGGAAGAGTTACAAGAAGATGTTTAGGCAAATTCCATAGATAAACTCTTACCTCCCAGAGTAGCACTTTCCCCTTATTTCTTTAAGGAAAAAAACCAAAATGCTGCAAAACACACTTGGGCTTTGGTCAAGGATTATTTATACTTATTTTACTTAAAAAAAAAAAAATCTTTGCATGCAAACTATGCCAACTATTCCTGCTAACAGCCTGTGAAAGCCTCATCCTTGGAGATCTGGGGCAATAGGCAATGCTGTTACAACTGCAGTTTGAGACACAGAACACACACAGGCAATATTTCCTCTTCAGTGTATCCTCTTCCATTTAGAAATGTGACAGCAGATACCTTCACAGCCTCCAGTTTGGAGGATAAAAGGGGAGAGTAAGGCGAGGTCAGCTAAAAAACAGCAGTTACTGGTTTTGGGCAAAACATTCCTCCCCAGAGACACCAGTCCAGACTGATACAGGAGGATCCTGGTTTTGACCTTCATAAGGCAGCAAAGAACTCATGATTTATGTCCTTTGATATAAAAACAGAACTTAGAACAAAAAAGCTACATGAAGTCTATTGGACCTTATAAACAAAGTCCTGGACAAACTGGTAACTGTATTCAATTTAGTTTATTAAGAACAAATTAATTTGCAACCACTTAATTCCATTTGAAGGTTGACTAAGCAAGGCTTACAGGCTGTTTTCTTACTGACAAGTCTCATCTTTAAAAGCTCCTTATCTAACAGCTCTCTGCTTTTGCCACAGCAAGTTAGAAAACTAAGATAAGACACCAGTGGTGCAGAAGCCAGAAACAAGGCACCAATCTATAGGAATTTAACAATGTTTAAGTATTTTGCATCCTGCTATCCACATAAAGATACAAATTCTAGAAGAGATATTAAATGTTGTGTTTCAAAATTTAGAACAACCTCTAACCAACACGAATGAACTCTACCACTAAGAGCAGATCCTCCTCCTTAGTTTGTATGTTTTCTTTTTCTTCCAAAGCACACAGAAGCAGTTTCAGGAACAGAGTCATGTGCTGCAGCTTAAATCCTCTGTGCAATAAAATTACTGACATGTAGAGAAAGAGCAAGATTGAGTTTGGGCAGGTTATGAAATTGTTCCCTGGGAGGGTGGTCAGGCCCTGGCACAGGTGCCCAGAGCAGCTGTGGTTGTCCCTGGATCCCTGGCAGTGTCCAAGGCCAGGTTGGACAGGGCTTGGAGCACCCTAGGGTGCTGGAAGGTGTCCCTGCCCACGGCAGAGGGAGGGACTGGATGGGCTTTTAAGGTCTCTTCCCACCCAAACCTTTCTGTGATTCCATGAAATAAAGCAGGTGGTATTTTTGCTGATGTGGCTGTACCAGGAGAAACTCGTCACACACATTAAGATTTCATATTCAAACTCTCAAACCACGCTTGCTTTTACCTAGTGACCTACACCTCACCTCCTGCTTGTTCCTAAAACCTGCTTTAATAAAATTATATTGAGATTGCATTGAAAAAGAGACTGCGGATTTCCTCCTTTCAGCCAACAAACTTAACCATACCTGTAACTTCACAGCCTCCAGTTTGGAGGATAAAAGGGGAGAGTAAGGCGAGGTCAGCTAAAAAACAGCAGTTACTGGTTTTGGGCAAAACACTCCTCCCCAGAGACACCAGTCCAGACTGATAGAGGAGGATGAAAGCAATGGGCCTCAAACTGCTGGGATCTAAATAAACACATAGGCTTCTTTAAAATGTTGGTTGTATACCACGCACACAGTGTGTACACACATACATACACACTCCAAAATGCTTTCAAGCCTTTCAAAACTCACTGTAAATTCACACAAGTCATTCACAATTCCCTATAGTTTAAAAAACACAAGCAGCTAAAAAAAGGACTGTACGTCACATGTGAAAGAGAAAACAAAACCGTTTTTACTTTATAACAGTCGGATTCAGCTGCTGTTTGGGAAACGTACAGTCAATTACATTTATTTCTGTGACTCGGGATTCCTGCAGCCTGCTTCTCTTCCCACAGATACCTGAGTTATCCCTTCAGTATTTTCCAGCTCTTTGCTGGCCTGTTACACAGCTTTGTGTGGCCACAGTCCTTCAACTCATGTCTGATGATCAACACAATCCTGCAGAAGAGCAGAATGCTGCTGATTCTTTGTAAAAGAGCTCCCCAGAATGCAAAATTAATTTAATCTCATTTAGAACAGAAAGATTCAGCATTTCATTCTGCAAGGGAGAGATGTTTTCTACTACATCAAGGCAGCGAGCAAGAAATCAAAATAATGAGTTCAGAGCCACATTGCTGGGTTCACACAGACTGAAATTCCATAACGTGAAAGAATAAACTGCCGTCTTGAGCAATTAAGCAGCATTTTCTATTCACAAAAGTACATCCTCCTTGGGTGTCACTAAACACTGCACTGATTCCAAGCAACTCAGCTGTTCTTAATTAAAAAAAAAACATTTAAAAATAAATCCTATTTCTTGCTGGCAAGGTGAGTTACTGGAAGGCTCTTTCCTTGTCAAGGACAATGCGGGTCTGTATCAAGCAGACGTGGCAGGTTTGCCACTGCTACACGGCTCCTCCCTG
The DNA here is from genome assembly GCA_013399835.1 of Leptocoma aspasia. NCBI lineage: Eukaryota > Metazoa > Chordata > Aves > Passeriformes > Nectariniidae > Leptocoma > Leptocoma aspasia. Next base: position 130,891 of record VXAX01006433.1, read on the forward strand.
TTGTAAGTGCAAACAGGAGAGCTCCTGACTCAACTCCCGGAGCCAGGGGCTGGATGGAGAGCGGAGGCAACCACAGACAAGCTGGGAAAGCCAACCCCAACCCCACACAGGCTGGGGAGAGGACAGACAGCAGCCAGGGAACCGTGCCCTTGACACCCAGGGGTGGTTTTTCAGCTCTTCTCCCTCCCTACATAAACAGCCCTGTGAGGAATCTCTGCAAACCAATAACCCCAGAGCTTGGGCAGCCCCAGGAACCCCACACCACCTCTCTGTACCACCCCCATCCCTCCAGAAGCGATTCAGGTCACACACTCTGTTGGCGGCTCCACCAGAAATTTATTTTTCTTGGATAGATTTTCCTCAGCCCTTTCAAGCAGGTTCAGCCAAGACACTCCCTACTCCAGGACTTTTCACAAGGACTAGATAATGTTTGTTTCATGGCAAGACACAAGGCAGGAGACAGAATAAAAGTATCTGTAGAGCAATCAGGCCACTTTCTACCTTCTGAGCAAACTCCACTGCAGTTCAAGTGCCACAGTTTGGAGCATCTCATACTCTAATTTTATCTTCATGCTGTGTGCAGTCTGCAATAAATATCCAGCAATTCTATAAGGAGTTGGAAAGGGAGAAGAGAGGTCTGTTTCTTTAATCTGGACCCTTTGCAACCAACAGTATGTTTCTTAATACTGGGCTCCAATTTGCAGGAATAGATTCTTCTTGAAGACAGGATATTTTTAAAAGATGTTTTGATTGGTGGCATTGAAACATCTCATCCAAGAAGCAGAGCTTCCATCGTTATCCCAAATCTCCTCAGTCTCTCAAAAAAATCAAGACATCAATCTCATCAGGAGGATTTTTTATCCAAGATGTGCTCAGGAGGGTTTTCCTGTTCTTTTGGGGGAAGAGGGAGTGGGAGTGAATGGAGCATTACTCACCCTGCAGTCACCACTTTCTAGGAGTTGGGCTTTTCTAGAGAAGTGAATACTAGACCTTTTTTTCTTTTTCATTTAGTTTTTTTATTTACAAGCAGAAGCAAATCATGCCACATGTCTAAAAGCCAGGACAAGAGCCAAAAAAACTGAGCTGGGGCAACTTTCAGCCAAGTAATCCATGAGGAAAGGCAGCAAATAAGAATAGTTTGGAGTATTACATCTTCCAGACCTTAATGCTTGGTAAAACTAAAAAAGGTTCACACAAAGAGCAGAATAGAGGTTCTCAATCCACTGGGATTTCTGAAAAGTGCTGTGCAAGCAGCACTGCCGGGCTGAGAGCCCTCCCCAAGCCCAGGGACCATTCCCCATCACAGGTTACCCTGGCCTGAGCTGAGACTCCCCAGCTTTGGGACAGCATTCTTCTCCAGACCCATCCAACGTTACTGCACATGTCAGAAGAAAGCCTACAACACATGGGAGGTTTTCAAACACATTCACAAACTTTGAAGCCAAGAGTTTCACAACAAAAGCCAGTACAAAAGTCATTGTACCAGAAACAAAGAGCGAGTCCATTACTGCACAGCCTCCGAGGGTCCAGAGGGCCAAGTGGCATCTGCAGCCAAACCATTACACATTTGCACCTCCCCACATCTAGAGGACTCCCAGCTCTGGAAGAGATATGACAATTTTTTTTTTTTTCATTAGAGGAGCTGTGGTAAGAACTAGAACTGTGATCAGCCAGCGTAGCTCTGCACTGGCAGCTCACTCCAAGGGCCAGGGAGTTCATGACTACTACAGAGGGTGGGATGTTTCCATCTAAATAAAAAAGGAAAGAACTTTGGTAAAAGGGAAAATGTCCCTCTGAAATTATCATACAATCTTCTGCAACAAATGCAACTTTTTAAGTGACATCACCCAGCTCTGAGCTAACAGGCAATTACAGTGACTGGAAAAGAGAGATTTTTGCATGGATTTCTACATTCTCCAAGACATTTCTGTGAAGGAAGACAACACTTTTCCATCAGCTCTCTGTCCTAATGTGTGTCAAAAACCCATCAGAGGTTTGATGGAGATGATTAATCCTGCAGGGAGCTGGGCAGCTGCTGCTCTCCGTGGCAGGGAGGAGGAGGAGGAGGAGGAGGAGGAGAAGGAGGAGGAGGAGGAGAACTACCTGTCTCCTTTGAAAGACAGCACATGAGCCACAGCTAAGGAGATAATCACAAATTCTCAGAACCCCCTTTATCTCAACAAGCATCAGCTAAATAAATAAACCAAGATGCTTTTGGACAAGCTACTCTCAGAAATGAAGTGAAACACAGGAGAGCTCCATTACTTCAATGAATACTCCCATTTGTACCAGGTCAGCAGTTCCCAAGGACAGCAAAGACAGGCACATCCCACTATTCCTCGTCCAACAAAATCCCCAATTCCTGGGCAGTGAGCATCCAACTGGCTTTAAAACTCCAGCAAAGCTCTGTAGGACCCAACATTAAAAAAAGAAAACTAAAGAAAAAAAGAGAAAAGGCTTTCCTATCTATGATATCTTGAAAATTTTGGTTGCAGTCTCTCAAATTGGAATGAAAATTACACAGTTTTACAGAATCACAAAATGGTTTGGGTTGGGAGGGACCTTAAAGCCCATCCAGTGCCACCCCCAGCCATGGCAGGGACACCTTCCACTGTCCCAGGCTGCTCCAAGCCCTGTCCAACCTGGCCCTGCACACTTCCAGGGATCCAGGGGCAGCAACAGCTGCTCTGGGCAACTAAGTTTTCTCCCAGGCCTAATAAATTTAAGTAAAATTTTTTTTTTTTTTTTACCCAGTTAAGTTTTCTCCCAGGCCTAATAAATTTAAGTAAAATTTTTTTTTTTTTTTTACCCAGTATGACAACTGCAGCACGCCCAGAACAGGAAGATCACTTTATGTACTAGTTTGACTAGTTGAAAAATTCAAACACCTACATCAGAGAGAAAAAAAAAATCCTACCAGAAAACTCCAAAAGGGGGGGAAGGGGGGGGAAACTTCAATTATATAAGGCAAAGACTGAAAGTAGCCAAGTGCTCTGCATGCAGATGGTTGTTAACAAGCAGACAAGAAGTAGATGAAAGGGATTTTGAGGAATGCTGCAACATCAGAGGAAAACAATAAAGAGAGGATTCCTCCAGCAGATTCACCCAGTTACACTCAGCTCCCCTCATTAGTGGGGACCACCTTGTTAGTGCTTGGAGGGGCTGCAGAGGTTCCCTCCCTGCTGGAGTCCTGCAGTCACTGCTTGTTGCAAGCATCACAGCTAAAAGAGTCTGGGAATTTACAACCAGAATCTCCACAGACATTTTCTCCTCATCCTCCTCTTCCAAGGAGCTGCATCACTGAGCACCACGAAGTTTTCTCAGAGCATCTTTTTAAGCTGTGGGAGCAAAACAGGCACAGGGTGGGATTGTTGGGGTGTCTGTGCAGGGCCAGGAATTGCATTGGGTGATCCTTGTGGGTCTCTAACAACTCCAGATATTCTGTGGTAATTTTCACTAGTTCTTCATAAAGCCACTGAAACGCTCAATCCAGCCATTTTTTCCTTTAAATTTTCAGAGAGGAGCACCTTGGCACACAAATTCACTGCTCAAGCACAAGAAAACATTGGTACAATAACCAACTCAATTTGCAGAGCAGCTAATCTGATCAGGGCTTACCTGTACCCAGCCTGGAGGGAGTTTGGTTTCAGGAGTTTAACATAACCAAAGCACGCCTGGTACAGAGAGAAAGGGGGGAAAAACAAAGGCAGAGCTGTGCCACAACAAGTAGGATGGATCATGAAAATTGTCTCTGCTCAGAGGATACTGTTTTGAAATAAATACTATCTCAAGAGGCAGCATGCAGGAGAATTAGCTGCAAAAAGAAATAGAACTCTTTCCATTAAAAAGATCTGGCCATGAATAACCCAGAGAGGTGATGCAGAGAGGAGGGGCACTGGGGCAGGTCTGACAAGTGAAAGATTCACACAAAAGAGTGAACCAGCACAGAACCACTGTAACTGGAGACAGATGTAATTCCAGCCTGCTAAGAAGAATTCAAAATGCAGGAAAAAAAAGCAGCCAAAAAAGAAAAACCAGCAGTCACACACTTCATAAACCAGGTTAACATCTAATACGCAACACAATGTCAATCAGAGCCTTCAGGTAAGATTTTTTTACAGGTATCACTTATAAAAAGTAGGTTTAAATAACTAAGAGTTAAGCTGGTTTGGGCTTCCTGCCCATTTCCAGAGGCAGGGAGAGGGGGATGGTAGGGGGGAGAGAACAAGGGCTGTGTATGGAAAGCTGTCTTTAAGCACAATATGAATCATCACACTGAGGAATCTTCTTTAAGTGCCTGGCTACCACTCAAACAGATTTATTTTATTTAAAATGGGATGATTTTGACCAATATATGCGCAGCAAACCTTGGAGAAGTCATTACACGACACTCTGCTGTGTCTATTACAATGAAAAATACTTGAAAATTAATTTGTATCAATTTAATCCACCCTGACGTAGGAAAAGTGGTTAATGCCTTGGGAGATTTCCCAATGTGCTTAGTTTCTTAACATTATTTTCTGCTGTCTCAGTATAAACAGCACCTTGCCTTTAACTTTCAGAAATCTCTGCTAATGGCAGGAGAGCTACCTACAACATGAAAGGAGCAGAGAGAGAATAATTTTCTTGTTTTAGCCTGAGACAGTAAAAAGCCAACACCACAAAATGTTGCATACATGGAGCAAGAGCCCTGCAAGTGTTCTGCATTCAAAATGCACATCTACAGAAGGCTGATTGTCTCATTTTTTTGAAATAGTCAGCACGGGAATAGCAGAAGTCACATGGAGAAGGGCTCCAATTCACACAAAAATAGGCAGATTTAGCTGCTGTGATTTTTATTCATGCAACTGTCCCAGCCTAGGAATAGCAACGGCTGCTGAACAGAAATATTCTCCCCCTGGCCACTGGGATGTGGGACTCCAGTGGAGAAAAAAGTCACTAGGAACAGGAAGAGCCATCACCTCTCCCATCAAACCACAGGGAGCAGGAGCTGGGAGCACAGCAGTTAAATTTTGTCAGAGCAGAGCCAGGATCACTGAGCACTGAAGCACCTTCCAACCCGGCTGTCCCTTGCTCAGGTGTCCCCTCTGATGTGACAGATGCCTGCTCTGTGTGCACACAGGTGTGCTCTGCTCTCCAGCTCCTTCCCAGGCTGCAGGAAAGCACACCAGGCACACACTGAGCACAGGAACCTCCTTGCCAGGCTGCAGGAAAGCACACCAGGCACACACTGAGCACAGGAACCTCCTTGCCAGGCTGCAGGAAAGCACACCAGGCACACACTGCCAGCTCTGAGCACAGGAACCTCCTGCTCAGGCTGGTCCTGTGCTGTGCTCTGGCCTCCCATCAGCTCCATCCCCAGGGCAGGGAACTTCTGCTGCCCTCCACTGCCTCAAGTCACACAGCTGGATGGAAATACAGGCCTGGGAGCACAGCTGCTCACCCACAACTCCTATTTATATATTTCATATATATCTACGTATTTCATATGTGCATACAAATATCCCTCACTAAACCTTTTTGTCATCATGAATCCTTTTTTTTTTTTTTTTTCTGTCTATAGCACCTACAAAAATCCTCTCTGGTTCCCTCTCAGGAGTGGAATGGATTTGCTAAAGCAACATCACCAGCCCTGAAACAGCCAAAGCTCAGCACTGGGTATTAATGGGGGGCCACCAGGGAATTCAGGAAATGCAGACTGAGCCTATGAGCTGCCTCAAAGGCTTCTAAATGAAGACATCCAATTTTATCTCAACTAAGCCTAGAGCCCCCCATGAACACCAGTGGGTAAAAGCTCCAAATCTTTAACATCATGGAAAGAGATGAAGCTCCAACTGAACATGGGCTGGGATGAGAAGCACTTTGGAGATAAAATATTATTTACCTGGACTAGGAGAATGAGCAACAGCAGATATTCCCAAGCTTCACCTCCAGCACCAGAGAGGAAAGATTTCATAGCAAACATTCCCCAGATGACTGAAGCTCTCTTATTTTCCTGTTTGCTGGCCAAAACCAGCTCAATCTACGGATGGCTGCTCACTCCAGGCACCACAACATCAAACCCTTCCCTCTGCCTCCCATCACACACATTTCCCTCCAATTTCACACTGCTTTCCATTAATATTTGAAAGTCCTCCCCTATACAAATAAAATTCTTGCAACATTTCTTACAACATCGTTATGTGTTACTATGGAAACTGCTAAAATGTCACAAAATACAAAAGCCTAAAGCTCTGCTGCCATGAGGAAAACCCTGATCATCCTTAGTTCCCTCTTTGTGTAATTTGATGATCAAATGTTTCAAGCCAAATATTAAAAAAAGTCACTATTATAGTGGGGGAGGTGTATTTTTTCTTTAAATTACTGTATAATTCATTAAGCCAGCAGCCAAATGAAGTCACCTTTCACAAATCCACCCTGTAAGGAGGCACTTCTTAGGCAGCAAAATGACATTCAAAACTCTCTGGAATTCCATTCTGAGCAGAGCAGCTGTGGCTGCCCCCAGATCCCTGGCAGTGTCCAAGGCCAGGTTGGACACTGGGGCTTGGAGCAGCCTGGGACAGTGGAAGGTGTCCCTGCCATGGCAGGGGTGGCACTGGATGAACTTAAAGGTCCCTTCCCACCTAAAGCATTCTGTGAGTACATTTTACACAGGCAGGATGCACAGATTTAACAGACATGGGAGGAGCTCTACCTCTTTAAAACAGAGGCTCTTTGAGAATCACAGAGTTGTGGAGAGAGCACCCTGTGCTCATTCATAAGGCAGCAGGAATTAGTGTGCCTCAGAAGCAGGCAGTCACGAGATGTGCCAGCCGAGCTGTGCCACCACTATCGCAGGGAACATCTCCTTTTGCACCCAGACATCCTGGTTGCACATGAGCATCGGGGAGAGAACAGCCATCTGCCAGGAGTTCACCTCACTAACCTGACAGCTCCCAGCCACCAGGGCAGCCCCAAATGTACCCTGGGGTGACCCCTCCATGCCTAGGGTGCCCTCCCTGCTCAGGGTGCCCTCCGTGCCTGGGGTGACCCCTCCGTGCTCAGGGTGCCCTCCATGCCTGGGGTGACCCTCCGTGTCCAGGGTGCCCTCCCTGCTTGGGGTGACCCCCCTCTGTGCCCAGGGTGACCCCTCCCTGCTCTGGGTGACCCTCCCTGCTCGGGGTGCCCTCATTGCCTGGCACCCCTCCCTGCTCAGGGTGACCCTCCCTGCTCAGGGTGACCCCCCCTGCTCAGGGTGACCCCTCCCTGCCTGGGGTGACCCCTCCATGCCCGGGGTGACCCTCCCTGCTCCGCACAGCCAGGACAGCACTGGCATGGGAGGGCACACTTTGGCACAGGGGCACGTTTTGGCACAAGGGTGGCAGGCAGGTTTCAGCACAGGGCTCAGGCTGGTTTGGGGAGGGGCAGGAAAAGGGAAAACACCCTCCACGTGATCAATCTGCTGCAGAATTTTTGAACCACTCCATCTGCTCACTGCTTTTGTTATGATGGAAAGTCTCAACAGCACAGGACTATGAGTGTCCCCTTTTAAATATTCTCCTTCATCAAGGCATCATGCCCCTCACTGCTGATGCAATGCAATGAAACAGCACGTTTTACAGGAAAATCCCAGGCAGCTCAGCAAATCCTTAACTCGGCATGCCTGTGCCAGGTACCCTTCCCATAAATAGCTTGTTCAGTGCTGAGGTCAAACCTGGAGCAGGCATTCCAGAAAGTAACCTTATCCCAGGGAAGGTCAAAGGGGAGTGAAAAGAAAAGAAATAGGACAGGAAAAAAAAAGAAAAAAAGGTAAAGAAAAGGAGCTGGATGTTACTTAAGCAAACCATTCCAACACTTCAAGTGAAAGCAAATCTTTCAAATGCAGAGAGCCACAACCAGAGACAACTCTGAGTGCACTGGAGAGTTGAATCAGTCCCAGTTGGCTCCAGAGATGAGAAGGGCAACTGCAACAAACCCAACAGCAATTCAAGCTTCTCTTCCCACTTCCCATCTGAATTCCTAGTCAATACACAGGCCCTCACCTATTTATATTTTTAAGCCCTTCCTTTCATTCCAAAATCCAGCAAATAAAACCTAAGCCAATTTTTAAAGTTCTCTCCTACCTAAAGCGTTTTATCTGAGGACAGCCCAGCAAAGACACAGAGCTCTCCAAGCCTTTGAAACGAGACACTTGCAAAACGCCCCATATCCAGGGTGTGCCCAAAACACACTCCGTGGAAAAATCTCTTGGGGTAGTGCCAGTTTAGCAAGAAAAACATTTTCCCCCAGCTGGAAGTCTAGCACTGCCGAGTGAGTGCAACCAGAACGGATCTGCAGGAGGAGGGAACGAAAGAGGGGGGGAAGCCCATGTCACTGCAGAATGAAACCCCAAATCTTTGAGGAAAACACCTGGGAGTACCTTTACAATCTCCTCCTTAAGGAATTCCATGTTCACCGTTGCTCCACTTGTAATCTCAGCCATGCAGTAATTCTAATCTCAGCCATACAGTCATTTTTTGTCTTCTGTCGGTACCACCATGAATAAAAATGCAGCTCTGAGCTGCGGCTGCTTGCAGATGCTGGTGTAACACAGTGTAAAAGCCCTTCCCATCCCCCACAGAGGTATATTAGACTTCAATATTGGAGATTAGCTCTAAACAGGGCCCCTTTCCCTCGCTCAAACACCGACTTCAATTTCAGAGGAGATTGCAGCAAAGTAGACAAGTATCACACTGGGTTTTTAACACCAGTTCACATTCAAAAACTTCTAAAAAAATTTTTTCTGCTACTTCAGATGTTGTGACAGGCTTCTTCCAATGAAAAGTGAAGTAAATATTTATACAACCCTATCCACAGTGTCACCCACAACTCCTAGAAAATCTGAACTACAGCCTGTTCTTACTCACTGCCCCACTGGGTAAGGGCTACAGGGACAAAAAGCAGTTTATTGGCAGTACCCCACCCCAAATCATTCCCAGTCCTCTGCATTATCTTCTGTACACCAGCCCAGCCCAGCCTGACAAACAGGGAGAGAAGACCTGGCTCTGAACAGAACAACCTAAAACGCTGCAGGGACAGTAAAGGCATCTGCCAGAAAGATGCTTTGTCTGCATTCAACACCCCACACACCAAATCCAAACGTTTTCCTGAACACAGCACTGATCTGAATGCTATTCCTTGCACATGTGACCCAACATCGAGTGCTGGTTCCCAGAATCCCAGACTGCTTTGGGGTGGAAGGGGCTTTCAGCCTAGGTAAATTTAAACCAAAGCACCAAACTCCCTCTCAAATGAAAAACAACCACGCTGCCTTATCTGAGGTATGTGGATGGCCACCGACCTACACCAAACCTCCCTGCCATTCTCTGGTGAGGTCTGCACTAAGGCTCTAATGAAAGTCAGAAACAACTTATTAGACACCCATAATATCTATAAAAGGTGTACTAGGACCAGCATCTCTTTGAGAAATAACTGACTATTCTCGTTTGCCCTCTTTCCTTAAAAGCAAGAGGGACTTGGAGTGTCCTACTTACTTGGGTACCTGATTAAGCATTTTTGAACAATCAACCACTCTATTGTTCTGCTTTCAAATGCTAAGCAAGAGCACTTAAGGATTTGCTCTCTCTGACTGAAAGAGCTTGCAGGACACTTCTCTCCTGACCAACACATCACTGCTGAGACTAACAACTCATACAACACATAAGCAAGTTCTCATAAACTGAAAAGTACAGTTAAGCACCTTGCTGTCATCAGTACCTACAAAGCACAGCTAAAATTCAACAAAAAACAACACCCAAAGCGTCAAGCAGGTGACTGAGAAAGTGATAAAGAGTAAGAGACCAACTTTTAGGATTGCTCTGCATAAATCATTTAGTGAAACATGTTTGTGATCAGCAGGAAAAGTTTCCTTAGTCCCCATGGCGTGGGATTTGATTTCTGAATTACGTGTGGGATCTGCTATCTGAATCATAGTTCCATGAAGTCATGGATTTGAGAAATATTATTTAATGGGCCTTGAGATACAGGCTTCATTATCATTTTCTCGCTTGAAAAACAATCAAGGGAAAAAAAATCAGAATGTCTACATCCTATTTCTCAGTCAGCTGATGCACCAACTGCAGCCACTCCTCAAGCAACCCCAACCCAAGTGCTCCATGCATTCATCTCCAACACAGGACTTGGAAATCAGTGCTGGGAAAAGCAGTTGTGAGAAATCTTAATTACTACTCCAAGGCCAGCAACTCTGAAATCCCGGCAGCACAATGTGACGCAGTGCAGGGAGGAGACGACACACAGGCTGTGAAATGATTCACTGCAACACCAAAGTGCAGAAGGTGCTGGGATTTCCCATCAGTAAATGGGAATAATTAAAGTGTGCTCAGGCATCGTGGCCATAGGCATCCTAACAACCACAGCTGAACACTGCAGGGACTGTCTGACCCTTGGAAAGGTTCTGTGGGAAGCCAGTGGTGTGAGAAGTTGGTCACTAGGCACTTTAGTTCCCTCTCAGCAGCTCGATGCAATGCCAACCAAACAGTGACTTTCCAGATAAGAAAACCTGAGCTAAAAGATAAGTCCCAGTTAAATATTTGGCTTCATTACCTTTTCAGAAAATTTTTCCATGCTACAGACTGAAGTTGAGGATTAGAGAGACTAAATCACCTACCACTCACCAGCTCATGTCTACATCACTGCTTAGCACAGGTCACTAACCAGCCAAAAATATTTGACAAATTCTGATCAAACTTGTGTCTGCAGGCAAATCCAACATAACCAAAGAAAACACCATTCTGAAAAGAGCAACTACTACAAAGATGCACAAGCCACATTAAATATTTCCTATTTATATGTATTAGCACAGGGACACAGAAACAACAGGACTTGGGTGACTCTCTAAACTACCACTCAGCCACACAAACCAGATTTCAGCCAGCAGCCCTCCAGCACTGCGAAGAATTCCATGCCCTTCTCTGAAACCACATTTCACAAGTAGTTCCTGATCCCAGCATGCTGACAGCAACATAAAACCATGGAATGGTTTGGGTTGGAAGGGACCTTAAAGTTCATCCAGTCCAACCCCCTCCCACGGGCAGGGAACACCTTCCACTGCCCCAGGCTGCTCCAAGTCCTGTCCAACCTGGCCTTGGACACTTCCAGGGATCCAGGGGCAGCCACAGCTGCTCTGGGCACCCTGTGCCAGGGCCTGCCCACCCCCAAAGGGCACCTGGGCCCTTTCACAGTCACACAGGTTTCTCAGGCGCTGCTGCCTCCAGTCACACCCAGCCAAGAAAGTTTGGATTCTCCACAGGGGAGACTCCCACCTGCCTTCCTCACCTCCTAGCAAAGGCAAAGCTGCTCTCTGCTGATCCTCACTCTGCACTGCTCACACCTTTAGAGAATCTCAGCTGTGAAGCAGAGCTGTGCATTGCTAACCTGGGAGCAGACACAATCCAACACGGTGGTCCCTGATGCACACAAAGCAAAGGACTCGGCTCAACCCAACCCTGCCTTCCCCATCGGCAGCCTGAGAACCAGGAGCACCTCGTTAAACCAAGCCCATGGCTGGCAGGGCTTCCCAAAGGCGTAACAAATCCCTCCCTGCTTTGTTTATGCATTACATGATGGCCTGGTTATCCACCTGAATGACAGCACCTTCCTGGGCAGCAGGTCTGGGAGTGCTTTAAAAGGACCTACCAAGTTCTGGTTCATCCCTAACGCTACTGGAATGAAGAATTCCTCAGGGAGATGGTGCTCTATAGCTGAGATCAGGCAGGTCAGAACAGTACAAATGCTTCAAAGTCTGTCCTTGACCAGATACCAATTCTGGAATACCACCACACCAGAAAAACTCAAAGGTCAGCTCTTATCTAAGCATGATGTAAACATGTCTTTGTCTCTTTTGGGTGCTCCTACTTGAATCTCAGAGGTGGCTGGTGACATGGCCACTCATGGCCAGCAGGCTCTGAGACACTGTGGCACAACTCTCCTAAAGGTCTAGAAGCAAACAGCAGTTTTTTGGGGGGAAGGCAGGGGCATCCAGAAGCAATGCAGAACCAAGGGATGGTCATGGAGCAATGAGAAGTGTACAGAACCACAGAACTGCTGGGGTTGAAGGTACCTCTGGAGATCATCCAGCCCAAGCCCCTGCCAAGGCAGGGTCTCCTAAAGCAGGTTACACAGGAACACATCCAGGTGGGTTTGGAATGTCTCCATTACACACTTAGATATCCCATTTCACTATCAAAATTAAAATAATCAGGGTTCACATCTTCCTTCTAAGAAGTCAATTCAGAAAGCCAAAAAATCCAGCCCTCCTTGAGCAGCCTATGCACTCACACTAATGTACAACAATGGCTCTGTACCATCAGCTGGCCCAAGGCAGCTTCCCAGTGGAAAACTTGGCTCTTCCCTTCCGGCTGGAAAAGAATGGTATTTAGGATGTGCTCAGAAGCTTGTACCAGCTCTTAAGGTTGACTTGAGGAGTTCCACTAAGAAGCACCAACACACACTGAGCCTCCACAGTGCCAGAGCTCGGGGCTGATGTCACAGCACCCATCCAACAGGATGGTCAATGCTGGCACAGCTCATCACTGAATACCCACAGGCACCAACTTTAAATGGGACTTGGTGGGCCTGGCCTAGATGCCAGTGTGCATACACACCAGCTTCTGAACCCAGAGACAATAGAGGGATCAGTCTTTTTATTAGCTTTCAGATCTTTGGCTTTTTAAGAGTACTCAGAATGTGAAGGCATGACTAACGCAAAGGGCGGAAAAGTCAGCAAAGAATTTCACGCACCCTGTCTCCGAATGCCAGACTTCCTCTTGGGATTAAGAAGAGTGGTAAAGAAATTTCACTTTGCTAGACAACGTGAAGCCATGAAACCCACAATATGGGAAATTTAATATTATTTTGGACAGATTTTTAATCAAATGTCTCCTCCAATAACTACTACAAGACTTAGAAATACAATTCTACTAATCCCAACAGTAAGTTTGTAGATGTTATAAATCAGGAATAAAGTTACTAAACTCTTGTTTCTAACAGCACAAGAACCCCTTTATGTCCACCCAGGAGAGATCACATGATCAACTAGCTACCAGCTTTGCACTGGGAGAAACCCAAACTCAAGCCACATTTACGACTTCACATGCAGAAATTCATCCTGCGCCACCATCCTAAAACATAATGTGACATTTAGCTGGAATTTGATATTCAAAAGCTTTAACATCTGGTTATCTGCACTCATCCACATGAGCATGTTCTGGGAGGATGCTGAAGTTACCAAGTGCCCACTGTTCACGTCTACCCAGCTCAGTAAAATCTGTGTCACACAGCCCTCGACCAGTCACTGACACGCTCCGGACAACAGGTATCCAAATCCATTCAGTGATTTCTCCAGAGAGATCTGAACAATCCCAGGACAGCACAGGAATGCAGAAGTCCTGGTGACTATTTCCAGCCTGGATGGGAAAGCCACTGGCACTCCAGCCAGGACCCCTGTGCCCATGCAGGGACCTTTTTGTCGACCGTAGCGATACTTCACAGACTGAGGTTCAATAGGTCCATCAGGGTGGAAGAGATCATCTACTGATGCAAGCAAGATTTCACACAGACTAGACACAGAATATGGCCTTTTAAGAGATTTTTGCAAAATACTGTGGTATGCACTCCCAGGGAAAATTCTGTGTTTGGAACAAAACTTTCCTTTCTACCCTGACCTGTCTCAAGACCTTCTGCCTTGAGAAGGATCTTCCTCCTCCACACACAAACTGACACCTAATACTTATGCAAACAGCATCCAGTTAACAACATAATTATGAAGCTGTTGTCATCATTTAATGCAACTCACAGACAAGAAGAAAATTCCCATCAATAATTTCCCAGATTCAAGAAGAGAACACACTCATTTCACACTTCCGCTGGCACTTGAACCAAATAGTTTCAGAGTACTTTTTTCCAGGCAGTTCATTTAACAAATAAAATAATTCCCCCATCATAAATATGCTGTCAGCTACACAGATTCAGACTGGCCTTACTTTACACAGCAGATTTACAACAAATATTCCCATTGTGAAACAACAAATATTTCAGGAGACAGGACCAAAGCATCTTGGAGAGAACTGCTAACGGCATTGCAGGTTTGTACCTGCAGCTCACACCACTCCAGCCAGCCATTATTTCCACAACTTGCTGCTCCATAAACACCAAAGACTATTCCCAGTAACCATGAGGAATTTTATCTTCAATACTGCACGTGCTGCAAATCACACCACTCTAGTTTTAACAATTCTTTCACCTAAGACCATCCAAAATTTAGGGTTCCTACAAAAACCGTATTTCTATCTGCCACCTTCCACCTTGCTCTCCACCACCAAAAGGAAACGAGTGCTACTTACAGTGGTACGTGGGGTTGTTCTGGGTCTGCTTTGGTCAGTTCCTCTTCCTCAACATCCGACTCTCCCCCCGAGCTGCTGTCAGTGACATCCGAGTCAAAGGCCTGCTCGCTGGATCTCAAGTTGGCCATGCCACTGGCCGTGAATCTCTCCAGTTCCTCTGATATTGAATCACTCTTCAGGAAGTTGCTCAGGCCTTCTGAAGTAACTGTCTCGCTCGCAGCTTTCCTCAAGGCTGCTTCTGCTTTTCTGGTCAACATCAGCTGGCTCCGATGCCTCAGGGGGTCCAAAGCTGGAAGCTTGCTCAGCGTTTTCTCCAAGAAGCCGCCCAACTGCTGCTGGATGTGTCTCTCCACCTGCTTCGCCTGCACCACCTGCAAGCGCTTCTGCAGCCGCCGGGCTCGGCTCTCAATGTCAGCCTGCCGCCGCAGCAGGGCCCTCGTCCTCATCTCCGAGTCCAGAGTGCTGTGGTGACCAGCCAGCAGAGAAGGTTTCTGCTCCTCCAGCTTGCTGCTCCCGACACCGGGCACCCGCGTGTCCCCGCTGCCGCCCTCGAGCACCCACTGCTGCTCTGCGGAGTTAAGGGAGGATTTATTTGCAGTGCTATTATTGCTAAAGGGAGTTGCGTGCTCTGCATCAAGGCTTCTATGTGGAAGAGTGCAATTGGTCAAGCCGGTCTTCAAGTCCCCCAATTCAGAACCTCCTGTATTATAGTCAACAGTCTGGAGGGCGGCAGAAGGAGGAGCACACTTCCCACCATTCAGAGAACTAGAGTTTTCATGGTCTGAATTGGTACTTTTGGCCAATTTCTTGGCCAAGCCATTCACAGGCGCTTGTGGGAGAGGTGGCTGGCTATTAGTACTCATTGTTTTTAGATTCTCCAAAGTGAATTCCAACACTGGTTGCCTCCCCAACAGATCACTTGTTTTCAAAAAGGACTGAGATAAGAGAGAGTGAGATTTAAGGACTGTCTGCTTGTTGAAGACTCCTTGCAGCTTCAGAGGCTCTTTTGAAGAGACAGATGTTACATCCGAGCAGAGATAAGAGGCCACTAGCGGCTGCAGCTTGCCCAGCTCTTCCTTCGTAGGGTTGTTTCGGAAATCTAGACTGGGATCCTCCGGAGCAATGGCTTTCCTTTTGGTGCCGTTGGCAGCCAGGAGGATGTTGTTGGCGTTGCCGTTGCTCTCGGCACTGCCAGGCGACAAGGTGGAGGACGGGGGAGCCAGCTTGAATCGGATGTGGTGAGCTTCGGCTGCTGCGTCAGTGAGAGCGGGCGCCATCGCAGCCATTCAGCACAGAGACACGGGAAGTCCAGCCTCTCCCGCTGCCGAGGCCAGCTCCACTGCCTCCCACTGCCGCTCCCGAGGGCAGCCTGCACAGGGAAGGCAAAACACACGGTCAGGCACTGCGCTTGGAGGAAATAAATCAAATATTTTGCACAGCGGCGGCGAGACGCGGATGTGACGCTTGCGCTTCGTCGCGCCGAGCGCAGCGTCCTCCCCCTGGGAGCCCCAGCCCTGCTCAGCAGAGCCAGGCTGGCACCAGGGAACAGGAACACACAACCCAGTCCTCCCGAACCCTAGGATCTCCCAAAGTTAATGCCTGTCTGTAACTGCTACTCCCATCTTCCAGTTTATCCATGAGCACAGCAGAACCCTTCCAGGCCTCCATGAAAGCTCCAGCCCTGGATGCTCCTATTCTTCAATGCCAGCAGCTCACAGACTTCATCATTAAAATCCCTGAGCTACACCTATGAAATAGTTTTCAGCGTTTCTACTGCCAGCTCAGGGGTCTTAAAAATGACAAATTTGACTATAACACGTAACACAGACAGGGCTTGAGGAGAACAAATCTCCCTATGCTTAAACTCCCAGTGGCTGAAGAAACCCCACCGTTTCCCTGAAACTTGGATTTCAAGAAAGTCGCTTCCCTGGTGTATATGAAACCTACTTTCCCAGAAGTACATTTCCGAATGAGCCAGGTGATTTCCAGTGTTAGCAATTCCCATTTCTCTTTCAAGAGCATGGATAAAGATTAACCCACACACACAGAGAGGAGTCCTACACTGACTGGCAGAGCAAGCCTGGGTTTAACTCAACTAGAGCAAACAAATCAAAAGAAATAACTGAAGACTCTTCGTTTCTCTACACTGCAGCCTCTTCCCACCCACCTTTCAAGTCTCTGGTCACTTACCCACTTTCCTTACCACTAAAACTGTCAGTGTTTTTAAATGCCTTTTTTAATTGCATTTAAATAATCCACAGCACTGATTGTACTCCCAGTAAAACAGTTACCTGATTTTCCTTTTACTGCTGAAGTTATTTAGCATCTTCGTAAGATATTTCAATGTCAACTTAATAATAAAAAGTTGCCCTGATCTCTTGCCTGATATGCCAATCCTCTAATTTCACATAAATTTGCATAAGCTTGTTGTAGCTGTTCATTAACACACCCAAATGACCAAATTAATGCACCACTTTACAGGAAGAGCAAGGACTATCTAAAGTTTTAATATGTTTAACAAGGAAAATTTCACAGCCAGTTTTGTTTCTGGGCTCATCCAGTTGCTCCCAACATCAGATTCAGGTGCTTCTCTGTAACAGGGACCAGAAACACATCAAGGCTGAAAATCAAAGTACTAGAACCTGAATTTTTGTGAGAAGTCAGAGATGAGTTACAGAAACAAACCCACATTCCCATGGAGGGAAGGCTCAAAATTATTTGCTCTGTGTGGTTTCCAATGAGTACATACATTGGTCAACTGTCCAACCCCTCACCAGGTCCAAAATACAAACCCTCCAGTCCTAGAATCCCAAAATGATTTGGTTGGAAGGCACCCTAAAGCTCATCCAGTTCCACCCCCAGTCCCCTGCTGCCCACCCTGGGGCACCAGCCCAGGGCATGGGGGTTTCTGGGATTGGTCATGTCCAGCCTCTCACCCACCAGTCCTTCTTCCCAAGCTGCTCTCCATCTTTTCATCCTCCAGCCTGGACTGGTCCTGAGGGTTGTCCCTACCCACCTACAAACACTTTGCACACGAGACATCTAACAGTCTTTCTAACTCACTGTCCATAAAATCCAGTTAGGTGACACAGAAGGAGGAGACAGAGAAGGAAGAATACACTCCCAGAGGAACTGACTACAAAAAAGCTGCTGCAGCAGAAATATCAAGATGCTGGAGGTGGGTTCAGGCTTCCCAAGTCCCCTACTCACAGAACTTGCAGTATTCTGTAATTGACTACACTTTATCCTCACTAAAAAAGGATCTGCATGTCTAAAAGTTTAGGCCACACTCACTGAAAATGGCTTTTAGTCACCATTTGGGTCCATAAATAAAAACTGAACATGCCTATTCAGGGAAGCAAGAAAAAAAAAGGAACTTGCAGGGAACTTTCCACTTGTAGCTAAGACACCCTTGGGAGAGGAGGGAGGAAGACTGTCAGAATAAAGACTTCCTCCACTCCAGCCTCCTTCCAAGACCTTCACTAGAGACACACACGCTGGAAATGACTGCCCCTAACGAGTTCCTGGTTCTGCAGAAACATGTGGGTTTCCCTTCCAGAGGGAACTCTGGCTCAGGGCTCTCCACCACAGTTACCACGAGACATCGACAGCGGCTTTGGAAACACCCAACTGCAAAAAGAGCAGAAAACCCTCCCCTTGGTGCTAAATGACTCCTCATGAACGTAACTGCACTGCATTGCAGCCAGTCAGGAGTTTGCAGCAGATGCAGGCTGAAGAGAGTTAATTTGTAGGTCATCAACTTAAATTAACAGAAGTGGGAAACGGAAGCAAAACTTCGACACTGCCTTTTCCTCCGGGTTAGCAAACCCACTTGAAAACAGCAAATCCTCCTGCTAAGCTACTGCAAACCTCCTTGGCTCCACTTTTCATTGAGTGGACAGCATTTAGAATACTTTGGAAGCCTGGAAGGCCTCCTCTAAGAACAAGGCTTTGTTCTAGTAGCTTAAAGATGACCTCCAAAAATTATTTGGGCTATTTTTTATATTTTATTTAAGTCATTATAAACTCTCTGTGAGCTGGACAGCACTGGCTTCTCTAACACTGAATTAGATCTCTACTTTTATGAGCAACCCCTGGAAAAGACATTAATGAACATTTGTAAGCATGTTCCCTCCCTCTGTTTGTAAGTGTGGGTTGTTATTAAAGCCATATTACACTTATCAGGAATTTCTTCCTAACAGGGAATTGGAGGGGAGAAGTTGTTAAGGCACCTCTGCAGAAAGAGAACAAAGAAAAGGAAAGGTCATAGTATGGGAAGGGAAGGTCATTCACACAGCCTGAGGAACTTTCAGAGCATTCTGGCAAGTCTTACAGTAATTCCAAGAATCTTCCCCAATCTGTTGCCTGCTCCTGGGACCCAAACTGTGCTGGCAAATTCTACTGAAACTGCTGTCACCCATCAGTACCAGCAGATCCATGTGAGCACCCACAGGTCCCTTTTTTCACTGTTCCCCTGCCAAGGGTCTTTAATTCCCAGCACCGAAGGTGACACATGTGGGACCAAGAGGCTTCTGCTCTGGCACAAGCCCTGCTGGTAGAGAACTGCCAGAGTGACTGGACACTGCTCCACCACCACAGCTCAACTCCAGCCCAGCCTCCAGCAGCCATGGCACAACCCCTGTGCTGGATCTGGCTTGGGAAGATCCAAGAGGAGCTGCCTCTGGAAGGTCAACTGGTGTTTACAGCGTGTCTCGAGCTAATACTGAATGAAGGTTCTTCATTTTCCCTTCAGAAGTAGAGCACTGCCAGAGCACTTAGCAGTAATTAACAGAGCCAAGATGAAAGGCTGCAGCAAGCAGGTAAAACCAGGGTAACCGTAACTCCCCATCTTCCCTCGGTCCCCAGGAGGCCACCAGGGCCACCAGGGCTCCTCAGGGGGCTTCACCCACAACTCCACCTCAGCTACCCAACACTCCAACTGGAACACTGAGCAGAGGGAGGAGTGGGAACACGGCTGAGGAACATGGGAGGTCAGAGGGGCAGGAGGAACACACCCTGTCACACTACACCCCGGAGCAGCACCGGGTCATGACACCCCTGAAAACAATCCCCCAGCATGCTGATTTATTCAACACCCTCTGCTTCTAAAACCCGATTTTACAATCAGACGTTGAAAGGAGAACTGGGTTTCCAAGCACATGATTTTGTGCAGTACCTCAGAAAATAAGCCCAAAACAAACACAGGAAGTTTTGGCTCTTTGAATTCTTTGTGGAAAGAGTTTCTTGGGGAGAAACCAGGCACTGGGCTTCTGGTGAGGGTCTTTAGAAACATGGGAGCTCTGAGCACTGGACACAGGAGGCACCTGTCTAAACTCACTCCAGTTTGCCTCTGGAAGAGCTGTCCATGCTCTCCTCCCAGACATCAATCCCACCATGGCACCCACCTGGCTCCATCACCTGAGCCCTCCACCCCTCGGCCACACACATTTATCTCACATATTTATGTTCCTGGATTATGGTTTAAATCCCTGACATGATCCCAAATTCCTGCACTACTGCACCCTGAAACCCCTTCACCCTGAAACCCCTTCACCCCAAGCTCTGTCCTCCCCAACACCCATTTCCTGACGTACACAAAGGTGCTGTTAGAAGCAATAAAAGCAAAGTTACCCTGAAGGAAGTGAGTATTATACCAATTCCCACTTCCCTTCTCCTCCCCCACTACAAATCAACAGTGCAGCCAACTCTCAAATCTGTGTGGTTACAAATATGTTTCAGTCAAAAAACCAAAACAAAGCACACCAAAAAACCCCCAAACTTGCTAAAATAAAATCCCTCTACACTTCATTTTGCAAGTAAAACACATCATCTGTGCTAACCTCAGCAGGTAAACACTCCCTGGGCCCTACAAGCATTTTCCACATCCACAACGTCCACCTACCAAAGTTACAACTACTGTGCACAAAAGATTCTCTGTGTGCCTTTTGTTATCACCTCTCAACATTTTGTAGTTGTAAGACAGGTGTTTACCAATTTAGAAAGGGATTTACATGAGAAGCAACTCTCAAAGCTTTAATTAAGGAAACGTGACAGGCAAGTACAGGACGATCACCTTATTGATAAGCCAGTTACCACGTGCAGACTGTGTGCTTGCAATGACCCACATTTGGGAAACAGGCTCTTTTTTTTTTTTTAATTAATTTTAAAAAGGTTAAGAACATACACAAGAACCACAGATTTTTACAATACACACATGAGCACATTCCACAGCTATTAACACTACAGACTTGCACCTAATCTCCCAGGGAAAAATAAGAATTTTAATAGTAAGAACACCCCAGAAATATTACTGAGCTCCACTTGTATTTGTTTCCAAAGAGAAGCCCTCAAGATTAAACTAAAAGCTGCTGTTTCCACTGCCTTGTCCACATGAGTGGCAGGGTCTGGTCAACTCTGAGATCTCCTTCTGCAAGAATAATTCTCTTACGCCTGTGAATTCTCATTGGATATAAAAATAAACCAAACCAATTGCATCATCTGAGGTAAAGGAGCTTTCATCAATATGATGTCAGAAAGAAAAACAGAAGCCACAAAGCAAGATTAACTGTCATTACTGCCAAAAAAATCTGGAAAAATTAATAATTAAAAGCAAGAATGCCTTCACCTGGAAAACTAAGTGGCTGGAGATAAAAATACCCATTGCTGTTAAGCTACTCTTCAGAACAAAGTTGCAGTTTAGAGTCAAATCACAAGAAATGTGGTTCAAAAATAATAACGGGACACCTGCAGAAAGCAGCAGCCTGTCAGAGACAAAAAATAAAAAATAAAATAAAAATTTAAAAAGCTTTAGTTGTGAAATCCGGGTCTCCCCCATCCAGTATCAGAAAGATTTTGTTTTTCTTTCGCATAATCTGGGCAAGTTGCCCAGGAAATATGAAAAACTGAACTCAGGACTCAGGGAGCAAGTTAAACAAAAAACAGAACTGCCTTTTAATTTTAAAGACACATTTTCATTCACTAGGTACAGTCATACCCATCTTTGCTCAAAAGCATGTAACTGTTCCCAAAACTCCTAACACACCTCTGCCCCATAAAGTGGCACCACCTTAATACTTCATATGTTATACTTAGTATTTCAGAACAAGGCACTGGCTGTCACTACAAAAAGTCCTTTGGAGTGCCTTGGGACAACTGGCCATGTCCTCAAGAGTAACAGCCCAGAGAGGAGCAGAGCTAAGTGTCCCAAATCACCAGATCCCTGGCCAAGCTGGCAGCCAAGTTTACAGACTTTATTCTGCCTGGAGTTCAGAGCTGGGTTCCTCAGAACAGAGCACTCAGCTGAGTGATCTCAGAGGAGACAGCACAGCCCACCAGGACTGCCATGGCAGCACCCAGGAACACGGTGACAACAACTCCAGAGCAGAGACACTCGTTTAATAAAAGGTGATGTTCACTCACACATCACAGGTCCTAATTACAGCCTGAGCTGGGCTTGCTCTTCCTCATTTAGTGCAAAGCAACCTCACAGTAACCTTCCCATCACATCCTCTGTCGCTGCAGACCTCGGCAGGAAGTTATAAAGATTTCAGAGAGATGTTTCCCAACGTTTGAGAGCTGAAAATGAGAAATCTTTAAGGTCCACCTTCTGCAAAGGCCTCTGAGGCCTGAAGAAGCTCCCAATACAGAAATACAGATTTCAATTAAACTTTTCCTTCCACCAAATCTGAAAAAAAAACCCAAAAGAAAGTTTGCAGCAAGAGATTAACTCAGGCACAGATGAGGATGAGGCCTGTTCAGGCTGACAGCTACCCCCATTTCCCCTTTTGAGATATGATTTTGTTACCCTTCTCCCTCATTTTATCAGACAAACAGCACAGTTTTATCAATAAATTCAGATACTGCACTGTCAAAACTCCAGAATTAAGTCTTCCCAACTATGAACATCTCCCATTTCTCCATTTGTCTCACTCTCCAAACTCTGCAGTCACCTGCTGGCTGCACCTCATGGCAGAAGAGATCCAGACTGGTTTTCTAACTTTCTTTAAAAAACCTGAACGAGACCTCATCCAAACTCTCTTCTTCCAAAAACACAGCTCTGAACTCGGGCCGACGAGGACACTTGCAGGGTTTAATGGAATTATGTTTACTCAAGTCCTGCATCACCCAGACTCTTGCTGATTTGGGTATGACAACTCCTGGCCCAGCTGAGACAGAACAGAAAGCTTTTATTCCAAATTTAAATGATTTGTCACAGAAAACTGCATCCTCAAACATGCAGCCAAACTCCTGTTTACAGGGAAGGATTTTCCAACCGAGTCTTTGCTGCTTTTCATTCCAGATAGACATTGTATTCCTGGAAGTCATGAGCAGGGACATGGTATTTATAAAGTGCAGCAACGGAAACGCTGCTTCTCAGATCACCTGCCACTGCAACTGCCCAGTGCTCAGAGCTCTTTTTAATGGAAGGATAAACACTGGGAAGAGAGGCAGGCATGCAGAACTTACTCATTATTTGGTCTCATCACTATGTGATCCACCTGAGACCCTTCCAGGAAGTAAATTCCCATTTAGGCCTAAGCTGACCCACCTGTTTCTCTCATAGTCCAGAAAAAAAAAAAAAAGAACAGAAAAATGCAAAATCGGGTGCTGTTGGGTTCGGGTTGAGATAGCACTGACCTACTCTCAAAAAATGGTCCCAGAAAAAGGTAATTTTCCAGAAGAGGAAAACTGTATGGAAGGGGATGGCGGGAAGGCCCATAAATAAAAATGTGTGCTGCTTGCCCCTCTTCCCACTCCCCAAGCTTTCCCTCGGGCTGGGCCTAAGAATCCTCAGGGCTTATCTTTACCTCGCTGTCCACTGAGTCCCATCCTCCCTGGAAAAGGCTTTTGAGGTTCCTGAGGACAGGCAGCAAGTGGAGCCTGAGCAGGGAAGGGTGGAGTGCTGGAACTCCAGAGACAGTCTTTGTTCCGGGCGTTCATTAGATAATGGCAGTGGCCTTCACCAAAACACGAGTTATAAACAGGGCAAAAGGAAGTGACTTTGGTCACAGAACCGCTCAGTTTTCACCCCTGCCTTGCATGATGTCAGACTCTCGCCAGCTCTCCGGTTACCGGATGATCTCCGAGAGCAAATGGGACTAAAACACAGCATTAAAAAAAAAACAAATAAAAGCAAAAGAGGGGGAAAAAAGGCGTAAGAGAAACCCACAGCCACATCTGCCCGGTCATCTGCTGCTTTATCACCTCTGACGAGGGAACACAAGTCACTCCTCATTGCTAAATCATTACAAATCAGCTATAACAGTACCACAACCAAGTTCCACAATTAACTGCTCCTGCAGCATATCAATCCATTAAGCCCCACACAGCTGTGCTACCTTGGCAGTGTGGCTACAGAGGAAAAAAAAAACACACCATCGCCATCCCCACCGCGCCAAAAGCCAGGCCGCCCGGATCTGGTGCGCGGGGGCGGGCGGGGAACTGAGCTCCGGCACCGGCCCGGGGCTCCCGGGGCTCCCCCCGGCCCCTCCGCCGATTTAAAACGCTGCTGACTTCTCAATTAAAGGAAAAAAAATATATATATATAATCAGCTTGAAGAGCGTCGCTGTTCCCGTGCCAGAATGGAAATCCAAGAGGATACGCTAAAGCAGGGAAGAGCATCAGAGGTTCCTCCATGAAAACAAAGGCTATAAAAAGGACAAATATGGTTTTAAAGAGAAAACGCCTGTACACAGACAGATGCCCGGACTGCCAGCTCCGGCAGAGGTTCAGGGGCACACAGAGCCACGGTGACACCTCGGACACCCCCGGAATGTTGGAGCCCCCGGAGCAGTCCTGCCCGACTTCCCAGGCGAGAAACGCGCTCCTTCCCTTCCTCACCTGATTCCTACAGGCACAAAGCACCCCGCACACAACACACGACATCATGGAACCACCAACACGGCCCTGGCCCAAACCAGTTCAAAAATATAATGGTCAGTCAAAACAAATAAAAAACCTGCAGTTCCTCCCATATCCTGACCGGTTTCATGGAAAACTACAGTTTGTCATTCAAGTGTATTTTACATAACAGGGAATATTATCTATGGAGTGCCTGCCTTCTGCTCCACCTGGACACAAATTCAAGGAGATGAGAGATGACACCTCGGTTTGGAAGGTGGGTCTGATTTTTGGGGAGAAAACAAGTTTAGTTCCCAGTACATTTAGCTGTTTTATTTTTCCTCCTACATAACCCCCATTTATAACCCAAATGATGGAAATTTCTCCGTAAGCAAGCACTGGAAGATGCTAATCCCGTGATGGAAGTAAACACACGCAGGGATCACGGAAAGCATTTCAGGATAGCCGCACTCTTCCAGCTAGTTTTGGGGAAAATAATCCTGGATCGGCAGGGCCGGTTCGAAAGAAATAAAATACAAAATACGCGGCTGGAAAGTAAATACAGGGAAAGGGTTTTGGAGCTGGAAGCCACCTGGAAAATGACGCTATTGTGCACCCCGGGAGCAGGGAGAGCGCCCGGTGACACGGCTCCCGCCGGTGACAGCCCACCGGGATTACCGGCACCGCTCCGCTCCTATTTTCCAGGCGGATTTGGGGCCGCGGGACCTGCTCCCTCCACGCGTTTTGCAAGCTTTCAGGTTATGCAATTTAATTTTTTTTTTCTGTTTACTTTTAAAACTTCG
>VXAX01006433.1:161528-176135 GCA_013399835.1 Leptocoma aspasia
GGGGGGGACACGGGGCGCCGGTGGCCCGCAGGTGGCACCGAGGCGGGAGCCGGGAAGCGCGTGGAGCGTCCCGCGGGCCGCAGCCCACTCGTGCCCCGTGCGGGGCGCGGGTCGGGACCTGCCGGGGGACCGGGAGCTGCGGCCGGGACACCGAGCCCCGGCGCGGGTGACGAGGGCTGCGGTCCCGCCGGGGACACCGGGCCCCGTCCCACGAACGGTACCAGGCCCGTGTCCCACAGGTGACGCAGGGCCCGTGTCCCCTGCGTGGCCCTGGGCCTGTGTCCCGTCGCTGCCGCGGGTCCCTGGCCCACGGGGGACACCGGGGCGGTGGCACTGCTGCCCCGTGTCCCCCCGGCCGTGGTCCCCAAGGAGCCCAACGCACAGGACTCACCTCGGTCCCTTGTGAGCCACACGCTGCTGGCCTCAGTCATCTCCTCCTAGATACAGGAAACTCTTCCACTGATGTGGGCACAGCCGTGGAGCTCTTCAGCTGCTGCCTCTCTTGCTTTTTAAATTTGTCTTTTAGTTTTTATCCCAGTCACAGGACGGGATTAATTCAAATAAAAGACTCAGTTCCACGTCCCACAGGCCAAAAAAGCAGGTGAGCTCCTTCACTTCTCACTGATGGTCCTGGTTAATCAGAGTTGCTGCTTCCCTTTGGGACAGCAGAGCTGGGGAGAGGATCATGGAATCGTGGAATGGTTTGTGTGGGAAGGGACCTTAAAGCCCATCCAGTGCCACCCCTGCCATGGGCTGGGACACCTTTCACTGTCCCAGACTGCTCCAAGCCCTGTCCAACCTGGCCCTGGACATTTCCAGGGATCCAGGGGCAGCCACAGCTT
This sequence comes from Leptocoma aspasia, assembly GCA_013399835.1. NCBI lineage: Eukaryota > Metazoa > Chordata > Aves > Passeriformes > Nectariniidae > Leptocoma > Leptocoma aspasia. The sequence goes on from VXAX01006433.1 coordinate 162,371, forward strand.
CTCTGGGTGCCCTCTGCCAGGGCCTTGCCAAACTCTGAGTAAATAATTTCCTCCTAACGTCTAATCTAAATCTCTCTCAGGTTAAATTGGTTCCCCCTCTTGTTCTATCTGCTGTGTAAAAAGTTGCTCTCCCTCTTTTTTTCCCCAAGCCCCTTTCAGGACTGGAAGGAAGCTTGAGATGCTCCAAACACACTGTTAGAGGTGGCCATCCTGATCCCACACAGAGCAGCTGCATTCACTGTCCCCACACAGACACTGCCCTTGCTCTACTTTCCCAGGAACATGAAACAACCAGCTTGTTTTTCCTGGTTATCCAGGAAAATCCAGACTATGACCTTATTCTGCAGGTGACAAAGTTTAAAAGCACTGGGATCCCTGCCTTAGAAAAACCCAGTTCTGCTCCATTAAAAATAAAAAGGAGTTCGTGCTTGTGGACCAGCTCTCACTCAAAGTCACAGATTTGGACAGAAAATAAGAAGTTGCAGCAATAAGTCAGTGGTGAACAACAGAATGAGTGCAAACCTGGGTAAGATGTGGGTGTTCATAAACAACTCCTGTTCACCACACAGCTGCAATTCAGCCCTGGAACGATGGATAAATCCAACTTCATCACTGCTTTGCCTTTCTCTGGAGGCACCTAAAGCTCAGCCTGCCCTGAGCAAAGCCCAGGTCCAGCCCTAGGCAGAGCCCAGCTGCATCACCCAGCCCACAGGGACAGGCAGCAATGGGGCACAGAACAGCTCAGCTCTCACTGTGGGGTGGGCACTCAGCAACCAACAGACACAGAACAAATGTCCAGGATGAACAGAACCATGGGAGAAAATAGGGGGAAGCAACTAGGAATGGGTTCATCTCAGTGTTGCTTGTACAGCCAAACCCAGCTCTCAAAAATTACTGGATTAGGTTGGGCAAAAATGAGTGGTAAAAGGGTCAATCCAAGATGCTTGCTTACATGCAGCAGGAGGAATTCCTGCACAGCCACGAGCCTTCCTGGGAAGCTTTTCCTCCAGGTCTGGAAGTGTAAGAGACTGTAATAATTAATTTCTCTGCTGAGCAACAACAGCTGCAGCCACAGGGTGGGGATCTGCTATGGAAGGCAGGAAAAAATAGAAATAAAACTAACCTGCTCCATACCCAAGAGCTTCTTGAAACTCCTGTCGCTGCAGGATGGAAAGTGAGGACGAGCAGCAACAACTTCTCTTGGCAACTTGTGCCAGGGCCTCACCAGGAAGGATTTCTCCCCAAAATCCCATCCGTCCTTGCCCTCTGGCAGTGGAAGCCATTCCCTGTGTCCTGTCCCTCCATCCCTTGTCCCCAGTCCCTCTCCAGCTCTCCTGGAGCCCCTTTAGGCCCTGGAAGGGGCTCTGAGGTGTCCCTGGAGCTTCTCCTCTCCAGGTGAGCACCCCCAGCTCTCCCAGCCCGGCTCCAGAGGGGCTCCAGCCCTGGAGCAGCTCCAGGTCCTCACACCCAGTGTCACACCTGTGTCACACCTCCCACCTCACCCAGAATTCCAGCCAGGACCGTGCAGCCCACTTGGAAGGCTGTGGTAGATTTACAGGTGACACGTGGAGGCTCAGGTGGCACAGGACAGAAAAGAGCCCTGTGCACCCCAAGGTGCCCTTAAACCTTTCCCAACCTCTGTGACTTGCCCAACTCCTGAAGGACAAATCCCACCCCTGACCCAAAGCACCTGGGGCTAAGCCTGCTTTTAAAAGTAATTTATTTGGATTTTCCACATCCTTTCATGAATTGCAAATATATTAACAGAAAAGACTTTTTTTCCCCCTAGGACTGTACAATTTTTGAAATTAAAAAAAAAAATCAAGAAAAGCCAAAAAAAAAAATCAAGAAAAAAAGGACAAATTACATTGTTTCAATGCAAATAGTAACACCACACCCACACTTTGCATTCTTCCATAGTTTTGTTGTAAGAAAATGACAGTTCCCTAATTCTCTTCAGTGAACACTTGCTCACCTGCCTGCCAGTGCCTCCATGCTCAGCCTCTTCCTCTCTGTACCTCCTCAAAGAGCCAAATTTTACTCCTTCAAATACTAATTTTGTGTTTTTCCTTAGAATGTAAAATAGCAGCAAGGGCTAAATGTGACCCTGGATTCTCAGGAAAAAAAGAAAATACCTTTAAGGTAGGATGAACACATAAAGCCAGGAATGCTTTTACATATTGAATCTTCCAAATAGCACAAACATCCTTTGAACATCCCAGCTGAATTAAGAGCTTTTTCCAAGGGGCTGAAAGTTTTACTGCAGTTTTCAGGGAACAAATAAGAAGGAAAAAAAGCACCTGCAATTCCTAGATCTCTGGTCCCCACATGAACAACATTTGTTATGGAAAAGTAAACAGCGCCTACTTCATCCTGCATTTTGTTTAGAAAATATGCTGGGAACCAAAAGGAAGCCAATTAACAGGGTAATTAGTGGCATTCCACAAGTGCTGCCTGCAGACCTTACCAGGAGGTTCTGCTCCATCCAGTGAGGGATGTGCTGGGAAGCTGCCACCAGCTGGAAAACCACAGCAGGAGAGACACAGGAACCTGATGAGCAGGGCCTGGGAGCTCTGCCCTGGGTGCAGAGCAGCTCCAGGGAATCCTGAGCCCTGTGTCCTGCCCAGGGAAGGCTCTCCAGGAAGGGGGAATCACCCCAGAGCCCCTCAGCCCCAGGAACCCCTGTGAGACCCTCGCTCCAGCCCAGATGTGCCACGAGCAATCAGCACTCAATCCATCAGCCTTCCAGAGCCAGCTGATCAAAGTGCAGGGCACAGGCACAAAGCTCCTTTAGCCTCTTTTAATTCCTCAGATTTTGAGGGGGTTTTTTCACCCTTTGAGGGGAATTGAAGCCTATTTTTCATTGCCCATCCTCCTACTTAAAAAAAAAAAAACAACCCACCAAACCACAGAATTCTATTTTTGCTCAGAACTTGGTGATTTTTCAAAGGATAAAAGTGTCCATGTGGCTCTTGACTAGAGAGAAGCTGGAACAGAACAAGTGCCAAGTGGAGAAGGACAGAATTCAAAAGAAATTGAAGTGTGAAGGAAACTAAGAGGCACCTAAAAACCAATAGATTAAAAAAAGAAAAAACCATTAAGACTGATCACAACAAATACGTTGCTATGAAATTTGTATCATTCCCAATTTATTAGGCATAAATTGCTCTTTAAAACTGCTTGTATCATACACTTTCTTTATCATCACTGCACAAAGGGCACCAATTGCTGCTGCAGAATGCTACAGAGAGCAGTTTGGACTCACTAACGTGGCACAGCTTTCTCCTCTCAGAAACAGACCCTGGAGGAAAGGAAAGTGTTCCTAGAATGGGAAACTGAAAGAACAGCTTAAAAAAATAAGGAAAAAGACAGATAATTGCACATTTTTGCATCCTGCTTGGACCACACTTTACAAAACAGTTTTCAAAGTGATAGCAGACCTAAGGAGATACTGATCTGAGACAATTATTTGATGCATTTGACCAAGGTTCTGATTGTATTAAGGCTTCCAGTCTTCCCACTCTCACAGGATTAAGGGTTTGATGTTTCACATTACACTTGTATCTACATTTCTCTCTTGATTTTTCCCTTTATTAATTTTTATTCTTCAAAGGGGAAGAACAAGTCAAGGGGTGCATGAAAAATGAAGCAAGGTGGTGCTGACAGAAATACAAAGTAAACACTGACCTTTCCAAAACCGGGTGAATAAATTAACTCATGGTTAGAACATGAAAGCATTTGATGAAAGCTCTGATCCTGCAATGTGATTCTCCTGAAGTTGCACTCTGGGCAGGGACAGGGGTGTTTCACATGGCCTGACACGCCCAGTCCTGGTTGCTCACTGGAGACACTGCAGCTTTAAGGTCATTGACACTCCCTGGCATTTAAGTTACACTACAATATGCAAAAGTCTTGAACAGCCTGTTTGTCAACATTGTCCTTGGAGAACTTGGAAATGAGGTTCAGCACTCTGCTTACCAAGAAAGACCCAAACTAAGACACATTTCTGGAAAAAGAACAAGACACCTCGTCATTAGTACTATCCCCACATCTACTGGCTTCCATACAGCAAACCACAAGTCTGTCCTCCATGATATTTTTTTCCAGCAAGGGGGAGTCCAAAACCAGCATTTTCTCCTCAGTCACTGCCATAAGTGTGTAAGAACCAACTAGTCAGACTCAGCAGCAGCTGGATATTGCACTGCCATGAACTCTGCTAAGCTCAGGTCTGAGGTGCACTCGTGGTGTCAGTGGAGAACAACGACAGTGCTGGCTCAGAGATGTAGAACCCAGGATGCCAAGGAAGGGGAGAACACGACAGTACCAGTCACACACACTCAAGCTCAGACACTGGCTCTTGGAGGTTAAAATTCATCACTTTCCACGGCGTGGAGCTGCGTGTCATCCGCATCCGTCATGCTGCTCTCCTGGGACTCGTCTGTGCCCACTGTGGGGGGAAACAAACCTGGGGTCAGAGCCTGAAGAGCTTCCCCTGCCACCCAGCCCAGGCAGGGCAGCCAAAGCATTCCAAAAAAATTCCATCCCCCCCCCCAAATTACCTTAAATTACTTTAATTTGTCCCATGTACCCCCAGAGGGTCATTCAGCTGAGGAACTCTTCCACACTTTCTCTGCACAGCCAGGGAAGCTGAACTGTGACACAGCCCAACACTTATTTTGTTTATGCTTATTGGACAGATTAAGCTGTTGGGTTTTTTTTTTCCTTATTAAATTTTTTTTTCTTGTTTGTTTGGTTGGTCTTTGGGGTTTTTTTCTGTACTGCTCAGGTGTGGCTCAGCAATTCCAGTCTCTGTCTCCATCTCCTGGTCAGAACAGGCTCAGCCCAGGGAGCCAGGGCTTGAAATTACCCCAATTACAACAGCAGGGAGAAAAAAAACTCTGGATACTTCCAGAAGTGCTGTGCAGGGTAAAGTTCCCATATTAAAAAGCACACAGGACCAATAAAAAGCAATGTGGTACATAGTTGTCACCTTTCCCTATTTTTCAGTTGAGAATCTGGAATTGCAGGACACAGCATTTGTCTGTTAGTAAGAATCCAAATCCTGCTATTATTTCCTTCTTTGCAGGAAGAGAATTAAATTGCTTATTAGCATTTATTTTCCATCTCCATTTCACCCTGCAGACAGATCAATATTTAGGACTGTCCATGCTTTAGGGAATTTAAGTTCATAATCAAAAGCTGAGAGAAGAAAAACCTGGGCTGTTCCTTTCTGTGAATTACTCCCCATAGTGTTTTATTTTCTCTTGATCCAAATCAAACTGCTTCCATGACCTTCATCAAAAGCCACCTTTTATGTTCAGCACACCAAGTATTTTGATCCAAAATCCAGTTTAACTTCTGAAAAAGCATCTACAGACAACTTCAGTTGCCATCCATTTACTCTGAAATTATTTGATGCTTTATGATAGAATACTTGCAGTCCTGGAAATGTCTTGCTCTCCTGGGATACTTTTAAAGCCTCTCATGATTTATATCAATTTAGAGTTACCACAATCTCTGCCTGACTACATCTAAAGGAATTTCACAACCCTTCATGCCATACTTTCTGTAGGGAAAAACGAATGAATTCTGAGTGAAGAACCTCCAGAACTCCTACTCACTGGGCAGAAATGTTTCACTTATTAAAGCTGGCACTCTGCCCACCCCTCAGGTGTGAGCTGGCCCAGCTGGAGCACAGACCTGACTCGTAGGGGTAGCATTCACTGATCTGCTCCTCACGGGTGATGGGCTCCTCGTCATCAGGCAGGTAACGTTTGTCTATGGCCTCCTTGATCTGGTTGTTGGCTCCTTTGGGATCCAGGTCCATTGCCCAGGAGAAATTCATTAGGGCCAGATGTGTCTGACCCAGCTTTTTATAAACCTAAACATTAAAAAAAGCAAAAAAGGCTATATTACATGAAACTGCTACTTGAAGGTTTGGGCAATGTTTTATGGGAAGTAACAGAGGGTGGGTATGAAAAATTTATTATGTGAGCCCCAAGGGAAGTAACAAATATGTGTAGAAAGAGCAAGTGTTTCTATTTAAAAATAAAGAAAATTAAACTAGCAGCTAAGAGATTTTTATCACTATGGGCAGATGAGGAAGTTATTTATCTGTGTTGAGCATTTAAGCAGTGAAAATACTTCAGTTTGTCAAGACATGGCCACTCTCATATCAGTTTAGAGGTCCAGCTGCTCCTGGACAAATATCAGTGAACACATTTCATCACAAATCCTTTTACCTTTCTCCAGTTTAAACAAAATAAAGAAATCTTGCTGATAGAGAGTTCTCCAGCACTGTGTTAGAGGGAGGTTTGTCTTGGTGCTTCCAAGTGACCAGACACCCTCCAGCAGAAAGTTGCAAAGTTATTTAAAGCTTATCAGCAGAGGAGGTGGTGGGAAGGAGGATTTCTGTCACCAAATGCCACTTCTCTGGCATTTCACACAGGAAAGGTTGGAATGTAGCTGCTTCTTATTCAGTATTTCTGACACAATGCATGAGAATGGGATTCAATATTTTAATAGTTACATGTGCAAATAACCAGCTCTGCTGCCTGAGGGATGGACTATCATCTCCAGCTCTCTTTAACTGTCCTTTGCATTTAAAAGCTGGCACATAATACAGCTGTGAGCACTAAGCCTTATTTAAAGCTTTGGGAATTTTTAGAATACTGCTCTAAGTGGAAGCATCTTAGTGACAGGCATCAAATTTTCTCATGAAGCATCAAAGGAAACCAGAGAACTTACAATCACAGTGAGGTTTAACCTACCTTTCCTATTAAAAAGTAAACAAGAGACTCTTTGGGAACAATCTGTTTCAGTTCTTCAAGTTCTTGTAAAGCCGACTGAAAGGTTGGAAAGAGTGTTTATATTAGGCATTTGAAACCAAACACTTTTAGTGAAACTTCTACCTTACTTTTAAACTAGTTCTTGATGCTGGAGCTGTTTACTCTGCTGTGACAGTCACCTGGCATCATTAAGAAATTCAACTGAAAAATATTTAGTCTGCAGTTAGAAATAAAACAAAGTTTTAAGTAAAGTTTTCCCTTTCAGTGTGCACACACGTTTCTGAAGGCAAGTTTCAAAACAGACTTGGCTTGTCTTCTAGAGACAAAAAACACTGGCCAGAGGAAAAGTCACTGGATAAACGCTGTGGGAAGATCTCTTATTCTAAACAGGGTTCAGGTCAGCAGGGGATCAGCCCAAAACTGCTTCCCTTCTGACTTTTCACTTCACAACACAACCTTGGAAACAGCTGGTTGTTATTGCTGTAATTGGATATGGGGCACTTGGCTGAGTTTTTTAGTAATTTAGTATAAACTCATGATAGGGGGTCAGACTAAAATAATTATTGAAAAAGCAACACCTGATGGCCCCAGATTTTATTACAATCAATACAATTAACACAGCACCCTGGTGAGGGTGGCACTTGCCAAAGCAAATGCTTCCCATGCCCCAGGCTCCTCCTGCAAGGCCTGGTGCTCCCCAGGGTGACCTGTAAACATTCAGCTCCCAAGGCACCCTCATTCCCAGCTACAGGAATTTCAAGGCTGCCATGAGCACCCAGACTGACCTTGTACTTCTCATTTGCAAATAACACTGAGGCTCTATGGAATTTGCATAGTGGGTTCTTGGGGTCGATGTTGATTGCTTTGTTCAAAGTGTCCAAAGCCTTCTCAGATTTTTTCAGTGCATGTTGGACCTGGCACACAAAGAGAGAACAATTCCAAAAGGGGAAAAACAACAGCTCATCTGCCAGGAAAGGACAAACCCTTCTGAGTATGTTTACTTACATGCTCCTTTAGAAAAGTATTTGCCTAGTTTTAGGCCAAGTCTGAACAAGCTTCCTCACAGAAAGAAAAATCCTCCTCCACCTCCTCCCCACCCCAAACCCTTCTCCCCACATGAATGCCATGTACTTACTACTCCAATGTGACACAGCAGGACTGAGCTCTGAGGGTTGATATCAAGTGCTTTCTGGAAATGCATTTCTGCCAGACTGAACTTCTCCTGTTTGTAATAAATCATTCCCAACCCGTACCTGCAGCACAGAAACAATTCTGGTAAGTACCACTGGATTTTAACCAGATTAGTTTCTCTCAGTGAATGTGACATGGCAGGAATGGTTTGTAGCCTTGCCAACCCCATCTAGGGTGGGAAGGGATTTCTTAGGGGAAAAAGCTGTCTAAAATTTTCTTTCTTTATCCATTGGGTGGCTGAAGAACTCTGGTGTGATACACAGGAAAACTGGCTAAGTAACTGCTAAATAAAAAGCACACAAAAGTTATTATCACTAAGTGGCTCACATTCACAGATCTAACTTTTACTGCTTTATATATTAAAAAGCTGTAAGAAACTAAGTGTGTCCTAAGGTATGAAGAAGCTGAGATCTCATCTCTCCAACTGCAACTCAGGAAACATAAAGCACAAAGAATGCTGACCAGCAGAACAAAATAGTTGGGGTAATACAGCCTAAACAATCTGTGAAAACCAACAAAAAATTCCCATTTTTTGCCTTCCTTGTGAAAGCAGCATCCCCATCCTCTGCAGGAATGGCTTTGCTCTCTTCCAGGAGGGAAGAGTAGGAGGTAGATGGTGGCTGTCCCATCCCTGGGAGTGCCCGTGGCCAGGCTGGATGAGGCTTGGAGCATCCTGGGGTGCTGGAAGGTGTCCCTGCCCAGGGCAGGGGCTAGGACTGGATGGGCTGTAAAGTCCCTTCCAACCCAAACCAGACTCCATGAAATTCCAGCAGTGACAGCATGCAGGAGATGCTCCTCCAGAAGGAATTCTGCACCACAAAGGAATTCAGCAGGGGATAAAGCCAAACCTACCAGGCATTGTAGTGTCGGGGGTTGACTCTGATGGCATTTCTAAAACAGGCCAATGCTTTGTCCAGCTCTTCTGTCAACACAAACTCGTGGCCCAGCAGGGTGTAGGCATAGGCATAGTTTGGATCCACCTGGATGGCCCTCTGGAAGAACTTGATGGCAATGTCATGCTCCCTTTGCAAGCTGAAGCAGTTTCCTGCAGCACACCAGGCCTGCAACAACAGCAGGGCAGGAGCAGCTCTGAGTGACTGAGTTGGAGCTGAACACATTTATCCCTCCTGCTTTAAATGTAATTATAAATAACTTACTCCTAGATTAAAAAGTAAGAACAGGAATAAATCAACAGTTAGTTCAGGCTCATTCCTGTGAGGCTAGCAGGGCTAAACACAGCTTCTAAAATAAATAAATAAATAAGCAAGCTGAAATACAGAAATGGAGAATCCATGGACACCCAACAAGTCTGCACCAATTAGATCCTTTGACTAATGACTAAAGCTTTTGAAGCTGTTGAAAAGACCAGAAATAAAACATCCTTGATATTTAAGAATAACAAAGGGGGAGATGGTACGTTATTTCTTCAACTCCCTCCAATTGACAAATCTGGAAATCTGCAGAGGAAGAATTTTAGCAACAACCTCCTCTTTCCCTGCTGCTCAACACCCATCAAGACTGTAAATACCACAGCCTGGGGTCCCTCACTTCCCCAAATTTTTAGCATGACTGCCAAAGCACATAACTATTTTCCACTCCTTGGATTAGAATCTGCATTTCCCTCTACCCTGACTAATCTTACTACAACCACCAACTGCTTCACTGGGTTGGAGTGTTCCACTCTTAGACAAACCAACAGGACAACGTGAATTGGATTTCCTCCTCTACCAAAAAGATTTCCAATATTCTCTTCCAGTTTGCTGAATTCTTAAGAGCACATTTATCAACTCACATTTTATTTTTACCGTGGCACTCATTGAAAGATTTCTGGGTTTTGGCACATCATGACTACATTACCACACACCCTGCAGTTTAATGGACTTTGGTATAAAAATGTGCAACATCATGTTTGCAAATAAATTCTAGAACAAATATTTTAAGTGCCAGTGAATTAACTACAGCAATTAAAAAGTACAGGAAAAAGATATCCCTTATCTCTGCACACTGGCAGCAGCAAGAGTGACTGACTAACCCATGATCTTCCTGGCTGAATGGTGCCAAGGCAAATTTAAATAACCATTAACAGATAAAAGGTTTCAACCTGTTCCACATAAGCTGATATTCAAATTTTAAGGAGCCATTTCAGGCATGAGCAGTTCAACAGACAACCCTGCCACCTCCCTTTCCAGTTTTGCTATGTTCAGGTGTATTCCACTGGAGAGTACACTGGATTAGAGCTCAAAGCTCTGTTCTGAATCACTGATTTTACCACATACAATTCCCCTCTTCTCATTCAAGCCCACAGCATTTTATACCTCTGGTGAGTTTTTATCCATGTCTGTCAAATCCTTAGAAAGAACTGAAAGGGCAACATCTTTCTGCAGATGCCAGAGTGTGGTTGAATAGATTTCCATGCCTTCTACTCTGTAGTTTTCAATCCTCCTCACTTCTGAAAATATTCTCTCAGCCTGAGAACAGAAAGGAAACTTAAAATAAAATTCCACCCACCAAGGCAGAGCACAGAGGCCAAGGTCCAAGGCCTCACATCCAGCCTGAGCATCCTCTTTGGTTTTTAAGTGTTCTACACAGAGCTGCAAGCCCTGAACTTTCCTTTCAAGGGAAGGAAGTGACTGTATCCCAGGATCCTTATGCCAGCAGGAATGCAGCCAGCTCTCCCTCCTGCTGACTCAGCTGCATTCCTGTTTCTATCCACACTGGAGTGAGGCAAAAAAAATCACCCACAAAATCAGAAAGAGTGTAACAGACTTTTTATGGGCCAGTTATGATTGTTAACCAGCTCAATAAAGAGTGACAGGATAAGGGGTGATGGTTTTACACTGCCAGAGGACAGGGTTAGATGGGACACTGGGCAGGAATTGTTCCCTGGGAGGGGGGTGAGGCTCTGGCACAGGTGCCCAGAGAAGCTGTGGCTGCCCCTGGATCCCTGGCAGTGCCCAAGGCCAGGCTGGACAGGGCTTGGAGCACCCTGGGACAGTGGTAAGTGTCCCTGCCATGGCAGAGGTGGGAATGGATGAGATTTAAAGTCTCTTTCAACCCAAACCACCCTGGAATTCTGTGATTAAAATCTGTACCCTCACCTTTCTAAGTGATCTATGAAAGCACCCAGCATATTCCATCTTAAAACAGACTGTGCACAGCTCAAAATCTCCCTCTCCTTTATCTCCTGCACACATTCTGCCAAGGAGTGTTTTAAAAACTTAGCAAACAGGCACATCAGCTGTCAGGACAACAGTGCCAAGGAGAGGTGAACTGTGGGATTACCCTCAACTGCTCACTTCTGATTCTGGAGCAGTCTGGCCTCACCTCAGCTGTGCCAATGCTTCATTTGTGAGGCTGGAAGGGAAACTGGGTCACTGATGTGATCAGAATTAACTAGAATGGAGAGAAGTTTTTTTGGTTTAGAGCTCAAACTGTTGAGTGATCTATTCTAAAACAGTGCAGTGCAAACAATTCCATGTGCACAGCAGGAGGTAGAGACAGGACACACAAGGAGGAGACCCCAACACTTGGATACAAGAGGAAATAACATTAAGAAAAAAAAATTAGGAAAGCTCAATGATAAAGCTTTAATGAAGCAGATTCAATCTAAATTCCAGGTGTAACTTTTATATTCATCCATTTACCACAACTACAAACTCCCCACAGATTTTACAGATCTGCAGCTTTTGTGTAAAACTGCCAAAGCAAAGTGAGAAGAGGAAGGGCTGGCCCCAGTTCCTACCTGCATGTATTCTGCCAGCTCAAAGTAAGCTCTCCCAATTTGGCACAGCACCCAGCCTGTGTTGTAGTGGTGGGATGGCAAATGGCTCAAAATATTGATGGCTTCTTTGCAGTTGTATGAGCACAAGGCTAAATAACCTTTCCCCATGTCCCGAAGAAGGCTCATCAAACCTTCTAGGAGAAAAACACAATAAATAAAAGTGGGGAAAAAAACCCCAAAAGACAGCTGAGACTTATTTACTTGGAAGTGCTAATCCCAAAAGCTCTCCCTTGTGCACTGCTCCTGAATTTGCCTATGAAAACCTTCCAGGAGTTTCTAAACAAAGGTTATACACTCTTAATATTATTAACTTAATTAACATGAGCATGATATTCTGAATATCAGCCTCCAGAAAATACTGAGTCCTTAAACTCTGGGGCTCAGGGTAAGTGGAGTTCTGCATTTCTAGCAGCTATTCAAACATTTCTCTAGGTCTGAGCAGTTTCCACAAGCCTGGTAGCCATGGATACATCCTCTTGCTGCCTGGAAACATTACTGAGCCAAAAAAGGGGAATTCAGCATTTTGCTTAGGATTTTGTGACAATCAGAATAAAGGCTTGTTTTTAAACAAATGGGAAATATCAAGGGAGAGCAGAACACATAAAGCCCATGTTGAGGGGAGATGAGGGTTATGCATAATTATTTTGAATCAGTTTCCAATGATAATAATAGTGTCATAAATGATATACTCTAAATTTTTGAAGTTATACTTTATAACAACATAACACTTATAATCCTAATAACATTACTTATTCTATTATCATAATGAATACATTGCATAACAATTTATAATACTTTATATACTTTGAAAATACTTTAATCATTAATAAGGACCAGAGCTTGCAAGATGTATCTGCTGAATTACCACTCTCAATATTTCTTCACATGTTTCTAAGTTAACAAGAAGATGTTGAATTAAATCAGCTTTTATCACTATACAAAAGTGAGAGCTGCAGGCTAAATGAAATGGGAAAGAAGCAAATACTGAAGCAATATTAAAACCCAGATATATCAGATTTTACTCTACTAGAGTCCAACAGTGCTCAAACAGACCTGCTGCTGCCTTCTGTAGCGTGAAAGCTTGGATTTGTGGTGCAACAGTGGAAATTTTCCCTTCTGAAATGATGGAAGAGTCCAGTTTGGTAATTTCCAAACTGTCATTTAAGTTTGGTTGAGTTATTCCTCCCTTATTTGTTTTACTTTTTGTTTTTCTGTTTGGAATCTTAGGTGGAAACTTCATTTTTAATTTTTTGCTATTTTCCTGCAAATAAGAAAAGTAAGAGTTACACATAAAAGAGTCTTTTCAATTCAGAAATCTAAACTTGGAGAGCGAATCGTGTAAAATTACGTGTAACAACCGTGCCCTGCCCACTGCAGGATCTGTTCTTAGGCTGCTAAAGCTGCTGTGAATATGTGGAAATGAACAGTTGGCTCAGTGGCATGGATGAGAAAGGCAGGGATGTGCAGCACTGGCAGGTTTGGTACCTTGGTTGTAGAACTATCACTGGTAAACAGGCGAGAGCTTCGTCGAGGCAGCGCGTTGGGTGGAGCAGCAATGGTTGGGCTCAATACCTGAGGTGTTGTACTGAAAATAAAAATTTACCAATGACACATTTTAATACTAACAGCTTTTAGCTTTGTTTTAAACAAAAATGATCATCATTTTTGTTTAAAACCATCCGTTTTGGTTTTGTAAAATCCGTTTGTAAAAATCATCCGGGTATGATGATTTTTTTTTTCTTTTTTTTTTTTTTTACCTTGTCTGTGGACCAGAGCTCTGTGTTTGTGCAACAAGAATTGGAGTGACTTCCCGGCTATTCCCACTCTGGGAGAAGACAGATTTTGTTCCAGCCTGGCTGATCCTGCTGACAGCCTGCACAACACAGAGTTTCTACAGGTTTGTTATTATGTCACTCAGGAGTCTCCACCTCTGCTGCACCAAACCCAACCCACTCCACCCACCAAACACTGCACAAGGAGAAATAATTATTGTATTTAAGGAGAG
>VXAX01006433.1:176154-210353 GCA_013399835.1 Leptocoma aspasia
TTAAGGAGAGGGTTCCCCCATCCCCAGGGGAAACCATCAAAAGTGGTTTTCCTTCTACCTGCTAATAACACCAAGTCTACAAAGCTTATGCACATTATTTGAAGATATAGAATCTCCATCTAGTGGCAAGAAACTTAATGTTAAAGTGCTTGTGCAAGAGCAAAAGGGAATTAAAAGATATCATATTTAAAGGCTTTTTCCTACAGAAAGTCAGAAAAAAACCTCACAAAAAAAAAAAAAGAAAAAGGTTTTTGAATTATCCTATTACAATCCCATTCAGAAGCCATTCAGACTGCACAGCACCTTAGCCTGTTTTCAGAACAGATCCTCCTCTAACTATTTTTTAAAAAAAGCTTAAAAATTATCCTTCTGCCCACTCCAGGGACACCAACATTCAATTCAGTGATGGCTGTTTGGAAGAGACATCAGAAAGGGACAAGGGGATCAACACCAGCACAAGCAATGCCAGTTTGTAAAGCTCTGTCCTTCTGTTCCTTTCCCAGGTTCTGTGACCAGAGGATGGTTTAGGTGGGCAGCAAGGAAACTTGCCCACTCAGACAGGAAGCCTTTGGATTCATCCTAATGCTTCATTCACTTATGTAAGTGTTTCCTAGGAAACTGCCTCTGTTCAGCCACAGCTCCACCAAACCTTGTCTGAGACAGAACTGGAAAAGCAAAGTGGAACTGGCACAGTCACTATTTGCACTGGACAAAGCATGAACCAGAATTTAAGCTGTTTATTAAAATGTATTAAATATTTGTGTTTTGCTAGTGGCACAGCTCCATCTGGGCAGGGCCAAAGTGTGGAGTAGTGAAATTTACACCTCGGTGCTGTTGTGTCATACTCAGCAAAGCAACAAAACAGCAGCAAATCTGACTTGATTTCCCAAAGCTTTTCAGCTCTCAAAAAACTGCACCTTACTGACCTTATTTCCATTTTCAGACTCGTGGAAATTTCCCTTCCTATATGTGCACAGTCCACCACAAGCCACTGTTTTCAAATGGTCCTGAGCAAGTACAGGGTGGGAATTGAATCAGCAAACAAAGCACATTCCTAACTGACCCTTTTAGCACAGGTCCCAAATTTCCCTTTCAGAATGGCACAGCATCAAGATTAGTCCAGATGTAGCAACCCAAATTTTACTTTTTGAGGGATTCAACACTATTTCAAAATAGTGCCCCCTATAAAACACCAACACCCCTCTTGCAGATTTACTAAATGCAACTTGCAGATTTACTAAAAATACTGGGAAAAATCCTCAGGTTTTTGTTTTCAGAAAGGAACAAATAGTTCTTCAACTATCACCAAATTCCACCTCTCATTTATCACTATGGCAACTACAGCAGTTTCTTCCTGAGTAAAGCAGACAATTTTTAGTTTCCCCTACCCAAGACTTTGCTGAGTGAAATCATTCTCTCAGTCCTTCACAGACCAGCAACAGGATTTTTATTACTCTGGTCTGTAAACTACAATTCAAGAACTACTTGCAAGAGATCAGTAGCTTCAGCTCTCTTGAAGCTTCAGAAAATACATTAAATAAATAAACAATTCCAAGTCTTCACCCTCCACCCTGCAGATTGAAAAGTTTGAATCTGCTGTTGTTTGGAAGCTTCAGTGTTTGTACAACCCTCTGTGATGGGAGGTGGACAGAACACAGAGATCTTCCCTAGGTTAGCCCAGCAACTACAGCCTGGCCATCTGGGGGGAAAACTTGTTTTTTCCTCTGTATTATGGATTCTTCTTTAAGTGCACTGCAATGTGAAGCTCTCAGAAGAGCAGCTGAGCTCCAGAATGCAAGGTACCTTCTTTGAAGGTGCTCCAGTGGATGGCACATCAATTACAGAGGAGGAGTTGGTGTAGCTCTGTAAATAGGATCCGTCTCCAGGGCTTGGGGTTTCTAGTGGCAAAATTCCAAAGCTGAGAACAAACCAGAGAGGAAGGGTCAGTGTCTGCATGTTAGGCCTGGAGAGCTGGTCTGATGCAGGGGTTAAAACAGACCCAGATAATGGAATATCCTGATCTGGAAGGGACCACAGGGATCGTCAGGAGTTGTACTTCAAGAAAAGCTCTTTACAGTAGCCTTTCATAATAAAGTTTAATCCAGAGCAGTAGCATATTCCTTCAGAGATTCAAGTGAGAACATGGCAATAAGCAATATTTTGAATCAACAATTCCTCTCCAAATAACCAACTGTTTGTTTAAAAACCAGAAGAGATCAACACTAGGAGCAAGAGCAGTTCCTGAAGTTGTTTGGGTTTCCCTTGTACAGCATTGTTCACAAATTCTACCACCACATGTGCCTGAGTGTGCTGTGCAGCACCAGCCCTCCTGTTCCAAACCCCAAACAGCAGCAGCAGCTCAGCCCTGGGCAGAGCTTGGCCACCTCAAGGACTTACCTTGGAGTCAGTGGGCTCAAAGCTGCAGGTCCCCCCAGTAAACTCCGTCCAGTTTTTGGTTTATTTTGAGCCTGTTTGGACAATATGGCAGTTCCTGACCCCAGAGGGACAGAATCTGAGGAAATCACAGCTGAGTCAATGTAAGACATGGAAGAATCCGAATTCAAGGAGGAATACTTTGAATTGGAGGATTCTAGGTTGATTCTGTTCAACTCCTGAAGAATAAAAGGCAGCTCTTAGGTACTCAGGGTATAGTTTAATTAACATTTTTCAGTTAAGCTGGAAAAACAAACTGATTTTAGCACATGATTTTATAATGATTTGAGCAAAACTCACAATTGTGTCCTGGGGTGTCTCCATGAGGACACTCTCAGGCTGTCTGTGGGATATGTTGTGATTAGACACCACTGTTGTGCAAGTGTTGGGCAGACAGCTGCTGAAGTTCTGTAAGGATGTTAATTTAAATGTTTGGTCAGGGTCTGGCTTTTCACCTGTAAGAGTGGAAGGAGATTGAATAGTTATTCCTGAGTCTATATACTGCATATTCAGTCTGAATCAAGGACAGGGGACAAAGGACTTTAGAAGTGTTTTAAAACAGTTCATAGAAGCATAGGACATTTGGATTGGGTTGGAAGGGACTTTAAAGAACATCTCATTCCACCCCTCTGCAATAAGTAGGGACACCCTTCACTAGACCAGATGACTCTGAGCCCTTTCTACTAAAGCAGAAGTGTTCTTCCATTCTTCTGCTACAAAACCCTGGACAATCAATATTTTTAATAATTTTCATTTATTGTTTTTTTCAAGCTATTCTCTCTAAGTGTCTACTAAATGTAGGCTGGAAAGCACATTTGGATTGTTAGATCCAAAAAATGTATAAATCATGAAGATGGAAGAAAACAAGACAGAAGTTTTAAACAATGGCAAAGTATTTTAAATTGTTGCTCACAAAAATCTCTCCCAAGAATTACATGAGTAAAACAGTTCTGCAGACTCACCTATTTCACATAGTGATTCAAAAGGGGACCAGAGGAAAGGATTTAAACTAAGGCTCTTTTGGTAACATTCTGATCCTTTGGCAAGCCGGTCTGTCTTGCTGCAAAAAGAATGAAACAGTTCACAGGGAAACTTCAGAACAGCATTTTTCTTCAAGAGAGTTTTCCAGAAGAAGAGTTGAAAAACAAAAACATGTTGAGAGGCATAGAAACATTCCTCATTTTTCAAGCCCGAGAAATACTGAGTTCTTTTGAAGTTACTTGACATATTTAGACACAGTTGTCAAAAAAAGTTACATAAGCACTAGAATAGCTGAAGAATTTTCATTTTTAGGAAGATGCAGTTTTTTGTAACAGCTTGTTTCTTTTTTGCCAACAGTAACCTGATTGCCAGCCTTCCAGCCATCTTAAGTATCTATGGATAATATTCTTGCAAAGAAATTAGTGGCTAAACTGAACACTTAAGTATTTGGCTACAAAGAAGTAATTTGGAAAATAATTTAGAATAGATATAGTAGACAAGAATCCAAGAGGCCAAATACTCCAATCAATCAATCATTCACATTTACTGAAAGCTTTCTTGCATCTTAGCAAAATCAAAACACTTAAATTTGTCAAGTTATTCTGCCTGGCACCCTCAGAACTTTGATCTGAGGGTTAGAGCTACACATGTATAACACAGGTAGTAAAAATCTAAATGGTAACACTGAGAAACAAGCTGAGAGTTTTTCTTAGGGAAAAATACAGAGAAAATCCAAAGGTATATAAAAAACTCAGACTCTTGGATTGCATTCTTATCCAGCTGGGAAAGAGGAATTTGTGTTTTCAGTCTTTGGGTGGAAACTAAACTATTCTTGAATTCCCAAATCAGACTGATTCCACAACTATCCACCTGAATTTATTGTGCTCTAAAATGGTGTAACCCAGAGAGAGGTGTCTCCTGTAGTGACTAAGGCTATGTTTGACTAAACCTGGGCTTGGTCAAGTAAAAACCTTCCAACTTTACTGGGCAAAATGAAAAAGCAACTTTACCAGTAGACATGTCCCAGTAAGGAGAGTGTAAAGCATGCAGAGTCACCAAACTCCATAACAATGTCATCATGGCTTTTCTGTTTATTCAACACTCCACCAGACAAGATCTGCTCTCCTTCTGCAAGCCTTTTTAAAAAACAAGAGGTTTAAAGGGGTTACAAGGCTCACAGTACTGGCAGTCCAGTGTTGTCACCCTGCTGCAAACAAAAACAGAAATCCACTGTCAGTGTTCACAGGTTTTAAACCACAAAGCAGTTCCTGCAAATGAACATTAAATAACTGATGGATTCCTCTACAACAGGGAGGTTCAGGACTCTGCAGTCAAAACTGGGAGGGAAGAAAAACAAAACAAACCCAAAAGCAGAGGCACAAAATACAGCATGATCAATCCTAGGATGAAGGACAAGAAAATCTTCAAGACACTTGATCTTTGAAGGTGCTTTACAGCTAAAACAGGGCTTAATTTGGCTTTGTTTCCCAGAGAAATACAATCTTAAGGGCCCCCAATTCACTGAGTTAAGAGCCAGTACTGGGATATGGCAGAGATGGATTTTAATGCCTGCCTTTCTTGCAAGAAGGGCTCAAAAGGAGAACAAAGGCTCAATTTGCACCTCCTCCACCTGCAGGAACATCACCACTCACACAGAACTGGCCACTGGCTGTAGGGCTTCAAAATTACTTCATACAACTGCTGGGGTGGGAGGCATTTTTCAGGCATCTGAGCCCAAACATCTGAACAAACAAATCAACTTTTCTTGCCACCACTTGAAATTTTACTTGTAGGTGTATGCTTCTATCAGCACAGACCATCCCCACAAGAAAATAAGGCAGAGCTGTATAAATGAGCTCATAAGAGGTCTGTTTTCTCTCTACACAGCTTGGCAATTCCTGTTTAAGTTACTCAACAACTTGTAGAGGTTTTTGCAACAAGGGTTAATGCTCATTAGATCTGTATCTGAAAGCAAAATAAATTGAACTCATAATCTTTTGTGCTGAAGGACCAATGAATTTCTAGTTTATACAAGACAACATCTTCCAAAGAGAAATCCAAAACAAAAACAAAACCATTTGTAACCCTGGACAGAAGATGAAGGATTTACTTACTTGCTGAGGTCCACACAACATTTTGCAAGCAGGTATTTACACTGTGGGGTGGTACAGCTGTGTCCCTTTAGGAGCCTGTAAGCTTTGTAGGCCTTTCCTGAGCGGTAGTAACACGTTGCCAGTAAAAACAGTGCTTCTTCTGAGTGTACTGGAAAACAGTATCAGTTAGATGTTAATCATTTTAGCACAAAGAATTTGAGGGCAGGGAGTAAAAGCCAGCTATGGACAAGATGGAAGAAAATTGGGTATTGGTACTAGAAATTAATTAAATCAATTTTTATCCACTACTTTAACAGACTTTGAGAGTTCTGAGAAACAACCAAGCCACAGAAGTCCCATCAAGGACAGTAATTGCAGGTAGACTTAAAAGAAGTTCTTCTCAGGGTGAAATCACTCCTGCCAACATGGAGCCACTGTGTTCAAGTTCTGCAGCTTCCACTTTGCAGTGGAACCACTTATTTTAACCAGGAGCCAGATGTTTTGTTAGCAGTTAATTGCTTGCACCAAGTGTCAGCATTCATGCTGCTTTCTCTCAGCACTGCTGGCCACTGAAAAAGGCTGTTTGAAGTGTTCTTGCAGAGAATTATTCTGTAAAGACGTGTCACTATCAAGTCAGGTATTTTTCTCCTGGCTGCTGCAAAAAGTGGATTCTCTCTGATCCTAAATCCTTGGCAATTACCTTCAATCTACCATTTCCCTGCACCTCACAGTGTGTTGTGTTCAGGGGAGCTCTGTCATCCCTAAAATACTATTTTCTTCATGAACACCTGGATTATCAGGTTCTATAATATTCTACACAACATTTCTCATTTCAGCACCAGATCAAAACACCCCAGATTCCATCTGTAAGCCTGACACAAGGAAAAAGAAGCCTTTATTTTTCAAAACTTAGGTTTGTGCTTCCATTGTTAGGAACTGCATTGTGGGCATGGCAAGTAAAATATTTCATTACAAAACAGAGCATGAAATAGCTTATACAGTTTAATTCAAACTATAAGCTCAGGTTGTTCAGCATGAGAAATTACATGATGCTTGTATTTTAGCTTAAGGATTGGGGTGTTTTTTGTGTTAGTGGTTAGGGAACAATACCTTTCAAAATAGAGAAGGAAAGCTGACCACCAGTATCAAGGAGAAAGAAGTACAGAAGAACAAAAAGCTTATCTGAGGTCATGGAGAAAAGGTTAAAGAAATAAAAGGTGCTAGAACACAACAAAAAAGTGTTTGAAGAAGACTTGTGTTACTGCTGCCTACTCCCTGTCCAAGACACCCCAGCCCTGACAGCTTTACAATGAAGTAACAATTAGCAGGGATCCAGCAGGAGATACCTGTTCCATATGTTCTGATTCTCACTGTCTCAATTTCACAGTGCTTTTCTCTCACCATCACAAGACTCTCTTTGAGCCAATCAACATATCTGAGCAGCATTATTAGCAAAGACAGCTTTCAATGTCAAGCCAATTTGTAGAATTTGTGCTGCATCTATCCTCAAGTGCCCTTGGAAGACATGCAATGCTTGAGGGTTATTAAAGAACCCCCAATATTCTCCCATTTGATCCCATAAACCAGATCACTGTCTAAGTGTTTAAGTGCACTGTAAACACTGCACTTAAAGACACAAATCTGAATTTAAGGAGATTTTACTGTAAAATAACATTGCTGCTGTTACGCGATTTGATTTTCCAACCTCATTGCAAGGCATTCCTCTGCTTCCCCCAAGCTAAACTTCATTATCAGAACAGGAGGAAAATAAAGCAGGAGCAGAGGCTCACAAATCCCAAATTAAAATTGAAAAAAAGCATCAGCTTTAAAATTGCAAAGTACACACCTTCTGCATACAACCTTTCTGCGAGGAACACGGCATCGCGGTACGCGTAGTGGTTCAGTGCTTGCCAGATAGCAGCCTGCAAGGCAAGAAAACCATCTTCATTTAATGGGGAGCTTGGAAAATGCAAAAAAACTCATCACCTCCTGCTGTCAAAAGGCAAAGTTCAGCTTGGTTTTACAGAGCCACAAAAAGAAAGGGGAGGATAAACACGCCAGCCAAGTTGTATTTGTTTGGTGTTAGTAAGGAGGCTTAAAAAACCTCACCAAACTCTGCACTGAAGTCATGAATCAACCTTAGAGTGTTTCTCACTCTTTACCACCCACAACCATCCAAACCCCTCAGAAATTACTGAGTTTTAGCCTGGTGCACCAAACAACAACACCTTCAGTGAAGATAAACCAAAATCCAACCCCAGCTGGTCAGAGTATCCCATTAAAGCATCTCCCTGAGATGCCAAACCAAAACCCAACAGGCACAGAAACCTCTCAGTGCTCAAGATGGTCAAGATGAGACTTAGGTTGATTAAAGACTTATGTTGATTATACATCTCAGTATAAAGGATCTTCCCTGAAGAGGCATCAGTGTTCCCTTAAGGGCCCAGGTGAGCAGGCTCCACTGCTTTTTGCAGCATTTTGTTGGGTCTTCAGCCACCTCTTCACTGTCACCAACAGTGAAGCAGCACCCAAGAACAAGTGCAACGCAAATGAAAGAGACAAGTTGTATTCTACAGCCACACACCAATACAACCTACTTCTGATTTTGCTCACACACTCACACTTGGCCAAATCCTGCTCCCAGCTAGTGTTTTCTTTTTCATGAGCACCAAGTTTGGGTTTGTGACAACCAATATTTGGCCAGACTGGAAGGATGGCACAAAACATGCACACAGGTGTACAACCTGCACAGCAGCAAAGCAGGTGTCATTTACTTTGCACTGCTGTCACCAGTAGCTGACATACAAGAGCTGTCCAGAGCTGGGATAAGAGGGTTTTACACAAACTGCTCAGCCAGCTTTCTTCAGATTGCACTAAAAGTTGTCTGTTATCTGCAAAAGAACGCTGGGATTTGAAAAATCATTTAAGATCTGTTCAGTCTTTCCTCCCCACCTACTCCAAGGGTGCTGTGCATGCTCATCAGAGTTTGTGCTCCAAGGTGGGCAGGGCTGGGATCAGGACAGCAGTTCCTTCCCATCTGGGGTCTTTGCTCCAGTTCCAAAGCCCTTTTCCATCAGCAGCAAAAAGCCATTTTGCAGTAGTTTTGCTCTTACTGATCCCAAATGAGATCTGAACTTATGAATTCAAGGCACTGTGATCTAGAATTTCTCTAATACTCATCAGCAACCAAAGACAAATAGAATTTGCTTCTAAAACCCATGAAACACTCCAAAACTAAAAGAAATCTTCCACAGGGAGAGCAACACTGCCCTGCAGTGCTATTCCCAGTGGGAAAGGCAAGCGCCAATTTCATCTAAAAAAAAAAAATCCAAACATCACAGAGTTACATGTACCATATGCTACTTCTTCCAACACAAACTTGACAAACACAGGGTGTGAAAACTGTGCAAGTTCTCTTCACGGGAAGCCCACACAGCCGTCATGAACAGCACACACCAGGGCTCCCAAGTACTACAGGCAATATTATAAACAAATTTCTACAGAGAATCTGTTTTCTCCTATCAGTAGATCCCAAGAATACACTTAAGAAGTCAACAGGTGCTTTTAAGCTTGTGTGAAAGTATTTAGATGTATTTAAAAGTGAGTTCTCTTAGTTTGATCATTACAATACAAACACACTGTTGTTTCTCTCTGGTCGTATTTTATATTTCAGATATGAGCCTCAGAGCCTCCTGAAGTGATTCCTCCCTGCTGCCTTGAAAGGATCTCAGGCTGAAGGTGGTTCCACACCCTGCAGACAGAGCAGGACAAACAGGGAGATAGAAGGTCAGGGTTACAATCTTTTAAGCCATCCCAAAGCCAGAGCAGCACAAGGTCTCCCATTTCTCTTGCTCCCACAAGCAGCTCTTCCTTCACCAAGTCACAAGTGATGTTGAGATGAATCCAGCCAAGCTGTGGCAGGTTAAAAATCCTGTCTTTGCAGGGCTGTAACTCAGCCAGCTTACAAAACAAAGGTGTGGGGGTGGGAGTGGGAAAAACAGGGTCACCTGACTGCTCAAACAAGAACAAGTTGCCAGGAACAATCCTGCCAAAGGCTAAGAGGGGACACGAGGGATTTGGGGCTATGTCACAGCCACTTTGTAAGAGTTACACTACACACTGGCTCAAATAACAATCCTTGTGCAGGAGAGTCCCAGGGAAAGCAAGAACCCAGCTGGTAGAATCCCCATGCTAGCAATTATCATTTTGCAGCTCAAAATGTGCCTCCTGCCCTGAACTGACCCATGCTGGAGTCTGGATCCTCTCACACCCTCTCCTAAAAGAGCAGGAAGAGGAAAGGAAGGCAGCAGAGAATCAGCCATACCTATGCAGCAACAATTTTCCATGAGAACAGATGAACCATGACTGTGCCTCAACAAAGAGGATTTCTTGCCCACCATTTAGGAGAGGAACATTAATCTCAATATGGCACAGTAATTTAGTTTGTTCTAGAAGAAGCACAATGCATATACACAGCACTAGTGGTACACAATTGCTAAACCAGACCAGAAGAGTGTTCTCAGCCCTGCCTCACAGGAGGGAGAAAAGTTGGAAGCGTTTCCACATTTTATTCAAGTGTGCTTGCAGAGAGGATGAACCTCCGGGTCCTAATCACTCTTTTTAAAAATAATTAATTTGAAATGCAAAATGAACAGGGAATTCCAAAACTACCATACACAGCCCTGCAGCGAGGCATCTTCAGAAAGGAGAGCAGGAAAATAAAATCAGATTCAGACATGTCCATCTTCTACCCAGAAAATCCTGTGCATTGTCCAAGTGTCACTTCATATCTAAGCCAAAGAGCTCCTAAGAGACATTCTCTTCTGACAGTTATACAGCCTTGGAAATTGTTTTCCAAGCTGTTTAGCCTATATTGCCATACTAAGCAGACTCTGCCATGATTTCAGTCTTCAGGGTGGGCAGGGAGGAGGAGAGCTCTGGGATGGGCTGTGCTGCATTCCCCAGTTACACAAACTCTGCCTACTGAACAAGCACACATTGGTCCTGCAGTCTGCAGCCAAGTTCAAGCACCATTCCAGTGAGTCACAGCAGATGATCACCTTGAACAGCTAAATTCCAAGCAAAGTGCTCATTTTCTTTCCAAGATGTTTTTCAGAAATACTTGGAAGGCATCCAGCCTGTTTCTCAGCACATGGGACACAGAGTTTTACACTGGAGCTGAAGGGTTTTAAATCGACCATATCAGGAAGTACAGCACAGGGCTGTGAACTCTGGTACTTTGTTCAACTTAAAAGAATTTTAAAAGTTAGCAAAAACCTAAGCAGTGGCCAGAATGCCTTCTGGGACATGAATTTCAAGTAATTAAAGTATAACACTTATAAGGCTACATACAAACACAAATTCTGTTATTTATCTGTCACGCTGTGACAAATAAGTAACATCACAGCTGTGAGGATGTAAGGACAACAGTTTTTCCCTGGAATGCTGAGCCCTGTAGACATCTGAAAGGCTGGGAAAGAACAGACAAATAGACAGGAAAAAAAATCTCTGCAATGACAAAAATGACACCTAGTGTCAACTTTCCCAATCGTTTAATTTAAGACAATTATAAAAACAGAGCTAAGTACGTGGACTTCAGCTAAACTGGGAATTCAGAAACACAATGGACTTTACCAGCCACAAATAACTCCTAAACTTACCAGCACTCCTGTAAGCAAGGAACAAGAGTAAAACTGACAGCAGCAGAACCAGTGCTAAAGGAATGATCTGTCGTTTAAAAGCAGAATCTAAATAGATATAGTCAATCTAAATAAATATATTCAACATAGCAAAGCCTCACCAAAACATCCAAGTTGGGAAGAGGTTAAGAATGGAGAACAGCATTAGAGAGGTCTTTACCTTGCTGAAACAGCACAACAAGACCTCACATTTCTATCAGGAAGCTCTCAGGAGAGCAGATATTTCCACTTGGTCAGTCTAGTTAGCACAGCACTGGAAACATTTGGTATTGTTTCCTGTCAGCTTCACTCATTCACACTGCAGTGCATTCTTGCTTCCTTTTCTATCGTAATCCCATGTTTTCCTAGAATACCCAACTGGTGCAAAACCACCAGCACCACAGCTAACAGCAGTGGTGCAGGATGGCCTCTGCAGGAGAGGGACCAGGTGGCCAAAATCATTTCCAGCACTGCACTGACCCCTGCTCTCAGAGGGGATAAGGAGAGCAGTGGCATCAAAGACACAAACCCCTGGTCTCCAAGAATGCCATCACTGTCACCATTTCCACAGAGAGGGTCAAGTCAGCAGGATGGTTTTCCACAGGAGCCTTTCTTCCCCTTCCACCTTTTCATTAGAAAGAAAAGAGCCAAAACCAAGAATTCTCACTGTGTTCATTACAGAAACACAGTCGTGTTCCAGCAAGACACTGCTGCCAGGAACCTCTTGCTGTAACTAGAAAAAAAAAAAAGCCCAAAACATCCTGTTAAAATGCTAAAAATATATTTTAAGAAAGAATTGGAACATGAATAAGATTATTGATTAAGGAAGATTGTGAATAGTTAGAAAATGGCCATACAGGAAAGAAAAAGCAGCTCTTAATTCTGTGAATCACGACTTTTGGATGGGAAGGCTGAGCACAAGAACAGGAAACCCACCAGAGTTAACTGCAGCGAGACTGAACCACGAGAGAAAAACGAAATTGACATTATTTTCCCTCCTAGGTCTCCCATCAATCCCAAAGAACCAACTCCTTGGGAACAAGGCACGTCCTTTCGCTCTCACGACACGGAGGGATCCGAGCACGCCGCGAGCATTTAACACCACACGGCAGCAAAAGCAGAAAGGTGAGCGAAGTAGCAACAGGTCTCCCGGGGGATCCACAGGGGGCCCCTTCCCGGGAGCGGAACCGCCTGAGGAGCTGCGGGGAGACCGAGACCTCCCTGGGGTGCCCGGGGGGCAACGGGGCGAGCGCGGCCGGCCCGGGGATGGGGACGGGAGGCTGGAAGGGGAAGCCCGGCGGGCTCCGGCGGGAGGGAGGGCGGAGGAGCTGGAGGTCCTGCAGGCCCACCGGCCGAGGAGCCACCGGGAGCGGCCCGGAGCCCCGGGCCCGGAGCGGGCGGGGCGGCCTAACCCGGGCCGGGCCGGGCTTTGGGGCCTGAGCCGCCCGGGGGTCGGTACCTGGACGGGTTCCTGCAGCACCGTCATCCTGCTCTCCCCGGCCTCCGCCTCTTGGTCGCCGAGTCCGAGCGGGGTGGCCCCGGTCCCGGCCCGGCTCAGAGCGAGTCACGGCGGGGCCCGGCCCGGCCGCGGCTCATTTGAACCCGCACCGACCGTTACCGGAGCGAGCGAGGCCGGCGGGCGCCGAGTCCGCCCGAACCGGCGGCGGAAATACCCGAACCGTCCGCCGGAAATACACGAAGGCGCGGGCGGAAAGAGCCGAGCGTCGACGGAAAACAGCTGGGAAAGCCGCGCTCGGCAGCCGGGAGGAAACTACTCGGTGCCGGAGATAGCCGAACTAGAGCGGAGATGGCCGAGTTGGGTCGGAGATGGCCGAGCTGGAGCGGAGCCGCCCGAGCTAGGACGGAGATGTCCGAGCAGAGACGGAGATAATCGAGCGTGAGGAGGCCGGTGAAGCCCGGCAGGGCCTGCGGCTCGTCCCTCAGAGTGCCTTTGCACCCGCAGAATGTAGAACTTGCACTTGGTGCCGCAGAGCGGGCTCTGGGGATCCCCAGGTCTGTCGGGAACACCCGCGTCTCTCGGGGTGCTGGTCCGAGGGCTCCCTCCTGCCATCACCAGCGCGTCCTGAGCCAGCCCGGCCCCTGCGCTGGGTTTGCCTGGTGGTTCCCGTGTCCCCGTTCCCAGTGTCAGCCCGGCCCCTGCGCTGGGTTTGCCTGGTGGTTCCCGTGTCCCCGTTCCCAGTGTCAGCCCGGCCCCTGCGCTGGGTTTGCCTGGTGGTTCCCGTGTCCCCGTTCCCAGTGTCGGGGGCAGCACGGCCCAGGTCATGTCCCCCTCACTGAGGGCTCCGTGCTGATGGTGCTCCCCAGGTAGGTTCAGGCACCATATCACAAAACTGCAGGATCATGTGGGTTGAGAAAGAGTCCCCGGGTCATCGAGTCTAGCCTGTCAATAGCCACCTTCTCAGTAGACCAGAGCACTGAGTGCCACGTCCAGTCGTTCCTTGGACATCTCCGGGGATGGGGACTCCACCAGCTCCCTGGGCAGCCCCTTGCAATGTTTAACAATCCATTCTGTGAAGAAATTCCTGCTGATGTCCTCATGTCCAGGAGTAAAACTGGCAGACTGGGGTATAAGTACAAGACAGGTAATTTGCCAGTTACAACTGGGATGTGTTTGAAAGTGCGATACCTGGCACACAGAGCTTTAGCAAAAGAATGGAGTAAAGATGCACAGGTAAACCTCAATTTATTAAAAATACTGATGCATCAATAGCCACCTGCAGCTAGCAGAGGCTTTCCTTCTCCAAATCCTTCAGTGGGCTTGCTGAATCAGCCATAACAGCACCCTGATGCACACACACCTACACACAGACTCTGTGCTCTCTTCAGTGCTTTGCACTTGCACTCGGCCTGAAGGTCAGATCCTGATGTGCTGCCGAGGGCTGTGGGCAGGGGCTGTATCTTTATGTGAGAATAAAATCTGTGTGTGGAGCAGGAGGGCTCAGCCTGCCTCCTCCCCCTCTTTCTCTGCACCTCTGAAAGGTATAGTTACAAATTTGTTATTGGCAGCAAATCTGCAGGTGTTTGCTTTCAGGGTGTGAGTAGGCAAAGCTTTCTTCAGTCCTTCACCTGAGACGAATAACAAATGGGGCCCAGAGCAGTGCTGTCCCCTGGGATGGACACCTGGTTTCCTAATCAGGTCGATCCAAGTCATTTTGCCAGACAGGAAGGTGTGAGTAACATGACAGTGAAGTGTCTCCTCCCCTGAAGGCCTTTAGCCTCACTTGGTGACGGTGATGATGGTCTGGGGCTCCAAGGAGCCTTTCAAGGAGCACAGTCCATGTTCACCCTCCTCCTGATCTCATGCACTGCAGATAACTTCTCCTGGGGATGAAAGCTGGCTCCATTTGTCTCTCCCATTCCCCAGGGCACAGAACTGACATCCAGACCTTCTTTGGTATGAGAGTCTGTGTTATCACAGCCTGAGGAGATACAGGCTCTCTGGAGTGTGGGGGCTCCTTGTACCTCTCCTCAGAGTCCCCTGGAGTTCACGTAAAACATCCAAACTATAAAAGGTCAGTGTTTGCTGTTGTCTTTGCAGGTCTGGATTTACAGACTCCTCATTCCTACCGTGCAGTTCTGCCTGTGGGGTCACTCACTGGCACCCACAGATGCTTTTAGAAATGTCCATGGGACTAAAGCCACTTTCTCTGTGGAATCCTCAACTTTCTCAGAGGAGGAGAGGAGCAGCCTTGCTGGGGGAAGAGGCATGGAGGCACAAACAGAGGTACAGACATGCATACTGTGCCTGTTCAAGTGCATCATTCCAACCTGCTTTGCTACAAACCAGCTCTGCTTTATCCTAAAGAGACACAACAGGTCCCCAACATAAAGTGTGGCTGGCTCTTCCCCCAAGGGGGCTTCAAGGGCTGGATATTTCACATAGAAAACTGTTTTCCTGTAGTTGTGTTGTTTCCCACTGCTTGCTTTCTGTCTGTCTCTTTGCAGGTCTCACTCAGGTTTTAATTTAGTGTTACTCCTTTCAGCATGGAAGCTGGGGGCTCAAACACAAGGCCTGTGCTCTGCACTGAGGAGTGAGAGTGCAGCCTCTTGGCTTGCAGGGCAGGGATATCACAGCTGTAGCAGGAATATCACAGCTAGCAGAGATATCAAGGCTAGTAGGGATATTGTGGCTTTAACAGGAATGTCAAGGCTAGCAAGGATATCATGGCTATAGCAGGAATATCGTGGCTATAGCAGGGATATCACAGCTCCAGGGCCCTCAGTCCCTGCTGTGGATTTCCTCTATGAGCTGAGGCAGGTCCCCACCTCTCCTCTACTCCATTCCTCTCTGCCACAGCACGTTCTACTGCAGGAGTCGGTGCCACGGCAGTGACAAGGACAAACGTGACCCTGGAGTGAGTGTGCAGCAAGCAGGGTCCCTTCTGGCCCTGTCACCACAGTCCTCTAGGAGGTTAAAGCACAGATAGTACATTAAAAACACGAGGGGCCCAGACCCTGCCCGATGGAAGCTGTAGGAATAGCACAGAGAGGAGCTCCAATCTAATCTTGCATCTATAAACAGCTTATGTTGCTTTTTATGAGCAGCTGAATCAAACAGTGGGAATTGAAAGCAGCTGTTACTCAGTCACTGCACAGGAACGAGCGAGTGGCAGCTGAAGTCAACACATCGGAGCAAAATGCCTTCAATTTCTGGTCAAAGTCAGAGTGAGGACGTTGGAATAAGGAACAAATCAAAGGAAAGTGGTTTCTGCTCCCAGGTGTTCTGCTGATGGGAAGGCTGAGTGAATTATTCACCGCTTGTGGTGATTGCTTTGCAGGTAGGAAGAGGGATGGAGTCACCAGCTTGTATCACACAGCCCCCAGACAGCTCCTGGCTGGAATACACCATCTGCCTGGAGAAGAACCATCCAGGGAGCCCATCCTGGCTGGCCTCCATCCCAGGCAGGACAGGACACTACCCACACCCCAGGGACCCATCACCCCATGCCATGAGGGTGGACCTGGCCCAGAAATACCTGTTCTTTCCCCGTTTTTCCTTTCCTTTGCTGATTCAGGAGTCAACTTTCTGAAAACCTTCAAAACTAGACCTTTGGATCTCTCATTGATACAGAAAAAAGAATGTTTTTCATGCTTTTTCTGACGTTTTGGGGTTTTTAAGGGCTTTTCCTGACTGGGACAAGCAGTGCATTGATGAAGGAGCGGTGCCTGTGGGTCTCTGTGTGACAGGGACAGTGGCAGGGCCAGCAGGTCCCTCTTTGCTCCATGGTGCTGTTCAGCCTGGACCTGGAAGGAAAGCTCATGGGACAGTGTGATGAAGAATGGATGGCCTACAGTTTTGGAAAAGGATTGGTTTTAGGGCAGAGAGGAAATTAAGAACCTCCCAAAACCAACGGGTGTGTCTTTGATGGAACCTGCCCCTTGTGCTCTCCTTGCTCCAGGTCTGCATCTGCAAGAGGTGACCTGGCTGCAGCCCAGCTCCTGGCCAGTGCCAAGGGTGGGGTGATGATCCTCACAAGTCTGACCTCTCCCTTTGCATTCCCTGCCTTTTCCCCTCTCCATGGAAATCCCCTGTCACCTCTGAGAGCTGGTGGAGACCGAGGGGTCTCCTCCACCCACCCTGTCAATAAGTAGTCCCAAGCCAAGGCAGACAAACCATGTAAGGGAGGAAGGAATGAAATTCAATGAGACAAATGTCACAGGGAAAACCTGAAATGGGTAACTTGAGGTTTAAAACCTAGTTTCTGATATGTCATTGGATACCAGGCTCAGGCACACACACAGGTGGTGGCCAACACTTCGTGACAGCTCAGGCAAAACATCCCAGGGAAAGGACATGGATGGAGGAATCTCACTCTTCATGGTGCTCAGATGGGTTCAAGCATTTCTGAGAGCCTGGGAGAGAACTGAATGCAAAAAATCTTTGGGATGAGAGTATTCGGAGTATTCTTTCTCAGATGAACCCAAAATGTCAAGAGCTGTAATTCAACACCACTTAAAAAAGAGTTTTATATGCAAATAGTAATGTGAAGAAGTAAATCTCCTGGCAGCATTTGCCACCCAACCATCTATATTGCTGAGCTGATGAACAGGAACTGGAGAGAAATTGATTAAAAAGAAGATAAAAAGGATGATGAACATTCAAAGTTCAGACTTCTGTCTGCCTGAGTTTTAACCTTCTGATGTTTACAGAGATTTTGGGAGGGGAGAGATTTTTAAATGTTTAATTTGTGTATTTAGCTGTATCTGAAGGTCATTTTTACTTCTTTTTTTTTTTTTTTTCTCCCCAGGCCTCCTGCCTTTTACATAGCTGAGGGGTAGGAGAAATGTTTAAACAAGTAAATAGATAATGAAATAATAAGAAATTGGCAGGGGAAGCTGGGGCCAGGCAGCAATTTGGATTTTCTTTTCTATTGAATAGATTTTAGAGGGATAATTCACTCTCAAAGAAACCTCCTCCCCTTAGCAATGTTTCCCTGTTTTCTTCATTCAGCTCTCAAGGAACACAAAAAAGTTTAACAAACATAAATGGTACATGTTCTGTATTTTTTGTAACATTAACGGGAACACTGATATTTCTCAGTTCAGAAACTTCCTAAGTACTAAATATTTTCTTAGCATTGAGTCATTCACTGATGCAGGTTTTAAAATATTGATTTCCACTGGCTGCTGTTGACCCCCTCAGCTTCTGGCATGTTAGAAAATGTGGCACCATAAAGCACTTCTTTCCTTCTGAGCAGAGACTCCACACAATTACCCAGACCACAAATGACCATCATAGGGGTGATGCTGTCCTGATAAATTTTAATTAGCAGGAGTTACAAATGAAATTCCTTATCATCAACATAGCTTTTGTGCCTTCAGAGCTGGGATTGTTCCTGTGGCATTAATCCACTGCAGGTTTGCGTTTTGGCTTCTCTGCCCCCGGCTGTTACTTGCAGGGTTTCCAATTTTGGAGTGAGCAGCAGGAGACACCACTGAACTCACCTGAAGTTCCTCATTTCAGCCAGACATGATGTGCTTGACAAAAGCTGAGGAGAAATGAGAGTGTGAGGGGTCAGGACATGCTGTGAGCTGGGGGGGGGCAGGTGGAGAGGCAGCAGGGGGGACCCCCCAGCCCGGACCCCCCAGGGATGAAGGGGATGCTGTGCCAGGACTAATATTCCTCTTTCTGTTGCCACTTTTTGCATGCCATCCCCAACCTGGTCAGAGTGATGCCAACCCTTGGAGAAGAGCCAGTACCATTATCCCCATTTTTCTGAGGCCAAGGGAAATGGGTCCCCTCTTGTCCTCACTGCTCTCCAATTTTAGGGTTTCCTAAATTTAACCACCTCCTATTCCAGATTTTCACCCTCTTGGAGCAGCAAGTGATCCAGGTCTCCAAATGTTCCCAATTAGCCTCTGCTGGGAAAGATGCTGGCTTTGTTTATTTCCAATGGCTTGCAACAAAACAGTGCCAAAACTGAGGATAAAACAGCCCTGAACTCCTTGGAAACATGCTGTCTTCAGCTGCTTTTCCTGGAAATCACTGGCACAACCACCTTGTTCCCACCCTGGCTGATATGTCTCAGTGCTTTTATGGAAAGGCTTTGCAGGGTGGTCCACACCTCCCTTCCAGTAATCACCAGTGTCATAGAATCATGGAATCATTAAGGTTAGAAAGGACCATTAAGATCATCAAGTCCAAGCAGAGCCCTTGCAGAGGATGCATTTTGCACCCTAAGACAAGACAGCCGTGTCTGAGATGGCCCCGGGGAATCTCCTGCTCCTACCTTCATAGTTGATACAGCCATTGGCGTCTTCCTGCCCTGCCATGAGCTGCTCCACCTCGCTTTCTGTCATCTTCTCTCCTGGAACAGGAGGATGGAGAGGTGAGGGGAAGGGTTTTCAGCCTGCCAGGGCCTTCCTGTCCTTCCTCCAGATAACCAAAGACACCAGAGGGAGGAGAAGGGGATTAAAGAAGAGCTGTGTGCCACTACTGAGGAATGCTGATGGGAGATGGTGGAGAGAGGACCACACTGCAACTGTTGTCTGAAAAGTGAGGATGTTCTGGAGTCTCCATCTTGCCTGGGTCATGCATGAAGCTGTGGCATGAGATGGAAATGGCCACACATTCAGGATTATTGACTCCTAAAAGAGCCTGTGAGCAGCAGAGTGAAAAGAGCCCCTGTGGTATGTGAGACCAGCCAGCTACCTGAGCCACTTGCCCAGAAAGAGCTCGGGGCCCCTGCCCTGCTCCCCCCTGGGGACAGCCATACCCAGTGTGACCAGCACATGGCGCAGCTCGGCCCCCATGACCATCCCGTTGCCCTCCTTGTCGAAGACACGCAGCCCTTCCACAAAGTCCTCGAAGGTGCCCTGCTCCTTGTTGCGGGTGAAGTGCTGCAGGATTGGGAGGAAGGTCTCAAAGTCCAGCATCTTTGTGTTCATTTCTGGAAGGAGAGGAGATGGGGTCAGAGGTGAACCCTCATGGGACTGAATTCAGTCTCTGAGGGTCTCCTGATTAACTCTCTTGGTCTCTTTTCCATCAGAGTGCAGGGGAGAAGCCCCATGAGGAGATGGAACTATTGTATTAGACTTGAGATTGGAAGATCCATACGAGGAATGAAGTATTAACATCAGGGGACTGCACAGAGACCCCTGATATCAGCCCAAAACTAAACCATCAGGTGGGTTGTCTGTCACCACAGTAATGTGGCCGCACTGGGACTGGTCTGGTTATACCAGTTTGCACCAGTTCAGGATAAGTCTGCTAAGCATCACTTGCCACCATTCCTGTGTGAGGACTGCCTATCCCCTGTGTCATCATCCATGGTATGGGGAAGGGGAGTGAAGGAATTACCCAGGAATGAAGCCTGTCTGCATAATTTCCTTCCCAGATCCTTCACCTTGCAGGGTTCTTCCTACAGGGAATGTAACCCTCTACTTGCCGCCAGGGAGCACAGGAATTGCTTGTCCCACCCTGTCCCCAGCTTGCTGTCACCTTCTGGTTTGGGCTTGCCCAGCACCTTGAGGACCTCAGCGTTGGTGGGGTTGTGGCCGAGCGCCCGCAGGACGTCCCCGCACTGTCCGTAGCTGATCTGCATCGTCCCCGCAGGCGTGCGGTCAAACAGCCCGAAGGCTTCTCTGAACTCTGCAGGGAAGAAAAGCTCGGAGTGGCCCCGTTCCCACTCCAGGGAAGCACGCCGTGCCTGGCAGGCAGGGAAGGGACGGACACGTGCATGTTGTGCCCTCTGAACACGTTGCAGCCCCGAGAGAGTTTGTGCAATGTGGGCTGAGGTTTGCTGGTCTCCTTGGAGTCACCTGGCTGCTCGAGCAGGTTTTGTCACCTCTGCAGAGCTGGCTGGGTGGCCTGCTGGATCCCTGCACCCTCAGCAGCTGGCTTTGCTGCAGGATATCCCTATTATCCCCTTTTCCACTCGGATCTACACTCTCTGGGGCTGTCCCTGTGTAGCCAGAGGCTGTTCCTCCCACCAGAAGCCCTGACTTTGACCCAGGCTGCATCTCGCGCCATGAATGAAAAATACCTTTTCCCTGTCACGCTCTGGATCCTGCTGGCCTTTCCCCCAAGAGGGGATTTGATGTGCAGGGCCTCAGCTCTTGTGTCTGTGGTGAAAAACTACCTGGAAAAAGGATTCCCCATTTCTAAAGCCATCTCTGAGAGAAGCTGAGCTCAGCACTTACCTTCAATCTGCTCTGCCGTGAATTCAATCTGTAAAGAGAAGGAAGCAGAGCTGGGCATGAGATGTGGGCTAGTGCTGGGGGGAGCAAAGGAAGTCTCTGCTCTGGACCTCTCCCTCCCCAGGCCCGGGGCATGGGGCCATATCCATGCCATGTCCCATATCTGTGCCATGTCTGCCCCCAGCTGCTTCTGCCCTCGCTGAGAGCTGAGATCCCTGTGGAGAGCACAGCTGGCAGCAGCAGGGTGGGCAGGCAGGAGGGATGCTCAGACCACAGTCAGGACTATTTTGGGTGGAAAGGATGTTATTTTAGGGCCTGATCACAAGTTCAAGTGATTAAACAGCCTCCATGCTGAGCCTGCTCTTAATAACTCTCCTGCCACAGCTAAAATGGCTTAAAAATGTGAGTATCCCAAGGAATCATGGAAAAAGCTAGTTCCTGTTGTGGAGCTGTTGGATAAAGGATGCTCTTATGTGGAGGAGGCAACACAAGGCAACAAAATACTTCAGGATGGAGACAGTGGGTGGCAGAGAAGCTTTTTATTGCTGCTGGGGCCCCGATACGGGGTCTCAGCAGGAGCTGGGGGTTTGACTCTGCAGCTCCGGGAGCGCCGTCCTGGCTCCCTCCAGCGAGTGCTGGGCAGGGCTGGGTGGGGAACACTGAGCCATCTCCGCAGCCAGGACAGCATCACTCCCAGCCTGCTGCATCCACACAATCGGATAATTTTCCCCTCCCAAGGCTGGCTTCCAGCCTGGCTAATGCCATTTGCAGAGCGCTTTGCCTCGCCTGTGCCTGGCAGATGACAGGCACAGAGAAACACGGTGACGTCTTCATTCCTCACTCACCTTCACGCTCTTGGGATCGAAGGCAGGCTCCGAGCCTGGAGCTGCTTTGGCTGCTTCCTTCCTCGGGTCGGGTTTCTTGAGCGGCATCGCGCTGGGATTTGCGGAGGTGCGGGATGAGTCCTGCCGCCCAGCGAGGGAAGCGAACGCAGGGATGAAAGGCAAAGGCTGCTCCTTCCCTTATATACGGAGCCCAGTGCTCACCCTGGAGGGGCAGGCCAGCTGCTGGAGCAACTGCTACTTACTATAAAAGGAAGAAAACTCAAACGAGAGGGGCCCCAATTTGACAATTGCCCATTGTCATCGGCTCCTGGCTCCACGGAGCCACCAGCCGCCCCCCCCCCAAGCTGTAAAAGGGGGGACATGTCCCCCTCCAGCACCTGCACCGGGTGGGCTGCATGGGGGCTGCTTGCTAAATGATCACTGAAACCTAAACGCGAATGGCCACGGGGGCCAGGCAAGAAAATAGCAACAGGATGGCTGCTAAACCTGCCGTGATACCCACGGCAAAATGCGCCTGTTTGCAGGCAGGCTGCGAGGGCCAGCACTGCAGAGCCCTTTTAAGACCAGGATTTATGAAGTGCTGCTTCAAAGGAGCTCAGAACCCTCTGAACACTCCCTTGGTCTTCAGTTCAGGGTCTGCTTTGTCCCAGTCTCTCCCCAGGACTGAGCTTTTGCCATGGAAAAGACCAGTGTAGGTGCTCACCTCCCTCAGGGTGGCTAATGAGGAAATGGAAATGATGGCCAAAGCCACAACTGAATTCATCAGTGCAAATCTTTCCCAGCTTTGCACCACCCATCCCAAGCACCTCCAAAACCTGCAGGGCAGATAGGGTCTCCATTCAGCTCCTCTGGCAGGCTCAGTGGGAGATGCTCCTGCTCTCACCCTCCTTTCCCAACTGTTTGAAGACTCACAAAGGCACAGAACTCACTGAAGTTCAGCATCCCAGAAAATGGGGCTTGAGGGTTTTACTGAGACATTCTAAACGATCAATTTAAACAAGATGTGTGGGGCACCAGGGCAAAGGAGGAGTTACAGGGGTCATTCTGGAGGAGGGAGCAGGCACAAACTGCTGGGAATTCTCTGTGTGCCATCATCTCCTCATTGCTAGCGGGGACTGAGGAGCTGAGGGGGCTGGATGGGTGTCATTTGCAATCATTGCTTTCCAGAGCTTTCTCGTATAACGAGTCATTTAGCAAAATAACTCAACGTGTTTTGCAAAGTGTGAACTCAGAGCCTGGGTCAGGTTTTGCCTGGGAAATCAAGGGAATCAAATTGCCCCTGAGCTGCCTCCCCCTCAGCATCCACCCGACTCCAAAATAACCTCACCTTAGCTTCATCTTCACTCCCCAGCAGCTTCTGGGTCAGAAATCAGACCCAGCAGAGTCTTCAGAAAATATTAATGGTGCAGTTTGACTGTTTGTCCCTTGCTTGCCCTCCGTGCCTGTGCAGCATCCTGAGGAGCCGCTGGCAGAGCTGGTGTCACACCCACACCATGGCCGGGACAGTGGAGACAGGCAACTGCAGACAATGCCCCCAGTCCCTCCTTGATTTTCAGCTGATGACCACTGTGGGGCTTGTTTCGCTGTCTGATTCCATCAGCAGGAGCAGCAGCCCCTCCTGAGCCCTGTCCTTGGGATTTGCAGTGCTCCCTTGGCCTCTCCTCACCCCAGGAGCCCAGCAGGACTCTGACCCTTATCACAGGGACATGTCACAATGACACAATGCCATGAGCAGTCACAGGGGCTCATAGCTGGGACCAGAATGAGCTGCCTTGCCAGGAAAACCCCAAGGAAGGCTCTGGGGGCTCTGCTGCTCTGTGCAGGATTGGGGCACTTACAGAGGCAGTAAGAGCTATGTGTGGACGTGGATTATATGGGCCAAGGGAGGGGCCCAGGCTGGGAGCTGCTGTTCCAGGGATTTGGCACTGGGCTGTTGAATTCCAGCCTCATCCCACTAATGACAACCTGCCTGGGGAAAGAGGGCTCCCCTCCTTGTGCCCCATTTCCCCAGGGGGACGCTTGGGCTGCTGGGGGTCACAAGGTGTCAGAACTAGCTGGGTGGTGGGAGCAAGCTGGGCATCAGCATGACCCTGAAAGGCAGGGGACAGCCCTGGGGCCATGCCAGGGGGATGCAGGGGACAAGGGATGGTGACAGCTGCAGTGGGACCAGCTCTGACCTGATGTCCAGTGATGTGACCCCATCTGGGTGGCTGCTCCCTCCACCACCCTGCCCCAGATTGGAGCCTCCAGCCCCTCTCCTGAGGAGACTGAATGCAGAGGTACCCTGAGGTCACTGCGGGTGCCTGGGGGAGCAGGTCAGATCCCAGCTCATCTCCCCAAAACACATCCCATCTCCTGGAGAAGGAAAAGGGTTAAACTGGCATCTGCCTGAAAGACATCCCATTGCAGGAGCATCAGCTCGAGGTGCTGCTCACGTGCCTGCACCCTCTGCCTCCCTGCCTCCAGCCACCTCGCTGGGATTTTCCCCACCTTCCTCCAGCTCCTTGGGACCAGTCTGGGGCTAGAAGAGACTTAGGAGCATGAGGGCAGTGGGGGAATGCTGTGACAGCTGAAAAATGAGCCACCAGGCAGTGAGAGAAGTTTCTGAAAAGAGAAGAGGAATCTGCCTTGAATGAAGAGGATTTTAGCACCTTGGGCTAAGCCAATAAACCTCTGCCATCCCCATCCGAACGGGAATTGTTTGCACACACTCCCGGAGCTGCTTAAAGCAGGCAAGGCACAAAGAGAGAATAGGATCAAGCAAGGCGGGGGGAGAAACCTCCCTGCCTGGAGAGCTTGTCAGCAGATCCCTTTAGGGATCCCACAGGGACAGAGAACTCACCTAGCCCTGATCTCCCAGGGTCGGACTGTGTCCCCACTGCCACCTCACCTCAGCGGGGCTGGCAGCCAGGAAGGTGCCTCCAGAAGATGCTCTGTCCTGCTGAACACGCCAGCCCTCTCCACCACTGGCAGCGATTCTGGTCCCTGAAGTCCCCATCCGAGTGACACGGTGGCACCATGGAGGCATCTGCCCCTGTGGGAGGTATCATGGTGACTTTCCTGTGCTGCTGCCTCCTGAGCTCAGCGTGGGCTCTGGTAAGTCTGCGTGGCCCCGGGGCTCCTCCAGTCCCTCTCCTGGCTTTAAATGTTGTGCTCCTGTCCCGGGCGGGGCTGGCTGTGCTTCCCACTCACGTCCCGCTCTGCAGAGCTGCTGGGCAGGAGGGGAGAGCATCTCCACTCTGCTAAAAGCTTCCAGCAGCCATGGGGGCACTGCAGCCTGATGGCTTTTCCATTTCCTGGACACATCCAGGGCAGGGTTCAGTGCCTCGGAGGTGTCGGGGGAGCAGAGCGGGCGGTTTACGAGCAGTGCAGGAGGGGCTGGAGGGATGTGGTGAGGGCAGAGCTGGGCACAACCCGTGAGACTCCCACAGCCAGGCCCCTATCCTGCTGATCCTGACCCCCAGGATCCCACTCCTGCCCCACATCCCTGACCAGCCCCCCAGTCACCCAGCCAGATGCTGCTTTGGGGAAGATCGTGGGTGGAGTCCTGGATCTCCTCTCTGGGGCCAGATTTGGCTGCGCTCACTGGAGGCAGTCTGGGGAAAGTGACCCCTCTGCTTCCCAGCTCCTTTTCACTTCCAAAGCTGTGTCCTCATCCTGGCTCTAAACTCCTTCAAGCATCTTAGCCCAAAACACCCCAAAAGATGTTTGCACATTGGTGTGATGGGGAGGCTGAAGGTGCCATGGGTTGCACTGTCTGCTCTGGGCACTGGGCAGTGGCTGCTTCGCTGAGCCCTGGTCAGGCACTTTTACCCAGGGGTTGCCAGACCTGGCCTGGAGAGCTCAGCATGGGCAACAGGGACACCCAGCACTGCTGGTAACGGGGAGCTGGGGCAGAAGCCCAACAGGCCACTGATTTCTGCACAAAACCATGAGCAGAAATAACTTCCCACCATGGAGAGGGTGGGAAGGGGCTTGGGGTCAGCATCAGCCCTGGAAGAAGGAAAAATGAGAGCAGGAAGGCAGGAAGAGTTCTTTTCTTTCCTGTGTTGTTGAACCTACCCAAAGGCACCCAAACCTGACTCTCCTGGAGAGGGCTGGGAGAGCATAGCCATTCCATGACTTGAGCCAAGGGGTTGTCACTTGGGTTTTGTCTGGGCAGGTCGATCCTGACGATGTTCTCACAAAAGAAGAGCAGATCTATCTCCTGGTGGAGGCCAAGGAAAAGTGTCAGAGAGACATAAAGGCCCAGTTGGAGAAGATCAAAGGTATTGTCCCTCCCCTGTGCTTGGGTCAGCCAGCCCTGGTGGAGCTGCTTACACTGTGGAGAATGCTGTCCTCTCTGTTGGGGTGGGATGGGGCTGAGGACACAGCTCCTGGGGGTTTGTGGAGCTCATGGCACCATCTCTGCTCTGAGTGCAGCCAGCACTGGCTCCAGCATTTTCCAGACAGCTCCATGTACACCACAAACGAGAGCTGTGGAGGGGCCTTGCCCCATCTGGAAGAGGTGGGATGTGTCCCCTTCCCTGGCCTCCTGCAGCTTCTCCCTCTCTGCAGCCCAGGAGGATCTGTGGCAGCATTTTCCTCCCCCTGGTCCAGCACACACCTGGGGAAGCCAGAGGTTATGCTGAGGCCCTGACTGGAGGTGTGAGATGTGTCTTTGCTCTTTGGCCAGACCCCAGCTGCCCTCCAGAGTGGGATGGGATCATCTGCTGGCCAAGGGGCTCCCCCAGCCAGGAGGTGTCAGTGCCTTGCCCTGACTACATCTACGACTTCAACCACAAAGGCAAGTCTTGTACCTGGGCAGAGAGCGACCTCACCCTGGTGACAATCCACGGAGCAGAGACAAGTCTGGGCTTCCCACGGGTCCTTCTGCTGCCACAGTGCTTGTTGCTGTTCCCAGGTCATGCCTACAGGTACTGCAGTGCCTATGGGACTTGGGCCATGGCTCTCAGCATCAACAAGACCTGGGCCAACTACACAGAGTGTGCCCTCCTCTTCTCCTCCGAGAGCCGGAGCCACCAGAAGGTGACTTGTTTGTCAAAGGTGCTGGGAAAGGGGTGTGGATGGGGGCCAGGGGAGGATGAAGCAAAGGCCAGGGGAAGTGCTGGGAGCAGGGGGCTCTTCCCTCTCTGCTCCTCAAACCAGCCCTGCTCCCCCTGGCTCTGGCAGGGAGGTGGAGCTCAGCCCTTCTCTTCCAGGAGGTGTTTGACCGCCTGCACCTCATGTACACCGTGGGCTACTCCATCTCCATGGCCTCCCTCATCGTCGCTGTCTGCATCCTTTCCTACTTCAAGTAAGGAGAGGCCAAAGCCCCTCCTGTGTGGGAGAACCCTCCTCATCCCATCGCCCACACACACAAACCTGGGGAGGGGGCAGCCCCCAAAGGAATGGGAACAACCCCAGACCCAACACAAACATCACCCAATTTCCCAAAGCCCCAAACACCTGCAGTGTGACCAGCTCCTGATCTGCTCCACCCTGCTCTTGGACACTCTGGACACCCCACTTGCTCCCAGATCTGGTTTCTGTGCCCAGACACCCCAGAGCCCACTCTGAGACCCCCCATTCCCTGAGCCCAAGCGTGATGAGTTGGTTTGGCAGCTGGGGTTTGGTTTGTGTCACATCCCTTCTCCCCAGGCGCCTGCACTGCACACGGAACTACATCCACGTGCACCTCTTCACCTCCTTCATCTGCCGGGCCCTCAGCATCTTCCTGAAGGACATGGTGCTCTACTCAGGCACGGCGCCCAGCGACGCCGACAGGATGCGCGAGGACGATTTCAGGGGACCCTTGCCAGGACAACGGGGCCACCTGGCAAGTGGTGGATGGGGGGAAAAGGGGATTTAGGAGCCCTGATGCAATGGGATGTGCTTGGGATCCTCCCAGGCCAGGGCTGTGCTGCTCAGGGGGTGGGGATGAAGGTCCGTCCACCTTTGGCTCTGGCCAGCTCCTCTCTGTCCTGGTGCCACACTAGAGACCAGAGCCACAGAGTACCTTAGCCTGTGTACAGGGAATACCTGTCCTACGGGAGGGAACATGCTGGAATAGCCCAGGGGAGATGCAGGTTTCTGCAGGAAGAACGTGGGGCACAGCTGGGTTTTGGTGACCAGAAAGCAAAAGCCACCAGGTTTTGCTTTTGGGGACCAGCCTGACACGGGCATCTCCCTGTGCCCACAGGTTGGCTGCAAGGTGGTGGTGACTCTCTTCCTCTATTTTCTGGCCACCAACCACTACTGGATCCTGGTGGAAGGTCTCTACCTGCACAGCCTGATCTTCATGGCCTTCCTCTCCAACAAGAACTACCTGTGGGTCCTCATCATCATTGGCTGGGGTGAGCACAGACCCCAGCCCCAGCCGTGGTCCTGGAGAGCTGTGGCTTTGGCCATGGCTGAGTGGCACTGAATGCCCAGGGAAGGGCAGTGGGATGCAGGAACTGGTTTGATCTGCAAAGGTGGTGCTTCAACCCTGCTCCTCACTCTGTCCCTGCCCTTCCAGGTCTCCCTGCTGTGTTTGTGTCCATCTGGGCCAGCGTCAGGGCCTCGCTGGCAGATACACAGTATGTACACCCACCTTCACCATGGCCCTCGGGAGGGGAAGAGTGGCTGCAAATGCCAGCAAAGTATGGGCACCAGAGCTTTTTGGAAATGAAAATTTTCTGAAAAGAACAACAGGGCACCAGAGCTTTTTGGAAATGAAAGTTTTCTGAAAAGAACAACAGGAGGGAACGCACATTCAAGGCTTGTTCACAGAATTGTCAGTAATGCAGAGTGATAGTGGTTTTGTTCTGCATTTGAGAGGATGGTGGATGCAGGTTTGCAGCAAAAATTGATCAATAAACAGCACAGAGATGGATGCTAAAGGGAACATTCTGGAGTGAGGCATTTTAAAAGGAGAAAGGCCACCATATGAACAACAGGAGTTTGGGATGAGGTGGCCAAGGAGCCCTCAGGAACATTAATGCTCATTTAAACCTGCTTTGCCCCACCGTGGTTGGTTACAAATGCTTGTAGCTACAGCTCAAGATTTACACAAAGCCCACCAAGGGGGTGGAGAGTGGGAGATGGGGGTGCTGGGGTGGTTGGGGGTACAGGGAACCATCCTTCCCAGTGGTGTCAGGTTTCTCCAAGGAGTTTCTTTACTGGTTTTCTCAGGTGCTGGGACCTCAGTGCAGGGAACATGAAGTGGATTTATCAGGTCCCCATCCTGGCTGCTGTCATGGTAAGAATTCTGTGGATGAACCTCCCAATTCCTTTTGGGGGAAGAGGATTGATAGAGACCAGAGCTGTTCACTTGTGGTCACTGGAGTTTTGTCCTGGCCACTCTGGCACCCAGGGAGAGCCCAGATGGATCCAGGGGCTCTGGTCCCTCCTGCTCTGACCACAGCCAATGTCCCTGCCTGCACCTCACCCAGAGCTGCCTGTCTGTGTCCCCAAGGGCTCCTTGGGCAGACCCCAGGCCACAGTGGGCACCATCACCACTGTGGGTGTCTGTTGGCAGGTGAACTTCTTCCTCTTCCTCAACATCGTCCGGGTGTTGGCCTCCAAGCTCTGGGAGACCACCACGGGCAAGCTGGACCCCCGGCAGCAGTACAGGCAAGTGCTGGCAACACCAAAGCCTCATGTCCTGCCTGTTCAGCCAGGATGGCTCCCAGAGGTTGTGAAGGAGGAGCAGAGGTGTGGGAAGGGCTGGAGGACTGAGGAAGGGTGCCAGGGCAGTGGCAGCCAGCTCTTCTGGCATCTCCGCTGGATTGAAGCCTGGCTCTGGAGTTCTGAGCTCTTCCTGCTGCCACCTCCAGCCTGGGCACTGCAAGGCTGGGGCTGCCCAGCAGGCCCTGGGGAATGGCTCCAAGGTCTCTCCTTTCAGGAAGCTGCTCAAGTCCACGCTGGTGCTGATGCCACTTTTTGGAGTCCACTACGTGGTGTTCATGGCCATGCCCTACACCGAGGTCTCCGGGCTCCTGTGGCAGATCCAGATGCACTACGAGATGCTCTTTAACTCCTCCCAGGTGGGTTGGCACTGGACTGCTCCCAGCATTGAGGGATGCTCATCCAGGGAGGCTCAGGGACCTCAAACTCCACCTCTTTGGTCTCTTGGCAGGGTTTCTTTGTGGCTTTTATCTACTGCTTTTGCAATGGGGAGGTAAGTGGGAAGAGTGAGGAGCTAAGCTCCCTGTTCCAACCCCTTTAGAATCAGGGAAAGCAAACTTGCAGCCCCAGGCTGTGATAACCAGAGCAAAAAGCTCAGATTTATCCCTCTCAATAGGATTTGGAGGGAAGAAAGGGAAAGGAAAAGGGGAAAGGGAGGTAAGGGAAAAGGGAAGGGGAAAGGGCAAGGCAAGGCAAGGCAAGGCTGTTTTGGTGTCTCTGGGCACAGCAGCCGGCTCTGCTCTCCCAGGTGCAGGCCGAGATCAAGAAGGCTCATTTCCGGAGGCTCCTGGCGCTGGACCTGGGGCAGCAGGCGCGCCCCGGGAGCTGCTGCTGCGCCGGGCGGGGCTCCCAGGCCCCCCAAAGCTGCAGCACCAGCCTGGCGGGGCGGGCAGCGGGGGCCACCCGGGGGCTGCCGCTCCCGGCCCGGCCCCGCCTGCCCGGCTACATCCCCGGCTCCGGCACCTCGGAGCAGCTCCTGGCCTGCCCCGCGCAGGAACTGAGCCAGAAAGCTCGAGGGGAAACCACGGTGGATTTGACAGAGCTGACTCAGGGTCACCCCAAGCCCAACAAGGAGCTGGAGACGATGCTGTGAAGGGGAGGGTGGATTTCCCACCTGGGCATGCAGGTGGAAAGATGCTGATTCTCACGCTTCGGGCTCTGCTTACACTTGCATGGAGAGCCAGGGCTGGGATAGCAGCCGGAACAACGCAGCTCCCTTTCCGTCAGAGCCACGGAGCAAAAGGACCACCTGCTCTCGCTCCTCCTCGCCCCCTGCCCAAAAATA
Source organism: Leptocoma aspasia (assembly GCA_013399835.1). NCBI lineage: Eukaryota > Metazoa > Chordata > Aves > Passeriformes > Nectariniidae > Leptocoma > Leptocoma aspasia. The sequence goes on from VXAX01006433.1 coordinate 206,780, forward strand.
AGCCATAAAACCTCATTCTCCTCCGCGTACAAGTGACCGATGTGATCTCTGTGCTTGTAAAGCCTTCACCAGGAAACACCGCCGTGCTGGCTCCTACCCCTCCAAGTGGGAGGTGACTTCTCCAGGGCGGTTAAAGCCCATCCCATGAGCCCGATCCTGCCTCGGACTCCCCTGGCCAGCACCAGCTCCGGCCTTGCCCAGCCTGGGGGAGCACAGAGCGCCCGTGGAGCTGTTCTGCAGCTCACCCTGCCCTCCCTCATCCTCTGCAGCTCGTGGATGGAGTGCACACCAACACACAACCACAAACTGGAGCACTGGGAGGCACTGGGACAGGGCGGGATGAAAGAGGCGAGACAAACTTTATGGCCTGGAAGGGTGCAGGGAACACCTGGATCCCCAACACTTCATCCATTAACACAAAGGCCCCTGCATGCAAATGTCGTGGCCCTGTCATCTCATTGCAGGCTAAGAAGTGAATAAAGAGAGTCTGTCTGGTTTGTTTCCATCCTTGTATTCCATCCTGGACCCAGCAGCTGGTGGCTGGAGAGCAGCAGTGGGGCAAAGGCTGGAACCCTGGCCCCGTTCCCAGCCAGGTCTGCTCTCCCTCTGCCCCTGCCATGGACAGGAGCCCAGCATCCCCCTGCCCTGCCTGGGAAAGTGCCTCACCTGAGGGAAAAGGCATTCCCAAGGAGCTGTGTAGATGGCAGATAAATTAAACAGCATGCTAGTGGTAGCATGGAGCATCTTCTTCCTACAGAGTTCCACAAGGCAGCAATTTCCTGCTAAAGACAGGGACAGGGAAATAATTGTGTGCATTCCTGTATCTTCCAGTGAAAGCTACGGTGCACTGGAGGGACAGCCAGCCAGGAGCTGTGTCAGGGAAGGGCTCCAGGATTCACATTTTTAAAATCATCTCTTGGACAGAATTTGTCTCTTTGGAAGACACCAGCACAGCTGCCACTGCAGGGACAGATCCCCTCTCAGGACAGTTGGAATGCTGCTCACACTGCTCCCTTGTTCCCAGGGGATGGAACCAACCCTCCCTCGGACCTCGCACAGCCCCGCAAGATGACGTTTGTGACTCCCTGTCACTGAACAATATTTAATCACTCTCTTCCCAAGAGGCTCCTGGTAGGTGGGAGAGGGGTGAGGAATTTCAATAATCCTACAAGGAGCAGAGGGAAGTGTTAACAAGAAGGGGAGAACCCCCAGCATATGCCTCACACGGGGCTGGTTCCCAGCGAGCTGGGATCCAGGAGGGGAGGAAGCATTTGGCAGGTCAGATTATGGGGCTATTTTTACATTTTGTTTTCAAACTCCAATCTTTAATTGCAGTGATGAACCTTCAGGGTGAGAAGGGGAACACAACAGCTTGTAAAGCCCTGCCAGTCTGCCCTGAAACACCCTTGTCTTCACACCGAATATGCAGAGCTCAAACCAGGGCAACGATTCCTGCCCAGACTGTGGGGAGGGAATTCTGGAAACTATTTCAACAAACTCCAGCAGATTAGAGCTGGTTTCTGAGGGGGCCCAAATCATCACTTGCTGTCTGAACTGTAGCCAGTTCAGGTGTCAGTCAGATCTTGGGGCTGTTGCTGAGTTCTCTTTCCAGGTCTGCCCATGACATGTGGGGCCAGCCACATGTCCTGGGCTGTATCCTTTCCTCTTATAAAGTGGAGGAAAATCTATTCCCCTGGAGACCTTGAAGATAAAACAGGGTTTGTGAAACATTTTGGGGTGAAAGATACTAAGAAAAACCACAGGAAGTATTTTATCAACTACAATCCACAGCTTCTGGTGAGACACAGATCTCCAGACAGTCAGGTCTCCGTTTGCACATCAGGGCAGCTAAAGGAAGTGGAGAATAAAAAGCACATGCTGCTTATTTTTGTACCAGTAATAAAACATTTACTAGAGCAAGCAGAAAGTAAATGCACAGCTGATAAAGAAAACATCACAATGTCACAAAACCCTGACAGCTTCTGGTACATCTTCCAGTGGAAACGAGCCAGCGGTGGGTGCTGACATGTCCCAACTGAAAAGTTCTTCCCTACCTTGTGGCAAAAAAAAAAAAAAAGTTAAAAAATGGGAATACACACAACGAGTTAAAAATGGGCAAGCAAGATTTTACAGATTTATTACATGTGTCCAAAACAGGGCCAGATTTGAGCTGTTTCTTTCCGTTAATTGTTTTGAGTTCTCCCTAAAGGCTTCTGAGCAACAGATCCCTGAATTTCTGAATCTTCTTCCTTTAGCCACACTTCCTAGGGGGCTCCAGCCTCTGATTGTTGTGGTGTATCTACATCATTTTCCCTTTTTTGTTTTTAATTTGAAGAAAGCACTCAACCCTCTCAGAACAGAGGGTGCATAGGCACAGCAGAGACACAGGTTTGCTATGCAGGCTTCCACCAGAATGAGGGATATTAGAAAACAGGAGGTTCTTCAAAAGAAAAAAAAAATCTGGGCAATGGGATTGGAATTGAAGTACTGGCCACAAACAAGCCAGGGAGTCCAACCTACACTACAAGTGAATTTGTGGTTTGCTGTGATGGAGAAGGATCCCTTGAACAGCTCCACACACACACACAAAAAAAAATCCAAACAAACAAAAAAACCCCAACAAAAACCAACTTGCTCTGCCCCACCTTCAGCAAAGCAAATTGATACATTCTTAGTTGATGGGACCAGAGGTAAGGGGTAACCTGGAGGCCAAATTATTTGGGGAGAATATGTGAAAAGGAGATGGGGGAAGAACTCACCATACTGACCAAACTGCTGCTGCAAGATTAATGTCTAACAGGCAGGTCCTGAGCATCTCTAGGTGGACTGGACTGGTTTGTAAATGTGAACGCTGGTTAAGAAAAGACTACTTTATACTTCTATGGACAACAGTTTCTTAACGTTCCAAGGATGTGGAACAGCTTTTTGTCAAGAAGATCTGTTTAAATCCAGCAGAGTCACTCGGGTACTGAATGTTTCAAAGCAGAACCCAGGGAGCTTTATCAAAATGATTTCTTTCACTAAGTGTTGTGTGCATTTCGATCAGGTGAATCTGTCTGCAGATGAACTCGCATGGAGGTTCTCATGGTTTCCTTCTCCTGCCCCAGCTGCTCAACAACCAGTTACCAAAAACCCCAAGAAATCCTCTGGAAAATGACAACACTACCTGCAGAGATTCCAGGCTGGGAACCCCCAGCTTTTAACTGTCCCACCGGCTCTTCTTCCGCTTTGGGGGCTCTGGGACAGCAAAACCATCTGTCTTGTTGTCTCGGCTGTTGGCCTCCTTCCTGTTCTCTCCATTCCTGCTCTCGCTGGTCCTGCTGTCACCGTTGTTGCGGTTGCCGCCCGGCGAGTCGCTGAAGTGCCGGCCCTCGCCGTGGCGATGGACGTCGCTGTGCCTGGAGGGGTCGCTGTGCCGGCCACCGCCTTCGCCGTGCCGCTGGCCCTCGCTGAAACGCTGGCCCTCGCTGAAACGCTGNCTGAACCGCTGCCCATCATTGTAGCGCTGGCCTTCGTTGAAGCGCTGGCCCTCGCTGAAGCGGCCACCACCTTCCCCTCGGCCACCACCTTCCCC
>VXAX01006433.1:210943-225873 GCA_013399835.1 Leptocoma aspasia
CCTCGGCCGCCGCCCTCAGCGCGCCGCGGGGCCTCGCCGTGCCGACTGTTCCGGGTGTCGTTGTACCGTTCTCTGCCACCGCCGCCCTCTCGGCTGTTGGCGCTGGCATTGGTGCTGTTGAAGCCCTGTGCCCCGGCGCTCGGGAAGGCGGGGACGCTGCTCAGGCTGCCCGTGCTGGTGAAGCCCGGCACGCCCTTTGCTGCCGCGGTGGCTGCGATGGGGCTCTCGGCGTTGGCGGCGTTTTGCTGCGCCGAACTCGTCGGGACGGAGTTGAGGCTCCCGGCGCTGGTCCAGCCGCTGGCACCAGCGGCAGAGCTCCCAGTCTTTTGGTTATTTAAACTTGCAGCAACGAAGTGACTCTTGTACTGGGACTGCAGGAAAGGGAGAGACAAAGAGAGCAGGTTTGGCGCCGTGCTGCCCCACAGAACACGGAGTCATCGTGCGTTCACGAGCCCGCCCTGGATTCTGGGGCGACAGAGTTCCTAGAAAAAGTCAGTCTTGGAGTGATTAAATTCCTGCTGTGTTTATGGACACATAGTTAGTAACAGGCACCTCCTATCAGACAACACCAACAAGGGAATTCTTACATTGTGAGATTGATTTTTACACTGAAGAGAAAGAGCTTCTGATTCCCCTTTTGACTGCAATTACACTACTGCTGCTAAGCAACCTCAACGGAATCAAGCCCAGGTGCAGAATCCAGAAAGGAAAAAGAGCAAAGAGGCAGCAGGAAACAAAGTAAGTTTGGCAAATTTGTGCAAATGTGTTCAGTCCAGCCTGCACCTAATTCCACCGCTTGGGACTGCCATGCTGAGTGTGCTGCAAGTGACACAGCCACAACCACCACTCTCAACTTCCCTAAAATAACAGGGCTGCTGCATCTTCAGGGGAGAAAAGGAGTCCAAACATGGAACCAACCTGGAAAGCTGCTTTCATTGCTGTCAGCCTGTCCCCCATGGCTCCTGTGGATGGCTTGTAGGCCTCGTAGTTGCTCATCACACTGTTGTTGTTTCCACGGTCCTGTGCAAAAACACAATGGGCAACTGCAGAGGTTTATCCCACACAGACACACTCAGTTCAACCACTGCCCACACCTATCCTGTCCCTGCCCTCAGGAAATACATCCACTAAGGATGACAGACTTTTGGAGAACCCTGAGCAGTGGAATAGTTTGCTCCATTTTTTTTTTTCTGCCAAGAATCAGCCTGGAAAAAAATGGCTTTTGAAGTAATTTATTAGCCTTTATTTTACAGCGACAGTCTATTTTATGAGGACTGTCCAAACCTTCTGGATCACTCTGGATCTAAAAAAATGCAGCTCTTGACAAGAGAAGAACAGCACAGGAGACTTTCACTTGAGATATATGATCCTAACTCTGAAAGATGCTGAGCTATGAGAACTTTTAAAGCAGGCACTGTAATCCAGTATCCACTGTAATCCAAAATGTTTTAAAATTAAAGAGTAATCAATACTAAGTGAAAAAGTCCCAAGAATCTGTGAACAACCTCTTCAGCACCTCTACTTACAGTATTTTCTGAGCCCAGCCCCGGGCGTTCACGGTATCCCAAGCCACCACCACCAATATTCAGCTTCTTGCCCTTCCCTCCTTTAAAACGGGATTTCCGGAACCACGGATTCTGTAACAGAAGGACAAATGTTTCTCAACACAGGGAATAAAAAAGCTTCATAAATGCATGTAAATGAGGCTGAGAAAAAAGAGATACTGAGCATTTCAAAAGATAAACATAAATACTGTTTTCCATTTAACCACACAGCTGCTGCAGGCAGTTATGTCATGTGGGTCTGATGCTTTGGGTTACAAATGCTTTCTATGAAAAGTAATTTTACACCTTCAATTCTCATTCAGGTTAAGGTTTTGGGAGTTTGCATTCTAATAAACCCAGGAATAAACAGAATTTCCAATGTCATCACTTGGGAGCTCTGCTCTTGCTCATACTTTGGTTTCACTGATCTAGCCCAGTGCTTGGCTAAGGAGAAATTAGGGTCTGTCAGCAAAATTTTCTGTACCAAACAGTGGCCAGGGAATGTCAGTTCAACCAGACCTGCTGTTTCCAGGTGTTTAAATAATAGCTGGCTGCACCTCTTTTTATGCCCTACAGTCTCTCCAAAAGCGATTAAGTCAGTTGGCTTCTACATGCTCCTCTCAAGGCAGTCAGGGGAGTGCTGCCTCACTCATTCTGCCCCTTCTGAAAATGCTGCCTATATCAGAAAAAGTATTTACTTTTGGCAGCTGCTGTCCAAGCTACTTGCTAATGTATCTACAGGCCTGCTAATCCATCTCTGAATCTGGGAGTTGCCAAAAAGCCTGGGCTCTCTTGAAGCTATATAGGCAGCAAAAGACAAGAAATCAAAGAGCTGATAAGTTCAGTGGCACAAACACAATTGCTGCAGCTACCTGTCATACCTATATTTAGCAAGCCTGCCAGAGAGCACTGCCAAGCAGGTGGAATGATCAAGCAACAAACCTTTCAGAGAGGGAATGTCCCTGTAATTGTTTTCTAGTTGAGCTTTCAACTAAGCTGCATCTCCAGGTGCCTGCTATAAATCTGACTGTAATGAGACACTGGAATGCTCTGCTGGCATCAGCAGATTACAGCTCCTAATTTCCTAGGCAGTGCCTGGCCCCAAAATAGATCACATACTGTGTTCCAAAATCTTCATGGATCCTTTCAAAGGCCATTAAAAACACTAGGAAACCTACTTGAAACCAGGACAGATCCCCCAAAGGTCACTACTAGCACATGATGGAGCCAGCAACGTGAGCTGGCCAATTTTGTGCGGAACCTGGAGTGAAGCTTCCTCACCTCAAGCTTTGCTGTTTCATACCTGCATTGCCAAATCCAGCAGCTCTTTGGAGACGTGCTGGTTGGCACCCTCCAGGTTTCTGACCAGGTCACCAGCAAAGTTGCTGTCCTTGGGGGTCAGCAGAGTGTAGGCCACCCCCTTCTCGCCGGCGCGGCCGGTGCGGCCGATGCGGTGCGTGTGGGTGTCTATGTCCCGAGCCACGTCGTAGTTGATGACAGTCTTGATGGAAGGGATATCCAACCCTCGAGCTGGAGGAAAGAGCAAGTGTCATTATCCCCAGTTAACTCAAAGCAATTCCTCTGGTCCCAGGGTATCACCCTGCTCTGGTCCCGCAGGCAAAAGGAATGTCAGCTGATGAATGAACAGCAACCACTTCCTTAGGACACAGCTTTTCTTTCTGTATATTAAAAAATGTCAGGCTGTCATTTAGGCATCATTAAGAGACTAAAAATAACCTGCCTTGCCAATGCCATGTACTGCACAGGCCCATAGTGTGACTCTTGGGGGTGTCTGTGCAGGGGCAGGAGTTGGGTTCCACGATCCCTGTGGGTCACTTCCAGCTCAGGATATTCCCTGGCTCTCAAAAGCCCCTGGAACACAGTGTCCTGCAGGTGCAGAAGCCAACCTGGTTGCCTTCCACTGAAACACGTTTGCCTTTCTGCTGATACCCACAGCTTGTTTGAGCTGCTTTCCAAAAGGTCACGTACCTGCCACATCAGTAGCTACCAGGATGGGGATCCCCTTTTTCTTAAATTCCGAAATGACTTTATTCCTCTCACTCTGGTCCATGTCCCCGTGAAGCAGCCCCAGGTTGTGATCCTCCTGCTTGAGGTTGTTGGCCAGTTCCTCTGCGTTGGCTTTCTTGGTGACAAAGAGGAGGACGCTCCCCGAGGACGTGAACTCCACCAGGCGCCGTGTCAGCCAGTTCCACTTGCTGGGCCCAGAGGGGAAAATCTCCACAATCTGAGTGACATCTTCATTTGCCTAAGGGGAGAAATGTCCTCAGAGGCAGGAAGGTGAGAGGAATACACAGACTTCCCAAACATTCTGCATCACACATAATACATTGCAGCTTACAGCACTGCCTGCACGTTTCTCTGAAAGATTTAATTTTTACACATTTTAATATTATTTCAAGGATTATGCTCCCACTACACAGTAATAGTTTAGATCAATGAATAGAGGCCCTGTGATTGAGCTGGGAAAGCTGGTGCTTTTCTTAAGCAAAATCAAGGAAAAATTTTCCCAGAAAGAAGGCCTTCAGGCCTTTTTGTTATAAAGGGACCTGATGTAAAAACCAAAAAATAGAGAGAACTGGTTGAAAGAAGAATTTTCTGAAGGCATCTTGCGAAATTTCTCAACAGTTTCAATATATTATTAGCAAAGTTTCTTTGCAGCAAGTGTGTATCTGCCCACTTCATCAGCTTCCTACCGGATCCCAGCCTGCTAATAGTTCAGCTGTCACTGTCAAGCAAGTCCAGCATCAACATTCCCATGTAAACCACAGGACAGAGATTTTAAGTTTCAAATTCTTCACTGCAGCAGTTGCAGTGTCTTTGTTTATGCTTTTGAGACAAAACGAAAAGATACAACCATTGATTCAGCCTAATAACAAAAATAAACCACTGCATTAATGTTCTACTCCTTGATGAAACCTCCCAACACTACAGGAATATTTGTTGGCAGAAAGGTCAATAAGATAAAAATAGAAACCCACAAAACTTACTGTTTTTGCTAAGGACAAATTATTTAAAACTAACTACAAACTATGATTTTTGCAGCTTAACTTAAATTTCAGAGAACAGAAACAACAATTCCTTGCTCTGATGAGTGTCTCACAGGTATCATGGATTACCTCTCCAATGTCTCCTTGCACAACCCGAATTGGGTCGATCAGAATATCCCGGGCCAATTTCTCAATCTTCTTACGGAATGTGGCACTGAACAAGAGGGCTGGAAGAGAAACAGCCTTCAAACTCCTTGAAATAGAAACTTCCTTTCAGAACTGTAAAAACACTGCACAGATGTTGTGAAGGAGGACCTGGATTCCTGAGTGTCAGTGAACTGAAGCTGAGGTTTTATGGGTTCTAATGGAAATTACTAACCACTGTTAGAATAGCACAAAGTGGAAACACATTTCGTGGCATCTGATATATTGATAATACAGGGCACTGCTGTGAACTTTCTCTCATGGCAGCTCAGAACACTGAATTTCAAGGCATATGAACATGAATTCAGCTAATCATCTTTGCTCTGAGTGCAGCTGGTGGAGGGATTACAGAGAGATGAGCTGAATGCCCACATGTCACAACTGCTCCCTCCCAACAGCCCACGCTGAGAATAACACCAGTGGACTTTGGCACAAGTCTCCTGGCGTGGCTGTGTCCAGAACTGGAAATCCAAGCTCTGCTCCAGACTCACTGTTTACTCACTCTGTCTGTCAGGTCGTACGTGGCTTGCGATTGATCTGACCTGATATTCTGCAAAGGAGAAGAAATGCTCTAATCAACCCTGTATACTCGTTGTTTAGAACAATTAAGTCAAAATGCAGTTTCATTGCTTTATTTAACATATAACCACAGAAAGAATGAGTGCTTCTCACTCACTACTTAATTTTACAGACCCCCTAAGCTGGGACTGGGCACCACTGCTTTCCAAAATAGTGACTTTGGTTCAATACGTACCAAACCCCATATCAAACATCCTGTCAGCTTCATCAAACACCAGGTAAGTGACTCTCTGCAGGTTTGTAGCTTTCTTTTTCACATGATCAATCAAACGACCCTGGTAAGAAAAAACTCCAAGTTTTTAAAGCACCTTTAGAAACATCTTAATATACACAACCACCTAGCTGCTTTCCATCCTGACTTACCAAAGGCTTAGAACAGAAAACATCTCAAGGCTTCAGTCTAGAATTACATGTCTGTTGCTAGAACATATTATAAGTTTTTCTGCATGTAGGCCTGCAGAAAAAATCTTCTCATGAGAAAGCAATTTTGTGCTGTCTTTTTATTCTGTATAAGTTTTCTGTAAACAAAATCTCTGTGTTGTTCTTCAAGGACATTTTAGATTCCTCTGCCTGTCTCCTTGGAGTAGGAGAAAGAGCTGAAGGACTGTAATCTTTCTGATATTGTAAGCATTCTAACATTCTTGTACAGGGCAGTGAAGAAGAAGCATCTGAGCTCTGTACCTGGGCACATTATAGCCCGAATACTTATAATTATAGAGTCATTTTAATCAATCATATTAGCCTTCTGAAATTATTGTCAAGAGTCCTTTGCCAAGGTATGGACCACAGCCATACGTGTCAATATTCACGTCATAGGAACAGATTCTTACAGCATTTTTCAAGCTGAACAGTGCCTGGTTTTGGTGCACACAGGTACTTACTGGAGTGCAGACCACGATCTCTGCCCCCTCCTGCAGGGCCTTGGCTTGCTCCCACATGCTCCCTCCTCCATAGACGGCCACGGAGCGCAGGTTGTAGGCCTTGCCAAAGCGCTTGCACTCGGAGTGGATCTGAGGGCGTGACACAAACACAGCACAGCTCACATCAGACAGCTCTGAGACACCACACCTACCCTGGAAATGCAGCACGGCACCTCAGATGCACTCTTCAGCTCCTAACTTAGTGAAATTATTCCAAACTCCTCTGGGGTGAATACTCTGACATGTGTGGATCATTTCCAGTAGCTTGAGAAACCTATTTAGGCATCCAACAATAATTTAACCTGCAGGCTCTATTCTTTTGCACATACAATTTGTCACAATGCATGCACAGCATTCTTATACCTAAAAATAATACAGGAGCACTGTGCAAAAATTTCAAATTTTAGGTTTGTCATGATCCTTCAAGAAAACAATGGCAGGAAAGAGCTGTGAGCTGGACCCAGGCTACTCATGCATAAATTAGTTTTTTCAAATACTTTCCTGAGGTTCTCTGATAATTCCTGCCAAGAATTTTGCCTTCTTCTCCAAGCAGACTGGCTGGCACATAGAGGAATGCTGCACACCTACCTGCTGGCAGAGCTCCCTGGTTGGGCAGACAATCACTGCAATGGGACCATCCCCTGGTTCAAGCTCCTTCTGATCCATGATGTGGATCAGCATTGGCCAGATGAAGGCAGCTGTCTTCCCACTTCCAGTCTTGGCTATCCCAATCATGTCTCTGCCACTTAGTGCCACTGGAACACCCTAAAAGGAAGGAGATTCTAAGCCCACATTACACCCACCATAGCACATCCTTGTGCTGGACAGTACAGGAAGACTCAGGTAACGAGGAAAGCCCACAAAAAAAAACAAACCCTGAACTTTTCATACATTTCTCTAGGCAAGAGACATCACTTGAACGTTTTTCATTCACCAAAAAAACAATGCAAAAGGAATATGGATATATTTACAGTGATCATTTAACAAGAAAAAAAGTGGGTAAACTTCTATTTTAAAAATATCATTTTTCTAGAAAAATCCACTCTGTAGGCAACTAGAATTGCATTTGTCACATCCTCATGTGGATGAGGGAGCTTTGCATGTGCTCCTTTCGTTCTCTTTACAAGTTTGAGAAGTAACAACTCACCTGACATTGTATTGGAGTGGGTTGAGTATACTCAGATTTCCTAATCTGATGCATAAGTTGCTCATCAAACCCAAAATGAGCAAAACTACTGCCAGGCCTTGGAGGAGCAGCCCCGGAGACCTTGGAAAGAGAAAAAGATCTTTGTTCATGAACAGTGAAAGAGAGCAATCCATAAAAAAAAAAAAAAAAAGGGTCTCTCTGCCTCTGAAAAATAACTTTACTTTTTGAGTGGATATTAAATTTAACTGGGTGCAAATTCCAGCTGAATTGTGTTGTGTAAATAAGTCTTTCAGGTATAAAAATTTAATTCTCTATCAATCAACATGAGCTACTAAACATTGTTTTTACCTCCTTGTGTCTAACTGGTGTTCCACCCCAAATAATTCCCTTCACAGAAGGTCACCCTACTAACACATCACAAATGGCAAAGAACTAATTTCTGCATCTATTTCCAATTCTAACTCCTAGCTCTGGAGTTCTTTAGTCCAAGCAGCATTCCTCACTGCCCACTTTCACAAATCCATAGGAGACTTCCAAGAAATCAACATCACTGCAGGTGTCTGAGAGGCTTGGATTCAAAAGCTGGAGTTCCCAGTGAAAATCTTCATTTAAACTGAGACAGTCCAAAGATGAAAGGGAGTTAAAAGCTGCTGGGAGGGCAGTTTTGTGAGCAGCTTACCCGCAGATTCAGCTTATGCCGTAACTCCACCACTTGCTGTGGGGTCAGGCTGGTGATCTCCTCATGCTCATCATAGAAATTTTTCTCAAACGGTGGGTATTCAATCTGCAATGTAATTAATTAATTACTCAGTTAGTCCAGACTCAAGATTCCTTTTCCCCTGAAGTTCTTAACTGTCTGCCAGTACATTTGCTTAAATGAAGCCATTTCAAGGACTTTTAGTATGACTCACCTAAGAGAGCACTGAAATATTACAGGGGCCTCCTCAGCTCCTGCTTTCTGGAATGCCTCAAACAGAACAGAACAGAATTTCCTCCTACCTCTGAATGGTCAATAGGTGGAAGAGGATCAATGATTTTTTTGGATGGTGCAATTGGATTCCCATCACTGTCATACTCCAGGTTATCCTCCTCCTCCTCCTGCACCACACCAGCAGTGGGGTTCTCAGCCATGTAGCGAAAATACGCTTCCTGCAGCAAAACAGATCAGCAAACTCACACACAATAGGATGCAAAAGTTGGAAGGGTACTGCTTGTTGTAGTGATGTATGTGCTAAGTGGCTGTTTGCTTTCACACCCACCACTGAGGAAAAAGGTAACTACATTCACTAGAACTCATTCTTCTAATAAACGCCAACAGATAAATCCTGAAGGACAAGAAGTACAAATGAAGAAAACAACTCCAGTGTCAGCTACACCACAAAATGCTCCTAAAAACCAAACTTCTCTTGTGTCTGCTTAAGAACTCCTTCTACCAAGTCTTGTTACGTTTAACAACAGGATCTATTCTTATCTCCACATGAACAAAGCACAAAGAACAAAACACTATAGGTTTCTAACCAGAAAACACATTGTTACTAAGCATATGATGTTGATTTTTTTAAACACACTATGCCAAAGATGGTTTCTTTACTTCCCCTAACTAGACTTCAGGAAATTAAAAGACATCTATTTTTCATAGAGAGAGTCAACAACAAATGTGAAAGAAAGTATTTCAGAAGAGTCCTTGAAGACAAGCCTGAGTTAATACACTGTCACCCTGTCACGTGCCATCCTCACAGCTCACAAAGATGTTTGTGTCTCTCAGATTCTCACTGGAACAACCAGTGTGAGACTTTCTCATGGAGAAAACACTGGTCTTGCTTGACTTGAGGCAAATATTTAAGATCAGATTTGTAAAGCAAGGCTCAATTACAATTATACGTATATACTCATCTGGCTTTTCCATTTTCCTGGCCAATTATCCCTCGGTCACAGAGCTATGCACACAATACACTTGAACAACAGCTGTCCCCAAGCATAAAGTCATCTCTGCTCAAACTCTGGCACAGCTACACTCACCACACTGGAAGCAGAGGCCTCAAGGCCAGACAGCCCTGCCAAGCTCTGCATTAATGCAAGTAACATAAGAGTTACTAACTACAACTCAGTAGGAAAGGACATTTTGAAATTAAGTCTTTTCTCTTTATTATTTCTGCTACAGTGATGCTTATAAATCTCAATGAGAACTGGAGCTTCTCTGAAAATAGGGATCAAAAAGCCTGATTCTTGCCCTGAACAGACCCCACATTTTACTGCAGGGAGCCTCCACAGTCCAGCAGCCTCTCCCTGGTGTCCTCTGGAGCTGACTGTGCTACTTGCAATGTGTAAGATCCTCAGACACTGAGCAACCGCTACAGGAAACTTAAGTTCAAACTGACTGAAAAAAAAATCTTCTTCAGTGAATGCAATTGTCTACTATTCTTCTTAAAACACCTAGAAGGGTAGAGACAGCAGGGTAACCACTACAGCTTCCTGCTGAATTGTCCAGATACTGTGCATGACACTGGAATTTTATTTGTCCCTAGCAGTTATGTGTTTGGAGAGGGAAAGTTAAAAAATACAAAACAACAAAAAAGAAGATAGAAAGACTGCATAGGAACTCACTTGGTCATCTTCCTCTTCAATGTCATCTCGAATACCCCTGGAAAAACAAGCGGAGAAAAAACTTCCCTGCAAGTGTTCCACAGACTCAGCTCAATAGTTTCATTTGATTAGTGCTGAGCTCCAGATTTTGTGGAAGACACAACACTATCAACTGGGCAACATTTATATTCCCAACCCATGGAGTTTTCATATCTGGTGCCAATCATAGCAGTGACCCTGCAAAGACTTCTCTTTACTTCTAGTACTGAGACTGAAAGATTAGGATTCCATCTTCCCAGCAGAAGCCACATCAAAGATCATCCTGGTCTAAGCTCTCGATGCTACAGAAGTCCCATAACTGAAGAGGAATATGAGCCAGGAAGTGCAAATCCAGTTCAGAACTTCCCCAGGTGGTGATTGGATCCGGTGCTCTGTGTCAGGACCATGTATAATCTGATCAACCCCATGCAATGCAACTTCTACCAATATATCTGACATTTCTATCAAGAATCAACAGCAAAATTATTTTCCTTAGTCAAAACAAATAGATAAGCTGCATGAATTTCAACTGTTTTAAGCTCCAAATTTAGTACCCCAATTGTCATGTGCTACCTAATCTATCAGCTTTAATGTCTAAAAACCTAGTCCAAGTTTAGAAGAGTCTCCAGTACTCCAGGTACAGCAGCACTGAGTTATTTTGCTCACATAAATGCAATTTTAAGCTAAACCATTCCGATCTCTCCAAGGGTGTGGGAAGCAGAAAAACTATCCAGGCTGATCTGGAAAGTGGCAGGAATACAACATGCTGCCCTGATTTCTGTGACCTAGAAAGGCTGCTCGTGTGGGGTAACTCTCAGTGTTGCTGCAGGTTGCCACAGGATGCTGCCGTGGATTCCTCCCTGTTATCCCATTTTTACAGCACAGGATCTCATGCACAGGTTAATGATGTTTATTAGGTATATACTATACTGTCTAATGAACAACCATCATCAACAAAATGCACTGGAATTCTCTGAGCACCATACAAGACACACGTAGGGATGGGAATGATAAAAGAGAACTTACTTAACGTTCTTTTTTTCTTTGTCTTTATCTTCAAGTCTCTTCATGTCTCGAGCAGCTTGATCCTAGCAGGTCATAAAGTTGTCACAGGTTAAAAAGACCAAGATGGTAAAACATGGAAGGGAAAAATGTTCCTCAATAATTAGACCATTATGTCACAGAGACAACACTTCTTGGACTAAACTTGGTCTTGTTCCATACCTGATTATGCTAAATAAATTCTCCTACTAGTAGCTTTGAATTTATATACTACTCTAAGCTTGTGACAGTGCTATTGAAAATATAAATTCCCCATATTTCCCCTGAATCCAACTAATAACAGAACTGTAGCTAAGAAGGAGCTCATCATAAATACAAACAACTTCCATTTAGATAGTGAAAAATGCACAAAACCTTAGTTTGATATTCAGAGACAAGCAGAGCTCTATTGTTCTGAGTTTGTTGTATTGTTATCCTGACATCCTCTAAGCAGTTAAATAGTTAAGTTATTGTAAGTCATATCCACTCTCTGTCTATCTAATCCATTTTTGAGGTCTAACTAACAGCACCCTACATAAACCCCAAAGCTAAGTTTGACTGCAGCTGCCAAAGCCCTGAGTGACATTTGCTGCCCCTAACTGCACATGGGCACAGCCACAGCACTGAATAAACATTCCCCAAGCTGGCTCTTGCCTCCACTTCAGCCATGAATGCCTCCAGAGGATCATCATCGCTGTCAGAGTCTGCTGATTTGGAGTGGAACTGCTGCCGAGTTGGGGAATTCTCTGCAGGAATGTAGGGCAATTCCACATTGCTGGAATCTTCCTCTTCATCCTCAAAGTACCTGGGAAAAAAATGAACAGCCCAGTCAGCACATGGTTTGCAGCACTGTGATGTCTTTCATGGTTTCTGGCTGAGTCAAGGTACCCACATGGGCAGTAGAAGTCACAAGAGAATACGTTGAGATTTATTTAATTACAATTATTCATGTTAAAAGTTCCAAGTGTTGGCAGGGCAAATAGATAGCATAAAAATGAGTCTCTCTTCATCTTTCTTGTAGGCTCCCTTCAGGTACTGGAAGGCCACAATTAGGTCAGCCTCAAACTTCTCCAGGCTGAACAATCCCAAATTTCTCAGTTTTATTTACACATTTATGCAGCCAAGAGAAGGGTTAGTAAAGAACTGTGGAAATCAATGTTTTCCAGTGCAAAAGACACCTAAATTTATCCTGCTTGGCTCCAACTCTGAGAACACCACAGAGTGAATAAAATATGTTCTTGAGATGGGAAAGCTGGAGGAGGAAAGCTTCTGCAGGCTACCATAGTATCTCAGAGCCTTCTAAGCACATTATTACGTATTTATTTATATAAATGTCACAGACACTTCCCCCGACCTCAGAAACATAAAAACATTAAAATCTAGAGCTACACAAACACAAGTAACTGTACTTACGCATTCTCCTCATCAAAATTGGCTCTCTTTGACCCAATTTTGTAGAAGGAAGGCAGCTGAGGAGGCCCCGATTTGGCAAAGGCTGCCGAGGAGCCGGCGGTGCCGAAAGCGCTGTGGGACTGCTGGGACAGCTTGGGCTCCTCTTTCTTGCCAGGTGTTATGGCAAACCCACCAAACCCAAAGCCTCTCTTTGTACCAGGTCCACCTTTATTCCAATTCATGATGTCCCCTGTATACCTGTTAAAATGAGGAAAGATAAATTAATGCCCTCCCTGCTTCGGGCAGTTATAGGGAATTGTCGTGATTTTTCTTGTTAGTTGGTCACTTCAGTCATGACACAGGGACTTGTGGGACTCTGAGTGACAAGAGTTTAATCTGTTTCCCAAAAAGGATGGGGCTCTGCCCTTTTGTCAGTATGAACACATCCACAATTCCAAAGAAGAATAAAAACAAAGTGGTTGTCTTCCAGAACAGGTTGTGTCCTTCAAGGATTACTTAAACACATTTAAGATGTTACCTGTCCTGTTTGCAATCTAAGGCAAACAAACCCAAGGCCAGAACTATTGCTGTGGTTTGTTTGTTAACAAAGGACTCTTGACAGTAATATTAGAAAGGTTAAATATGAACATTCACCAGCTCGGTAAATCTCGAGCCTAGACCCGAGCTCGGTGGCGGATTTTGGAGCAGCGCCCGTCCCCGGCAGGTCGGGCCCTCACCGTGGGTGAGGTGGGTATTCTAATAAAATTAGAAGGTTAAATATGATTTATTAACATGACTCTATAATTTAAAGGATTTTGGTTATTATTTGCTCAGCACGGAGCATCTGAAACTCCAGCTTCAAGCTTTGTCTAAGGAATGCCAGGATAGTTTACACAATTAGAGATAACAACTTTTCACCTCATAGGTTGAGAGGAAGAGAACCCTCATCTCCTATTAATAGGAGACAGGTAGAGAAATCTAAATGTCTTTGAAACACAACACAGAGATTTTGTTTACAGAAACTTGTACAAAGACAGTAAAAAGGTGCTTTCTCATAAGAAGATTTTTCTGCAGGCTTGCATACAAAGAAACTTATAATATGTTCTTACAACACAGAACTTTGAACATCAGGAGGAACAAGAGATGAAAAGGCAGCTCAGTGCACATTTTGCATATCCACATTGTCCCACCTGTAAGTGTTTCATGGCTTGTCAAAACCTCACTCCTGCAACCTAGCAACCTCCAGAGAAACGGGCCCAGAGCAGCACAAGGCCCCAAGTGAGCCCAGGCACATCTCTGCCAAAAGCCAACTCCCTTTGCCTCTTAAGAGAGCACCTTCAGCCATACACATGATCTCTATTTATTATACATATTTATATGCCCCCCAATCTCTGTTTTTCAAACAATATTTTATATACTCCACATAACAGTGTCTGTCCAGAACCTGATTTTCTAAGATGACGACTGAACTGATATATTAATATTTACAGTTTCTATTCTTGAGTCATTTAATTATCTGCATGGTCAAGCAAATCATACCTGTGAGGCAGGAAAGAGAGCAAGACACCCACTGCTTTCCAATGCATTATAATTAGCTGTCCAAAGGCTACAAGTCCTATTAAACAAATCCTCACACTGAGAATCTCCAATGAGATCAGAACTCCCTGGCAGAAAAACAACTTCAAAACAATCTAAAGGTAAATAGTGCAGCTGGTCCCCGTGCTGAACATTTACCAGCTTGGGGCTTGCTCAATAAATCTCGAGTCGAGACCAAAGTAGCAGATTTTGGGGGAAACTCGGAGTCCTGTTTTCCCTCTTGTCCTGACACATCCTGTAGCTTTTACACCTGCGGCTCCGTGGCACTGGGACATCACAAATAAAGGGATGAGAGGTGGAACCGCATTTCTGCTCTGACAGCGCAGGGGGAATCTTTGAAAACTCCTAAGTTAAAATCTGATTGTAAGAATTCTTCCTCGCTGTACTTATCAACCTTTTCCCTCCTTCCGCTACCTCAAAAAATAAGGAGGGCCAGTTTTTTATGTCGTACAGCAGCAAAAGCACAAAACACGGTCAGTTCGCCCCCTCGCCGGCAGCGAGTGAACAGGGAGAGGTTCCCACAGGAAAACTCCCGAGGCTTCGCTGCCCTGTGGCCGCCGTTCGGCGGGAGGAAACCGGCGGGACACGGAGCCCGCCCGAGATCCGCCTGGGCCGCTCCCGTTCCAGGAGGGCNAGCGCGCGCCCCGGCGCACGCGCACCGCGCGCAGGTGAAGCAGCGGGGAGTGAGGGCGGCGGGACCGGGCAAAGGCGGGAGCGGGACCCCGGCAGCGAAACCGAGAGACGGTAACGTCAGCGGCGGCCCCGGCACCGCGCTGCTTCCCGGGCGGCTCCTGCTTGCTTCTCGGGTGGTTCCCGCGCCGCGGGGCCGGGCTCGCCCCCGCTGCCTACGCGTGTGTACTCGCACACCCCCGCACAT
>VXAX01006433.1:225996-256472 GCA_013399835.1 Leptocoma aspasia
GCCCCCGCCGGACCGGACACCCCGCTCCCACCTCCCCGGGGCGGCCGGGCGGGGCTCGCTCCCTCCGGGCAGCTCGGTACCGGCACGGTCCCCGGGAGGGGCAGCCTGGCGCGGAGGGCACCGGGCGTGCGCGGCCTGTGCTGCGCCCCGCGGGCCGGGAGGAGCTGGCGGCGGGGCCGCGGGTGTGAGATCGCTGGTTTTATCTTGTTAACCTTGACTCGTGTTCCGGGAAGGAGCGGCGGGATAACGAACGCCCACGGTGGTGTTCCCCTTCGGGCGGGGGTCACGGTGAGGGCCCGACCTGCCGGGGACGGGCGCTGCTCCAAAATCCGCCACCGAGCTCGGGTCTAGGCTCGAGATTTACCGAGCTGGTGAATGTTCAGCACAGGGAGCAGCAGCAGCCTTTGCCTTTGGATTGCTGAAGTAGTTTCTGTTGCCCGTGGGGCCCGGGCAGCCGGTGCGGAGCTCGGAGGATGAATCGGTTCCTCTTGCAAGGGAAGGTCGGTGGCGGGTGGGTCGTGGAGGGTCTGCCGAGGATATTCTGCTTCCTGGAATTTGTACTTGGAACCCGTTCTGACAGATTGCTGACCTAAGGGGGTGCTCCAGCTCTCACTCACCTCTGGTTCAACTGTATTCTTTGAATTGGCTGCAGAAGTTTATTTTGTGTTAAGCTATTTGGAGTTGTCGGGTCTTCTGAAGGTGGATGTGCTCAAATAGTCCTGGAGTTCTTACGTGAAATGTTAGTTTGGTCGAGCAGGTGGCTCTGTTGTCCTGTCGTTTTTAACAGAATGCAAATTCTGTCCTATTGAAATAGTATTTTGGGGGTTTTTTTCTGCTTAAATTCACATAAAATTCTCACACAATGTTCCAAATTCCTGGGCTCGGCCTCGCTGGACTTTCTATCCTGATGAAGATTCTGTGACCATGTTCTGTGCGGGTTTTTGCTGGAGTGAGGAGTGTTTGGCAAAGGTGTTGATTTTAATCGTCCTTGTCATTCATAGCAGTGGGTTCCCTGCGTGAGGCACTCGGAGGAATGCTGGTCAAATTTAGAAACAATAATTTCTATCCTAAGTTTGGGAGAGAACACTCTGATTAACATTCAGGTTCCCACTCGGATCTGGTTGCGGGAAGGAGTAAAATGAGCCTGACAGCAGAGCCTGATGCAGCTGATCTCTGTGCCTGGTTGTGAAGTGCAGCTGGGGGGTTGTTGCTGCCTTTTTTGGACCTTGGAGAAGGTGCCCCAACCTGAAGGGGAGGTTGGGACTGTTTTGAACTCAAGCAGAAGAGACAGGAAGATGAGGGCAAAGCAAGATGAGCTGACAAATTCTTCAGGGTTCTGGCTGATGTGGGGAGAGCTCTGGGCTCCTGAGCCACAGTTTACTCCTTTGCTCTGGGGAGCAGTGCAATGCCTGTCCTCTTCCTTGGTTTTTTCTTTTTTTTTGGCACAACTTCCAGCAAAAGGTCTTTATCTCCGTGCAGAAATCATGATGGGACACTGTGGGACTTAGTTCTGAGTGTGCAGCCTAGAAAATCACAGATGAGCACTTTTGGACTGGCAGAGGCTATCAGAGCATTGCTGTTTAAATGAATCATGTGCATTTTGAGATTCACTGCTGCTGTTACACATTCAATGCTCCAACTGTGCCTAACAGCTAATTAATAACAACTGTAGACACAGAATGTGGTCTTGGAAGTGAGCTGGCAGAGCAGGCTGGGAGATGCTGTTGGAGAGTCAGTTTTGTAGCAGAACATCCCTGCTTTCCATCTCAGCTCATTTGAACTGTGTGGCCAGATGTGAATTTGCTGCTGCCACAAGCAAAGGAGTCCAGAACCTCTCCTTCAGAGTTATTTTGTTCTTGTACCAGTAGTCACTTTCTTTATAGAATTGTAGTGATTTTGGGTTTTCCCTAAAGATAGAGAATAGTCACTTTCTTTACAGAGAAGATGGCAAGATCAGGCACAGGTTTATTTCTGTCTGGTCTGACTCGTAGTGTTTTCACTGTGTGTTGGGGGTTACTGGAGGTGTGATGCAACAGAATTGACGAGGACTTTTTGCAATGAATGATTTAATTCTCTTTTCCAGTGAAAATGAAGAATTTATATATTTTTATCGCTGTCCTGTTCATCCCATGGAGCTTTTCTTTGGCAAAGTATGATGACTTTGAGGATGGAGATGACATTATGGAATATGATGATAATGACTTTGCTGAATTTGAAGATGTAAGTGAAGATACAGTCACAGAGTCTCCTCAGAGGATCATCACTACAGAAGATGATGAAGAAGAAGCCACTGTAGAGCTTGAAGGTCAGGATGAAAATCAGGAAGACTTTGATGATGCAGACACACAGGTAAGGCCTTGCCTCCTTCCTCAATGTGTTTCCTAATAGTGTCTCTGCACCTTTCTTTCTTTTTTTGGATTTTGCTTGCTGGGCTTTGGATTTTCATGCTGTTTGTGATTTCATCCTTTAGGAGGGTGACACCGAGAGTGAACCATATGATGATGAGGAGTTTGAAGGGTACGAAGAGAAACCAGATGCATCTCATAGCAAAAATAAAGATCCCATAACAATAGTTAATGTAGGTATAACTGTTGATCCAGTTTCTAGTTGGAGTTTCATCACTTATTTTCTTAAGACTGTATTCCAGGAATGTCACTGGGGTACTAAACAATGAACACAGTGTGTTTTTAGCTTGTCTGTGGCTTAAGGGTCAGATTAGAACTTGTCAACTTGGTTGGTTTTTGAAGCCAGTCTCTCTGCCCACCCTGTATCACCTTTTTGCCTCCCAAAATGTCTTTCACAGAATGATCAGGTGCTCAAGGTCTGCATTTTTATTACCCCTAAGATCTGTTTTTAGGTATTATAGCTGACCTTGGCATTGAAAATTAAGGTTTGGGTACTTTCATGACTCTAGGCTGGTACAGTGATAGCAGAATGGCTAATTAGCCTGGGCTCACTTGGAAGTGAGTACTTTTTTTGTATTAAAAGTGAGTACTTTTTTTGTATTTTGGGAATGCTGTTTCAGTTGTTTCCTGTATGATTACTGTGCCCCAGTAAGCCAAGTGCATTATGTAGGTTTAGCTCTCTCCTGTTGCCTTTGTGGAGCTTATTGCTGTGCCGGGGGTGGAACTTCTCCACTACTCTGTGTTTCCCAAATTGTTTGTGTGTATAAAATCTGCTTGTTCAAGATGTAAATCACATTTCTGTTCCCTTACACAGGTCCCTGCTCACCTTCAAAACAGCTGGGAGAGTTATTACATGGAGATCCTGATGGTAACAGGTCTCCTGGCTTACATCATGAACTACATCATTGGGAAGAACAAAAACAACCGCCTGGCTCATGCTTGGTTCAACACTCACAGGGAGCTGCTAGAAAGTAACTTTGCTCTTGTTGGTGAGTTCCATAATGGCAAGGATCCAGTTTTAGTATTTGAATAAAGCTGGGTTTAGGCTGTAGAGAATCCTTCTCTGTACTGTGGTATTGTGAGCTGTAAGCCTTCTGCTGAACTATGGAGTCTCAATTTGTGAGTTTAGATTGCAGTTCTCTTTCACTGTTGTTTTCCTTCAGGGGATGATGGCACTAGTAAAGAAGCTACAAGCACTGGGAAACTAAATCAAGAAAATGAACACATATATAACTTGTGGTGCTCTGGAAGGGTGTGCTGTGAAGGAATGCTCATCCAGTTAAAGGTGAGAATGAGGGAGTTTGTGGTGTTGTTTATGTGTCACCAGTTGTCAGGTTCCAGAGGCTTTTCCATTCCTGTGTGGGCAACATGGAATCCCAGCTTGGCGTTTGTGCTCACATTCAGGCACAGAGTTCTGAGTACACACACATGAGGGAAAACTGGTCATCTGAAGGTCTGTACAGACCTGTATTCTGCCCCTTAAAGTTGGCACCAAAGAGCAAGTTGCAGGAAGAGTATAGAAACCAGGGGTGTAGTGTAACTGTAGGCTGAAGAGCCCATTTGCCACTTAGAGGGATAAATGGACCAGCAGGAATTCCAAGAAAGTACAGCAAAGACAAATATGAATCCCTGGGATGGAACAGTCCCAGAATTCATCTTCTGACTTGAGGGAACAAAGCCCTGAGAAACTCCTCCAATGCAGGAAGTGGGCCTGCTTTTGAGCTCTATTGGTCACTCAGGGAAAACTCAGGTTAGATATTAGGAAGGAGTTTTTTATTGATGGCTATTCAGCTGTTTTCTGTGTTTGCCACCTTGTGTTTTTAGTTTCTCAAGAGACAGGACCTGCTGAATGTCCTGGCACGCATGATGAGGCCGGCCTCAGACCAAGTGGTGCGTACCCAGCCCTTCAGATTAGCTCTCATGAACTGTTGCATTCCTTCCGTTCTGCTCTGCTGCTTTTGATTGTTTCAGGTGATTTCTGTAGTATTCCATATCTTCCAGTTCAGTAACTGTTGAAACAACCTCAAAGAATTGTTTGTATTTCTTTCCTGCCTCTAAAATGCAAACTGCTGATGACTGGAAGTTGCTTTATCTGTGGATTTTATCGTTCGAGTGATTTTGTGAGTCTGTCATGATTCAAGACATCATCTTGATAAAACGTGGTTTTACAGTCTGAAATTCTTAGTGATTGTTCATCTATCTATTCAGTCTGTCTGAACAGGACTGCTTAAACCCATATGTTGGTCTGGATATTATATTCTTAATGTTACCTTTTGCCTTCCAACTTGCTCTTGGAGAGCCTAAGTGCCAAGAGAGGTTACATTTGGAAGAACAGTGACTGTGTGCACTGTGAATACTCTTCCCATGCATCTGTAATTGTATTTACTTACATCAAAATATTTAATTGCAATTTATTTTTACAACGCTGCTGTTCTAGTCACTGTCATTACAGCACAATACTGAATGGTGTGCTCAGTCTTATTAAAAAGCTTCCTTAAGTTAAGACATACTGAAAAGCTTTAAATCAACCACCTTTTTCTTGGCTGTGTCTGTCCTTGCTTAGTCCTTGTTCTTAGGAATCAAAGTATCAGATAAACGTTGAAATCTGATCAGGGCTAATAACATTCTGTTTCACAGCAAATAAAAGTGACAATGAATGATGAAGATATGGACACGTATGTGTTTGCTGTTGGAACCAGAAAAGCACTGGTGAGACTTCAGAAGGAGATGCAGGACCTGGTATGTACATGCACTTTAATAAATAATAGCATATAAGAATCTAATTTGCATATTCATTGTTTTCTTGGGAGCAGCTGCAAACCTGTGACTGACCTGTTGGAATTTGTGAGGAAAAGACATTTCCATTTACAGATAAAAGTCTAACGAAATCAATCATCAGAAGTGCTCCCCCTCTGTCAGACCTGCAGGGAAAGAGGCAGTGGAAAGCAGCTTACACCTTTCTTTTGGGGCATAGTTAAAGAGAGGCTGCAGAATTTTGTCAGCAAACACGAGTGTCACTTCACCTCATTTAATTTGCACAAAAGACATCTTCAAGGATTGAAAAGTAAACTTAATTAGTGATATGTGATGTGGAAAATTCAGGTTTAAGTCATCTGTTTTTACATGATCTGAAATTAAAAGTTTCCATATGTTCGAGCCATGAAAAGAATTGCAGAGCTTGCAAAGAATCCAGTGATAACAAGTAATGTTTTGCAGATCTTTTCTTTCAAGTAATAGCATGATGTGTGGTTGGTAGGATGCCAGTTTTTGTTCTGTTATCAAACAATGTAAGCAAAATGCCTTAATCCACTTTGAACACTCCAGTGTGTATGTATTAGAATTGTTTTATCTTCTTCCTTAAAGTGCTGACTTCTGAAGGAAAATACTAGCTTAAAGACTGTTGATGCTGTGTGCTTTACTTTGTTTGAAATGTCCCCAGCCAGGATGAGTGAATATTTTTTATTGTTTCTTTTCAGGTACTTTTAGAGGTCCCACTATTCTATCTGATAAGATACTTACAGGCTTGTGTTTCTTTTTCTTTCACATTGTTCTCTTTGAAACAGAGTGAGTTCTGCAGTGATAAACCTAAGTCTGGTGCAAAATATGGGCTTCCAGATTCGCTGGCTATCTTGTCAGAGATGGGAGAGGTCACGGAGGGAATGATGGATGCTAAGGTAAACTTGAATGAATTAATACAAATACTCCTTGGTAATCCTGGCATTTACAACTTGTATGTTCTAAAAAAGTTAAAAGGAAAAGTTAAAGGGGAAAGTTCACATCTTTATCAGTGTCACTATGGCAAGCTGGGCACAGCAATTTCCTGAGTGATATGTAGAACAGTTTTGGTTGGGAAAAAAAACCCTTAAAAATCACCCAGTTCCAGCCCCCTGCCATGGGCAGGGAATGTGGCAAACCCCTGTGGAGTGGGTAGGTTGCAGCTGGATTGGTGCTGGGAAAAACTAACCCGTTTTCTCTTCCAGATGATCCATTTCCTCACACACTACGCTGACAAGATTGACTCTGTCCAATTCTCGGACCAGTTCTCCGGTCCAAAACTTATGCAAGAGTAGGTATAAAGATCTGCTGGGGCTGATCTCAGCTGTGCCTCTGCAATGCACTCTGCTTTTCCCTCAGCCTCCTAGTCCAGAGGTGCTTTCAGGGGCTGCTTCAGAATTACCAAGTGGTGGGTGATGTGTCTTATCTGAATTACCACGTAGGTTTTTGCAACAGTGTATTATGCTCACAGGTGTATAAATAAATGAACATAAAGGAACGTATTTTGATTTAATTGTAAGACAGCTTAGGTGTTTACCTTGTACTAAAATTGTGGAGGATCTGTGAAATGTAGGCCTGAGATTTTCACGTTAGAATACTATGGGATTTTGGGCAGTGAATACTTAAACTCTTGAGAAAATACTTTGTTCTTCTAAAATATTTAGAGATCTTTAGTGGTATAAACAACAAGGGGGTATGTGAAGCTGAATGTAATTCAGAATACACACAGGCCTTCTTAGTGCTCACATGCCCTTTTGACAGAGAGGCTGGTGCTGTATGCTTTCACACTCATGCCTTTTCTCTGCAGGCTTTTTGGGTAAAACACTTCTGGAATCTGATTAGTTTGAAACTTAACTTTGGGTTATAGCCAGGCTTTTAATGTTTATTTTATTCAAGTACTTTCCAAGTGTCTTTTGGTTCTTGATGGTTTTTCTGGCCAATGTTAGTTACTTTGTATTTTTCTTCACTCCTTCCAAACACTTGTTTCTTTCCTCCAGGGAGGGCCAGCTTACAAAACTGCCCGAAACTAAAAAGACACTTTTGTTTACATTTAATGGTAAGAGAACTGTTGTCTGTGTGTGTCTGAGGGAGGGTGTGGCTTTTTTTGTGTAAGTCACATACTCACGACCTGTCACCTGTGGAAGATAATGTGTGATGAATGACTTCAGTGCACGTAGCAGGATCACTGATTGATAAACAGAAGGCAGCAGTAAACTGGGGACTGAGCAGCATATTGTCATGATAACAGCACACTCAGTCTTGCTGTTACTGACCTCAGCTCACACTCCTCTCTCTTGGGGTGGCTTGTTTTTAAACCACAAGCCTTGCAGTTTGAACTTGCACAGGCTCAGCTGGTTTACCCTGGTTTGAAATAAAAGTGGCCTGTTGGGAGAGTTCTAGAAAATAATAGATCTTCAAATCTCTTCAAAATTCAAGCCCAAATAGCTTGAGTGAAGCTCCAAATGAAGAGCAGGATAAGAGTGTTACTCAAGGCAGAGACATATGTAGCCACACCCAAGAGAAGGCAAAGAAGAGAGAAACTTTATTTTGGTTTTCACATTATATAGAGTTCTAGAAACGACCATCGATTAAAAGGTGAAGTTACCACCTCTCCAACCACACTGGTCAGTAACAAAGTCCATCAAACCTTTCTCCTCCCAAGAGAAAGAATGAAAAACAAAAAAAAACAGTTAGAAAAACATGTACATGTTTACAAAAAACAGCGTGAGAAACTCTATCACAAGAATAAAAACATCAGAAAACTAAAAAGTGAGAGTAACATAAGAGCATCTTTATGTCATGAACAGTGTGAGCCATAAGGGAAGAGCATCACAGCAAGCAGACAAGTACTGCCAGTCTGTGTGAATGAACAAGGAACTCTTTATTTCAGTGCCTGGTTCAGGCAACACTTCCCCAAAGGACATGGAGTCTTTGCTGCCTCTGATGAGCATGGTTATCTACTCCATTGACAAAGCCAAGAAGTTCCGGCTGAACAGAGAAGTAAGTAGTGTCAGCTTTTCTGTCTTCTGACATGGTATGAAATTGGAACTATTCCCACTGGGTCCTTGTGGATCCATGTTGTAGGCACACAGTTTGTGGTAATTGGGAGTGGGGCTGTGGCCAAGCCTCATCCCCAGTGGACTACAGCTGTGTAAGACAGGTGAAAGGTTTGAAGGTAATGAGACATGGAGTGCTGACTAATTACAAAAGGGTAGAGAAGACACACAAGTAGAATACATGTAAGGTCAAGAGTTTAAAAGGTTGTACTGAAGAACAAGAAGGAGAAGTAGATGCTTGCAGCCTTCTGAGGTAGTAGATGTTACTCTGTATGAGCAGATGCCTGAAACCTTCTTTAGTGTTAACTGTGACTCCACTGCCCCTCTGCTATAGATCCACTGGATCCTCACGTTTCTTTTATAACTGGTAGAGATCCCGCATGCTGCTTGTGGGGAAATCAGTCCAAACTGAGTTTGCTTTTCTCTGTGCAAAGGGTAAGCAGAAAGCTGACAAGAACAGGGCTCGGGTGGAAGAGAACTTCCTGAAGCTGACCCACGTGCAGAGACAGGAGGCTGCCCAGTCCCGCCGGGAGGAGAAGAAACGCGCGGAGAAGGAGAGAATCATGAACGAGGAGGATCCCGAGAAACAGCGTCGGCTGGAGGTGAGGGCGTGCTGCAGGCTGCTGGCACAGCCCTCCTAGGAGATCTCCAGGGCTTATTGCTGGGTCCTTGCTGTGACAAAGGACTCTTGCAATAATATCAGAAGGCTAAATATGATTTATTAACATGACTTCATAATACAGAGAATTCATAAAAGAATTGGGTTGTTATCTGCCCAGTCTGGAGCAATCAAAGCTGCTGCTCCCAGCTCTGTCTAAGGAATGCTAGAATAGCTTACACAATTAGAGAAAACAACTTTTCACCTCATAGGCTAAAAGGAAGAAAACCTCCATCTCCTATTGTCAGGAGACAGGCAGAGAACATCTCTGTCCTTGAACACAACTCAGAGATTTGTTTATAGAAACTTCTACAGAGTAAAAAGACAGTAAAAGACGCTTTCCCATGGGAAGAATTTTTCTGCAGGCCTGCGTGCAGGGAAACTTGTAATATGTTCACACAAAAAGGGCTGCCTGGAGGTAGAGTAGCAGTGGCAGCTTTGATTTCTGTTTGCTGGAGGGCAGACAACTGTCAGGGTATTTGCTGCTCCTTTCTGAAACACGTGAAGGCTCCTGGTGAGCCCAGTGCTGGAGGGCTCTGTTGCTTGGTTCTGAAATGATCTGCTTGTTCCTAGAAGAGATCACCTGTGCTCATTCAGATCCCTGTCCTTGCCTACAGGAAGCTGCTCTGCGGCGTGAGCAGAAGAAGCTTGAGAAGAAGCAGATGAAGATGAAGCAAATCAAAGTGAAAGCCATGTGACTGTGCTGTGAGAAGTGTCTCGGTGCCACCTGTGGAATTGGAATTCACAGGGTACAAAGACCTATGTAACTCCATAATCCTGATTCCTTGAACACTAGTAACCATTAAGAGAAAAGTTCTTGCATTGGTGTTACTTATTTAAGTATTACAGCAAAATGTGTGGAGAGCTTTGTCTCAGCAGTTCTGTTCCAGGTGGTACAAAGTTTTGCTACTTGTCTGTTAAAAAAAAATTGCAATATTCTTGAATGCTTTTTGTCATTTGTTCTTTAAAAACAGAAGATTGTAAACCTGTCCATGTGTGCTGGTAACATATTCATGCTTTGGTTTTAAACTTTGGTTTTAGTTATTGTGAAGGAAAGGGGAGAAACTTAAGGGGAGGGAAACTGCACAATAAACATTTACTGTGTGCATTTATTTGCATCAAGGCACAACACTTAGAGCCTTCCATACACAGTATGGATTCTTCAGGGATTTAAGCCCAGTAGAATAGAAGTTCTAATAGAAGTAGGTGATTTTTTTATCTTCATTTTTTTTTTTTACAAACAAAGGCCTGAAGCAGTATTAGGTCA
The DNA here is from genome assembly GCA_013399835.1 of Leptocoma aspasia. Taxonomy (NCBI): domain Eukaryota; kingdom Metazoa; phylum Chordata; class Aves; order Passeriformes; family Nectariniidae; genus Leptocoma; species Leptocoma aspasia. Next base: position 236,158 of record VXAX01006433.1, read on the forward strand.
CCTGTGGGCATGATTGGCTTATAAAAACATAGAGATGGTTGGAACCAAGGCAATGGAATATGTGGACAGTTTCCTACTTGTGTGTTTGGATGCTGCAAACTTAACACAGTGTGGAGTCTGTGATGTCAGCACAGTGTTCCTTCAGGAGTGAGTGCATGGTGAGTTAGCAATTCAACCAGCTTTCCTTCAATATTTTTAACTGTTCAAGTTTTGCCTCAGCCCCTTCTCTCCTGATCTCGGCAGCTGCTGCCCAGTTCACTTCAGCCAGGAGCCAGATCTAGTGGAGTACCTGCAATTCCCCATCTCCCCAAGCCAGTGGAAACATTTCAGAGGATGTTTGTCCTCTTCATCTGGTCAGTGATCACTTCAGGGTTTTGAATCTAAATGGGAAGAATGAAGTGAATGCCCTGTGCAAGCACTTCGCTGGGAGAGCTCTGCATTTTATAAATGCTTCCTGTCCAGAAGGCATTTTATTGTTGCTTGTAACAGACTTTTAACAGTTTTGTGGGGAAACAATGTCCTGCATTTTCTTGTTCAATACTTTGTGGAAACTTGGTTCAGAGGCAATAAGAATTAGCTGCTGTTGAAACAGCAATTGCTTAAACTCCTTGTTCCAGCATGGGATACTTCACCCTGATTGAAATGCAAATGTCTGTAACCTGATACATGCAAATACATTAATTTTATAATGGTTGGTAAAATTATTTAAAACCAAAACTAATGTAGATTATGTGAAATTTTAGCACTATTTAGCTTTAAAGATTGATATGTTATTGTTTCACAGAGTTCTTTGAAAAGAAATACTAGTTTGTGCTCTTTTGAGTAAGCAGACAGCTTTCCTGAAGTCCCATCCAGTTGTGGGCCATGGCAGCTAATTTTGTAATATGAACATTCAAATGAACAATCTAATGAAGAGTAAAATATAATTGAAACACTCCTGCTTTACTTGGCTTGTCTCAGTGTTCCTTTCATTTAGTAGACTCTCGCAGCCTGCTTTGTCCTGGTGAGTTTTGGTGTAGGTTTTCAGCACCAGGAGGAGCTGTGGTGGGGCTGGTTCCTGCTGGGGGAGGGCTGCAGGACTTCTTATCAGCAAATGATTCTTCTCTAGCACCTGTGTTTTGCTATCATGTTGTGCTATGGAAAGATATTTCAATAACTGCTTTTGGTATTTTTAAAATCTTGTGCAGGCTGGGCTGGGCTGAGATGGAGGATTTGGGCACAGCAGGGTCCCCATTGGGGGCACAGCCTCGGCCACGCTCTGAGGAACCCACAGAATCACAGGATTAGTTTGGAGAACACCTCCCAGATGGTCCAGCCTGGGCCTGATCCCCACCTTGTNGTCGGCGCGCTGACGTCACGCGCAGCGTCTCCCGCCGGTGAGCGGCGGCCGCAGCCTGAGGGGTCCGTGAGGGGCCCGTGAGGGAACGGGGCGGAACGGGGCGGAANACCAAGCCCAGAGCACTGACTGCCGTGTCCAGTTGTTCCTTGGACACCTCCAGGGGTGGGGACTCCACCAGCTCCCTGGACAGCCCCTTCCAATGTTTAAGAACCCTTTCTGTGAAGGAATTCCTTCTGATGTCCAACCTGAGCCTCCCCTGGCCCAGCCTGAGGCCGTTCCCTCTCCTCCTGTCCCTGTTCCCTGGGAGCAGAGCCCGACGCCCCCGGCTGTCCCCTCCTGGCAGGGAGTTGTGCAGAGCCACAAGGGCCCCCCTGAGCCTCCTTTTCTCCAGGCTGAGCCCCTTTCCCAGCTCCCCCAGCCTCTCCTGGGGCTCCAGCCCCTTCCCTGGACCCTCTCCAGCCCCTCAGTATCTTTTTGAAGTGAGGGTGTTATGACAAGGGGACCAGAACCGGACACAGTACGTGAGGTGTGGCCTCACCAGTGCCNGACGTCACGCGCAGCGTCTCCCGCCGGTGAGCGGCGGCCGCAGCCTGAGGGGTCCGTGAGGGGTCCGTGAGGGGCCCGTGAGGGAACGGGGCGGAACGGGGCGGAACGGGACGGAACGGGGCGGAACGGGGCGGCCCCGCACGGCTGAGGGTCCCTGAGAGCCTGAGGGTGTTCCGGGGGGGGGGGGGCTCCGAGCAGTTCTTGCCGGAGTTCCCGCTCTGCTGGGGCTGTTGGCTTCAACCGGGGGAGTTCGGGGGTGTCGGTGCTTTGTGGGGGTACCGGCTGGTGCTTCCCGGGGTTCCCGCCGCCCTGGGCAGGTGAGGGCCTCGGCGGTGAGGGCGGCTGGGTGCTCGCTGAGGGGTGACGGCTTCCTGTGCCCGCAGGTGTGCTGCCCTTTGTGCTGCGCGTGTCCCACAGCGGCGGATCCATGTCTTTCCTTGTAAGTAAACCCGAGCGCATTAGGGTGAGTGTTGAAGACCTTCCAGCTTCCCTCGCGTCTCGGTGGAACGAGCCTTGCGCTTGTGCAGAGTGGCCGGGCCTGGAGAGCACCATGAGGGCACAGGAAAACTGATTATAGGGTTGATTACAGGACACGGGTCGGTTAAAAACCCTGCACTAAAGCCCTGATGTACGTGTATCTCCTTGGAGTGCCGTGCACAGGGGGTCTGATGGGCTTTGCAGTGAAGAAAAAGGGTTGTCATGCTGGTTGTTTTCTGTTGTTCTTTAAGAAGTAGCCGCCTCACCTGTGTCACAATTTATGGGGTTTTTTTTTCTCCTTCACTTTGCTTGCAAAGCTAAACACGACAGCTTTGTTTGATTCTGCTTTTCTAAATGAGGAAGTTTCCAGCAGCAGAACCACTTCTGCTGCTTTCAAATGTGTTCTTAAATACAAGTTTTGATGTAAAAACTAAAGACTCATTGGTGCTTTCTAGGACTGGCTTCCCTGCATTGAACAACATCAGCTGTTTATTAAACTATTTTTCTAAGTAGCAAATTCTGCCATGGGAGTGCTTGTGATTGATGATTTAACTTTGTGATCAACACTCTGCAAGCTTAAAATCTCCTATTCNTGCCTGTCAGCCAGCACCCCCACCTCTTTTCCAGCGGCTCTCTTTCTGGATGTAGCCAAGGCGCGGGTCCCCTCACGGACCCAACATGGCGCCGGCTCCTTCCCCGCCGCGCGGGGGAGCTCCGCCCGTGACGTCACGCGAGNCTTTAAGAAGTAGCCGCCTCACCTGTGTCACAATTTATGGGGTTTTTTTTTCTCCTTCACTTTGCTTGCAAAGCTAAACACGACAGCTTTGTTTGATTCTGCTTTTCTAAATGAGGAAGTTTCCAGCAGCAGAACCACTTCTGCTGCTTTCAAATGTGTTCTTAAATACAAGTTTTGATGTAAAAACTAAAGACTCATTGGTGCTTTCTAGGACTGGCTTCCCTGCATTGAACAACATCAGCTGTTTATTAAACTATTTTTCTAAGTAGCAAATTCTGCCATGGGAGTGCTTGTGATTGATGATTTAACTTTGTGATCAACACTCTGCAAGCTTAAAATCTCCTATTATATATGTATAAAATCTGCTTTTCTATATATATATGTGTGTATATTATTTGAACTGCAGTATTAAATAGTGGTAGAAACACTCCTCTGCACAACCTAATGCTTGCTGTGAATTTCAAATATGAATTCTGGAAGAGAATGACAGCTTTGGGATATTTATGTTCCAATTTTGCATTCAGTCAACAGATATATAACCAAAATATTTGAATCCACAAAGATACCACCTCTTTGTAAATACTGAAAGCTTTTCTTAAACATATTACACCTAAAACGCCAACTTTTATTTGGCTGTATGAGGGGCTTGTTGCATACTGATTGTTTTTGCTGTATGTGCATGTATAAAAACTTGTTTGAATTAATTTAAATTGTATTAACTTGATTGCAAGTGCATGTTGATTGGGAATAAATACCTGTGTGGTTGGTGGGTGCATGTCACTGCCACAAAAAGGGAATATCCTTGTCCAGAGTAAGGATGTCACTGGTGATGCAGCAAATCAATTTCAGACCACAGCAGAATTGTTGAAGTTTGGGGTTTTTTTTGTTTTTTCTTGTGGGGAAGCGGAAAAGAAACTTTTCTCTAGATGGAATAACTGATTATGTGGAGAATTTTTATTTCTTTCAGCGGTGGGTGTCTGAGAAGTTCATTGTTGAGGGGTTAAGAGAGTTCGAGCTGTTTGGAGGTAAGTTCTCCTCATGTTGAAACACATTGCTAGAAATGTTTCATTTTAGCTGTAAAGCTTGGTAATTTGGTAGCAAAGATGTATCTTATCACTAAAAGAGATTATTAAATCTCATTGTAAGTCCAGGTATTCAAGCTGGCTAAGCCCAGAAATTTAACATGGAAGTGTCCAAGATCTGGCAAGTTATTTGGAAATCATTTCCTTATTGATAACAGTTCTAAATTAGTTCTGTATTGCTTAGCATAACCACTTTTTTTTTTTTTTGGTATGCAAAAGATGGGTTTGGGAAGGTTAATTATAATTTTCTGAGTAAAAATGGATTTTGAAACTGCTGATGGCTCCTCAGGAGCAGGAGCTGACAGGTTTGTGCTCTGCTTCTGGAAAATAAACAAAGTTACCCAGTAGAACGCAGAATTCCTGATCAGTGACACAGAAAACAAACAGAGCATAGGAACTATGTCTAGATTTTGAGCTTCCAGGTGGAGTAAAGGAATTTTTATTACTTTGAATATTATTAGATAGCTTCTTCTGTATGTAAGACTCATCTTTGAATGTGTTTATAATCATAGAATTGTTTGGGTTGGAAGGCACCTTTAAAGATCACCAAGTCCAACCCCCCTGCAACAAGCAGGGACATGACAGAAGGTTAATATTTAGATTATAGTAAAAAAAAAGATTGTCACCTTACATTTATGTCAAATATACAAACAGTAGCACTATGTGAATCTCTGTGACTAGTGCTGCAATTTTGTGTGCAAATTAAATGCCTTTGTATAAAACAAAAAAATCATGTCTATGTGATATCAAAAAGGGTCATCTAGGGTTATTTACTTAGTTTTCCAGCAATATTTTAATGGGTGTCTGTTGAACACAACATGGTGAACAATTAATTTCTTTACTCCAGAGCAGCCTCCGGGTGACTCTCGGAGAAAAGTAAGTGACTTGTGCAGGCTGTGGTGCTGTGGTTCATTGCATGGAGATTATTCCTTGTGGAAGTTTGATTTTTTCTTTTTTATCTTAGTTATATATCTCATCTCTATATATAGCTCTACAAGTGTGGAAACAGGTTTCACCCTGGAGTGGAGATTTTGGTGTGTGGTTTTCAAACTATATATGATAACTCAAAAATTTAAACTTAATCTCTTGGATTTCTATTTGTTAGTCATTCTCCTCCCCCCCCAGCCCCTCAAGGATCTCTTTTTGAGGTGATTTAGTTCTGATCTTTCAGAGAAGGAAGGAAGAGTTTTGTTTTTTGGAACTTCTGAAAAGTGTTTGTTCTGCAGGCCCTGATTGCTCACTGTCTGTTCATAATGAGCGTGTAACACATAAAATATCACAATTTAAAATAGAGAATCTAAAGAATTCCCCACCTCCCCACACCACAGGTGTGCAGGTGTTGCTCCAGTTTAAGCTAATTAAAAACAGGAATGAAGTGTGATTTAATCATAACTGTGTCAGTTCCAGCTGCTTATAATTGATTTTTGTGCCAGTGTCTGTAATTTACTGTCACAAACAAAGCTGAGAATAGGAGATGTATATGGAGTGTTTTGTATAAAATTGAGTCAATTCACACCTTTTTTTAAATTGCTGAGTGTTAGACATGCTTGGCTGGAAGCAAATTGAGATTAGCATCTGTTTTGGTTTTTGTCAAGGGTTTTCTTGGGGTTTAGATGCTTATGCTGATTCTCATTCTGATCTTTTTATGTCTAAATAAAAGCCTGTTTCTTTCCAGCAGGGCTGTAGAGAAAGGTACATAATTTGGGGAAGGGGGTGGGAGGAGAATTTTTGTTGCTTGTGCTGAAGTGAGGGAGTGAGGAGGTGGAGGGGAAGACAGCAGAACAAAACTGATATTCCCTCTTCCTAACTCAGATGAATGTTATCTGGCAAATGCAGATCCTTGCAAGCATCACATAACTGATTGTGTTATGGCATTTATACCAGTAGTTGCCTTTCAAAGATTAATTTCCTTTAAATCTATCTCCAATTAAACTGGACTCCCAAGCCAAAAGCCAGCTCTAAATGAATGTCATGCCATAAAAATGGTCATATGGGACTTCATTTTGCAGCTGCTTTTGACCATACACCAAAAATTGTCCTGTGTGAAACCACTGAGGAGCTTTTTTGCAGTATCTCATAAATGACATTTCAGTTTAACTTTCTTTTTTTTGAACTGCTGTATGATGTTGGTAAATTTCTGGTCGAGCTCCTTTTGCATTAACTCTGTTATTGGTCACTGCTAACATGAGGAGAGGTGAGTGAAGACCTCATACTGGAAGACTTTTCAATAGGGAATTCACAGTGTTTTTTCCATTACTGCACAGCCTACACCATTAATGAGATTAAATTTAATTTAATTCTTTGCATCTGTCTTGTTGGCTTGTGCTCTACCTGGAGTGGACTTTATTAAAACAAACCACTTACATGTTGCTCAGTGTCTCACCAGCTGTCACTGCTCCATGACTGCTTCCCAGCCTCCTGCTTCCATCTCCTTGGTGCTGCCTTTCTGCTTCAGAGGTTTCTGTCTGCCTGTGTGTCTCTCCTGGCAATCTTGCTGTTGACAGCACTGTGTGAAATTGCTGAAAGAAGTAATGAATGATACAGCTGAGGTCAGAATGGACAGGCCCCTTCAGCAAAAGTTTGAAATCCTGAGTGCAAAGTTGCTGCCTGTTTTGAGCCAAGAAACAGCATTGTAGTGGTCACTAAAAGAAAGGATCTGGGAATGCTGCTCCCAGGAGTTTTAGCTGTGCTGAAATGGGACTGAGTTGTTTGAGCTGAAATTATACCCACACACCACAAATCTTAATTTTTGCCTTTTCCCTTAATGGAAAATACACCTATTTTAAAAGTAGGCAGTGTGCCGTTCAAAGCCAGTTGAAAAGGTGGAACTTGGGAAGTGTGGCTCTAATTTACTCTCAAAGTACACTTGGGCACCCAGAGGTAATTTACAGCAAACTCCTGTCTGTGCTCTTTGCACTGCATTTACCCTGGGCTGAGGGTAGAACAGCAAGTTCTTTGTTTTTCAGCTGTCACTGTGTTGTTTCCATCTTTCAGTGATGGAAATAAAAAATGGAGTCTGCTGTCACGGTAGGAGAAGGCACAAACTTTTTCTGCTTCATGTACCATGAGAAAGGTCTGATAAAGGGCATTTGCAGTTGATGAAGAATGAGGTGGAAAAATGGAGCTGGTTCCAAATGCCAGGAGGAGTTAATGTGCTGGAAATTTGAGATAACTAAAGACAGTTTTAGATATCACATAAATTTTAATCCCCTTTAGGATGCTCTCCTTGTGACTTTGGACATTTGAAGGAGTTGGAAGGTATAAAAGAACTTGCAAGAACATTGAAATTTATCATCGGCAAAATCCTGCAGGGGAAGATTTCAGTGTATGGAAATAAGGCAGAAAGCTTTATGTCAGGTGGAGTGAGGGAAAGCTGGCAGGCTTGGGAATGCTGCTTCCCTGTGTGGTGTGGGGGTGCTTTTTTCCTCTTTTCTTTTTTAATTTTTTTTCAGAAGCACTTACGCTTTGCAGTTTTTGCTTTCATTTGGAGCTTCTCTTTTCATGTGTGTCTGATTTTTCTTCATCACTTGTACCATTCAGCTAAGCAGCTTCAGCTGTGCTGGGCTTATCCCAGGTGAGCAGCTGCAAACCAGGAACACCCAACTGTTACAGTGCAGAGAAGGGCTAAGAACAGCTTCCCTTTGGCTCTGGCTCAGGCAACAGGATGGTGGCACAGAAGTTTGTAATTACAAGAGAAAGGCAGTTACTGTAAAGCAGAGTTTAGGCTGTCCTAGGGAATAATAATTGGCTTTATCCAAATATTCCTGAGTAAATTCTCGCTTACAGGGATTAACAATCTGCTTGTTACGTGTTTTGTAACACAGATGTCTGGATCTTCTGAAATGAGGCATCTCCTGAGTTTCAATTCATAAATGACTATTTAAAATTATTTTGACAGCAATTAAATCCTCTTCTGTATTCCTATTATTTTGAAGTGTATGATAATATGAGGAGCAGATGATTTTTCCAGCAGGTGATCTTTATTTCCTTTGACCTGACTTCATATTTTTTTTTCCTCAGACAAATGAGGCGAGCTCCGAGTCGATAGCTTCTTCCCCTAAAAGGGACACCATGAGCAACTTCCTGCCAGACAGCAGCTGCTATGAGTTGCTCACTATCATAGGTAATCCTGGAGGGCTGGAGGATCAGTCTGCTTTGTAAAGAAAATAATTTCTGCAGATCTGTTGTTCTTTTCTTGATTGATTGATTTTTTTTTTTATATTGGATGTCTGCATCTTTGATTTTAAAATCATTTGAATAAAAATTGAGATGCCAGTCCTAAAGGTTTTCACCTGAGAGGGGTGTGTGATGCTGGGGATGCAGTACAGTCAGCAGAAGAGCCTGAAACCTCTCCTTGGTGCTCCTAATTGCTGTTTCTGCCTCAGTCCTGAATTTGAAGGACAGGATAATTCTACTGGCTAGGAGCATTCCTCTCAGTGGGATACATGCCAAGGAAGGTCGTATCTGATGGAACAATTAGTCTTTTTTACAAGGCCAAAAGTAGTTTCAGTCAGTGAGGAAGGGTCAGGGGCCAGAGGTGTTCTCTCAGTGCTTCCAAAAGCATTCCTGAAGTTTTCATGCTTTCTCTTTCAGGCAGAGGCTTTGAAGACTTGATGGTTGTGAACCTGGCCAAGTACAAACCCACAGGAGAGTATGTCACAGTCAGAAGAGTGAACTTGGAGGCCTGCACAAATGAAATGGTCACATTCTTGCAGGTAACACCACTCATCATGCAAGCTTAGAAGAGGACAGACAGCAAGAGCAGTGCCTGTCAATACTGCAGTCATGTTTCTGCATTTACCAAATTTAATCAAAATATCTTTTATTTTAGGGGGAACTTCATGTTTCCAAGCTCTTCAACCACCCTAACATCGTGCCATACAAAGCAACTTTTATAGCTGACAATGAGCTGTGGGTAGTGACTTCTTTCATGGCCTATGGTGAGTGGAGAAGGGGTACCTTTTTCTGACCCTCATGTTCTGTGACAAGAAATTGAAGAGCTGAAGTGTCCTTGGGGCTTTTGTTCTGACAGGTGGTGTTTTGTTTCTTTCTAGGTTCTGCAAAAGATTTAATCTGTACCCATTTTACAGATGGGATGACTGAACTGGCCATTGCTTACATTCTCCAAGGTGTCTTGAAAGCACTTGACTACATCCACCATATGGGCTATGTACATAGGTATTGAAAAACACACTGGTCATTTCCTTTTCTTGGAAATAATAGAATAATCAGAGTAGAGCAGAGGATGAATCAGGAGACACAGAACACATTAAGTTTTGTATTACTTTGTTGTTAGAGCAAATCAGTTTGATACTCATGGGAAGTGACATCACTGATCTTATTAAGCTGCGTGAACGTGTTGTTGTGGAGCAAACTTCTCCCAAAGACCACTTGGTATCTAAAATCACAATCCATAACATTTAGTCCTGCATTTCTCCTCACCACAGAAACATTCTTGGGGAACTTGCAAAGGTGATGGATAGAATCCTGTTAATTGATTTTGCCCAGCATCCAAAGATGGTTGTTAGGAGTCTCAGCCTCCTGGTAGGAAGCTGGTCAGGTATTGTCCTATGCATTGAGCTGTTTAGTAAAGGCCAGGGAATCTGACTACTGTTTTTCCCTTTTTTCCCCAGGAGTGTTAAAGCCAGCCACATCCTGATCTCTGTAGATGGGAAGGTGTACCTCTCTGGCCTGAGGAGTAACCTGAGTATGATCAACCATGGGCAGCGACTCAAAGTTGTCCATGACTTCCCCAAATACAGCATCAAAGTGCTGCCTTGGCTCAGTCCTGAGGTTTTGCAGCAGGTGTGTTTAAAAGAAACTGCTTGTGCTTAGTGATGTGTTGTATCTGTATAATTTTGTGAGCTCTTAGGGCAAGCTGAAAGGGTGTAGGGTGGGAGACCTGAGAGAACCTGCAGAGCTGCTTTCTTGTGATGAGCTCTAGTCCTTTTTTCTCTTTTTTTTATCTTAAAACCAGTGACCCTTAGCAAGGGGGAAGGGTATATGACTGCAAGGAAAAAGAAGGGGAGAGGCTAAAGGAAATAGATTTGGGCTGGATGCAGGGAAAGTGGGTAGAATTTGATCTAGTTGACTCAGTTGACTAGTAGTTTAATAGTAGGCACTTCTACAGGTTGTCTCATTAACGAAGTGTTATATCAGATGCAAGTTACCCATGGCAGATGCCATCCCTACAGGCTGCTGATTTCAGTTACATAAATGTTGCCCTTAACTGTGTGTTTTAACAAACCAAAAAACCCTCACCACAATAAACCAGTGTATCTGTGGCTTGTGCTGTTCTTGTTCTAATCATCTGGGTTTGTTGACTTGCAGTCGAATCATGGGTATTGCTTATTCAGTCGCATCCAAGCCCCTGAAGCTAAATTTTCTTTTCATTTTCATGTAGAATCTGCAGGGTTATGATGCAAAATCTGACATTTACAGCGTGGGGATAACAGCCTGTGAGCTGGCAAATGGACACGTCCCATTTAAAGACATGCCTTCTACTCAGGTGAGGTTTGCAAGCTCCCTTCTCATCCTTCATCCTGGCACATCACCTGGGATGTGAGCACAGAAGGCTGTTATTGCTGTGGTCTGTTCATTAACAAAGGACTCTTGACAATAATACTAGAAGGCTAAATATGATTTATTAAAATGACTTTATAGTTCAGAAGGATTTGGGCTATAATGTGCCTAGGTACAGAGCTTAGGTGTTTACTTCTTCGTGCCCTGTACAGGAATGCTAGAATGCTTACACAATTAGAGATAACAACTTTTTCACCTCATAGGCTGAGAGGAAGAGAACCTCCATCTCCTATATCAGGAGACAGGCAGAGCAATCCAAATGGCCTTGAAACACAAACTAGAGATTCTGTTTACAGAAACTTATACAGAGTAAAAAGACAGTAAAAGATGCTTTCCTATGGGAAGATTTTTCTGCAAGCTTGCACACAGAGAAACATATAATATGTTCTTGCAACAGGCTGTCCTGCCTGCATGAATGGGAAACCTTAACTGCGTGATGTTGCTTGTGCCCCTGTATTGCTGTGGTTTGTGTATTGACAAAGGACTTTTAGTAATAATATTAGAAGGTTAAATATGATTTATTAACATGATTCTATAACACAAAGGATTTGGGTTATTATTTGCCCAGTCTGGAGCAACTGAAGCTCCTGCTTCAAGCTCCGTCCAAAGAATGTTGGAATAACTTACACAATCAGAGAGAACAACTTTTCACTTCATAGGTTGAAAGAAAGAAAACTCCTATTTCCTATATCAGGAGACAGGCAGAGAAATCTAAATGTCTTTGAAACACAACTCAGAGATTTGTTTACAGAAACTTGTACAAAGTAAGAAGACACTAAAAAGACGCTTTCCCATGGGAAGAATTTTCTGCAGGCCTGCATGCAGGGAAACTTAATAATATGTTCACACAACACCCCTGCTCTTCCAGATGCTCTTGGAAAAGCTGAATGGAACTGTTCCCTGCCTGCTGGACACCACCACAATCCCTGCTGACGAGCTGACTATGAAGACGTCCCGCTCCAGCGCCAACTACGGGATGGGGGAGAGCACGGCCACCGGGAACGCGCGCGCGGCCAACGGGGAGCCAGCCCTGCACCCCTACCTCCGCACCTTCTCCACCTACTTCCATAACTTCGTGGAGCAGTGCCTCCAGAGGAACCCTGATTTCAGGTAAAGCCATTTACCTGGAAATGAAAAGCTGCTCTCCCCCGCTGCCCTGCTCTAGGGCTGGTTAAACTACGGGAGTTAGCAGATACTGTTTACAGCTTTCTTTCCGAAAGTGGAGTGGAGTGAGGGTGTGCCCCGTCTGTTGAGGAGAGCAGTCCAAGTGGGTAGAACAAGCAGCACTTTGAGCACTTATATGAGAACCTGAGGAATTCCTTTGCAGCCTTCCTTGGAGGATGAGTGGTGCTGCACATAAAGAAAATAAACTATTTTTTGTTTCTTTCTGGCCCCTGTGAGGCCGTGTTTACCCAGTTCCCATCACTGCAAATGGCTGCTCTTCAGCCAGCAGAGAGCAATGATGGGAAGCGAGCAAAGCTGCATTTTTCTTTGTAGTGAGGGCAATCTGTAGCCATGGCAGACTTTTCAAGAGTGCCCCACTGCTGAGGTACTGTCCTTGGCCAGATGTAGGGGGTGCAAGTATGTAACTTAAAGGTTAGAAGAAGGAGGTTGAACTCCTTGCATAAAATATTATGTGATTATAAATGCTTAATAAACAGTGCTACTGCTGAAAAAAGGGAGATACCCAATAGCTGAGAAATGGGAGAGGCAGGAAGGACCCTGGTCCTTTGTTATTCCCACTACCTGACTTCAAGCACTGACTCATTTTCTTGTGTCCTTCCTTCATTCTACCTCCCTTCCACAGGCCAAGTGCAGGCACTCTGCTCAGTCACCCCTTTTTTAAGCAGGTAAGGAACTAATTTATCTACAGGTAAAGCACAATGCTTTGCTTTGTCTTGCTGTGAGGGTGGGGATGTTGAGTTGTTGAATTTTCTGTGATGAGGAAGATTAAGTCAATTTTTTGACTATTTGTAGTGCAGTGTGGTGATCCTCACATCCTCTGGGGAGGTGCTCGGGCTGTTCTTGAAGCATCTCTTACCTAAAAGAGGTTTTAAATCTGCCTGTCCTGGGAGCCACAACAGCTCTTCCCCTGCAGGCTGCTGAGTTCTGGGGCGAGGCAGTTCTCCCCTGCTCCCTAAGGAGACCAAGGGGTGCCCTGTTTCCTGCCTGTTTGTGCCTTGTGGAGCAGCCCCACTGTGTGCTCATTCTGTCCTTCCTGTGCAGATCAAGCGCCGTGCTTCCGAAGCACTCCCGGAACTTCTGCGCCCTGTCACCCCCATCACCAATCTGGAAGGGACACTGCCCCAGGATCCCAGTGGCATTTTTGGGTTGGTATCAAATCTGGAGCAGCTGGATGTGGATGACTGGGAATTCTAGAAAAATAAGGACTACACTGAAGAGGAGCTTTCTGGACATTGTAATTTATTGGTCCTGTTCATAAAAGCTGATGAATATTACACACGGAAGAGTTTACAGGTCCTTGGGAAGGAACTTCAACTGCCTGTTTACTTAAGAAGTAGCCTGGATACAAATGGACAGACCTGAGCTGGGAAAGGATCAACCCAAGGAGCTGTGGAGTATTCCAGAAGGTGCAGTGCCCAGAGCCCCCATTCTTCCAGCTGAGCACTGGTAGAGCACTCGAGGGTGTTGAGTGAGTCTGTGTAGTTATGGTCTCTATTTATGTGTTTCTAAAAATCACTGGCTTCCTCACAGCTGAGGCTGCATGTCCCTGCCCTCTTTGGTTCTTTCTCTTTTAAGGGTGCCTTAGAGTTGAGGGGAGGTGGGCAGCTTTTAGTTTTGGGCATTCTCTTAGAACTAGTCAAGTTCCTGTAACAGTGTTGTCACAGGGCAAGCTTTAATGGGGGGAAAAAGGGATTATATTCTTAGTTACTGCTTTGTGATGAAAAATGGGAGATCAAAGACAAGCTGATGCCATTCCAGGCACTCCTGCTGCACGGGGCATTACTCTGCAGCACTGGATTCTTCCTGTCCAGAGAGGGCTTTTGAAGACTTCTCACTCGATGCTGAGCACTCTGAACTCCAGGTCAGACAGGGCCTTCCAGCCTCCCCTTCCAGCTTCCTGGGTCACCAGAGCAGTGTGGATGCCTGCACTATGTACCAGCTTTTTTATCCCCTTCCAGTTACTTCATGTTAGCTGGGCTGGTTTCACAGCACGAAACACTCTTACCTGCCTGTTCTCAGTGACTTACCCTGGCACAGAGGAAAAGTAAATTGATTTCATGCTGATCCTCTTGCTCACAACTCCTGTACAGAATTGAACTTTAACCTTTCCATTACCATTGCTGTTCTGCCTTCCCTCACTGACTGACAGGTAAAAGCTGCTCACGTGGCTCCCTGTGATTCATGGCTGTGTGACTCTGCCCTGCTGCTGTGGCAGCTCTCCCCCATTCCGTGGTGTTTGGTTTTTTTGGAGGTGTATTTAAAGCTTTTAGTTTGACTTTTTTTCCAAGGACCATGGGTGCTGAAGATCATCTGCTCTTTACTGAAGCACTGAGAATCTTTGTATAGGTGCAGTTGATGGGAGTAGTGGTGCTGGCAACAGGTCCTTCTTGTGTTTATAAACTGTACTTGAACACAGATAAAGTTTGTTACTCTAGTTTTTTTCCAAAAGAAATAAAATATTTCTGAAGTTGTTTTTTAAGTCTGCTGTTTGTGCAGGATGATGGAGTGAATCACAGAGGGTGACAGGCTGGCTGTGCATGCTTGCTTTTACCTTAGTTTCATACAGCTCACCAGTTCATGGCAGCTGCCTTCATGCTTCAGAAACATACTTCAACTAAAGCAACAAGCTGCAAACACCTGCACTTGCTCTTTTCTGAAAGTTTCAGTAAAATTCTCCCAGTTGCAGGGGTATTTGTTAAGGCCAGGCCATTTTTTCTCCTACAAAAGCTTTATTCAGTTATGTACAAAATGTGTTCTGCTACTGTGGATCCTGTTCATGGTCTGACTGTTGTTCCTCTTCTTCCTCTCCTTTGTGTTTTTCCAATTTTGCCATGAGCTCTGAAAAACAGGAACAGGCACGATGAGGCTCCAGGTGAACACCCAGGACCAGGGCAGCTACCAAAAATCCCTTGCCTACAGAGGCTCAGCTTGGAGCCAGCCCTGTTTGCTGAGTCCAGGCAGGAGCTGTTGCAGTCATTCCCTCAGTGCATTACTGACAGCAGCTTGGCACAACCCTCTTCCCTCTCCAGTCACTCCTCAGGTTCCCCAGCTGGGCAAGCACAGATGCTCATGTTGCATCCATGATTTAATATTTCCTACACTAACTGAGCTCTGCTGGCAGCCAAGAACTGTGAACAGGCCCAACAGCAGGAAGCTGCAGCAGGAGCTGGTGCCTTTGCTGCTCAGGTGCTCCCCCAGAAGCCCCCTGTCCCCAGGTTACCTTTTGCAGGGTTGAAGACCCCGTTGGTTTGCTTGTCACAGACGTAGCAGCGCTGGGATTTGCGGTAGTGCTGCAGGGCACAGCTCTCACAGAAGTAGTGCCGACACCTGTACGGAGTCACAGAGGTCACTGCAAGTCCCCAGACACAGTCACTGTGTCCTAGAGTCACAAATACTGACTGCTGGTCACAGGAACAGCAAGGCTGAGAATGACCTCCATGGTCGAGTCCAACCTTTGACCAAACACCACACTGTCACCCAAACCAGAGCACCGAGTGCCACAGCCAGTTGTTCCTTGAACACCTCCAGGGATGGGGACTCTACCAGCTCCCTGGGCAGCCCCTTCCACTGCCTCACAACCCTCTCCCCAAGGGAGGCAAAAGTGAGCTGCAGGCACAGCTCCCTCTGCATCTCTGTCCCCAAGGAAGGTGCTTCAGCATTGCTTCACTGATGGGCAGCAACAGCAGAGAGCCACCAGTGAGCTCTTCCAGACACAGGTACCAGCAGGACAGCATTCAGAGTGACAAGGGGCTGTCCTCAGCCTCCTCCTCCTGGCCAAGCTCCTGGCTTCCCCATGCTCACATTTCTCTGCTCAAGCAGTGCAGCTGCCATTCAGTGTCCAGGGAATGATGGCATGAAAACAAAATCTCAAGGTTAAAGATGAGGTAATAAGGCAGCATTTGTGGAAATCTAAAAAGTGCCTGAATAAGTGCTGGAAATCTTTCCAAGGGGATGCTCCAGATGCAGCTATGAGACTCCCTGGCTCTCTCAGGATTCCCCCACCCACCAGAAAGCCAGGGCAGACAAACCCACAGCCCGTGGGCTGGGTTTGTCTTTGCCTCTGTAGTGAATGAATGACTCGTGAGCTGGATTGACAGTGCACATGCCAAACAGCCACTTACTTGGTGACCACAGGGTTCTTGAAGGAACCTCTGCAGATGAAGCATTTGAAAGGCATGTCCTCCTCATCACTGCTCACCTCGTAGTTTTCGTCGTCTGCAGAAGAGAAAGCGAACCAGAGTGGAGTGAGAGGAGAGGCCAGCCCAGCCCATGTGTGGGGCACGAAATAATAAATAAGAGGAGAGCACAGCAGGTGGGATTCAATCTCTGCTGGAAACAATGGAGCTCTGACATCTGGGTGTCGATGATGTCAGCAACACGTGTGGGACTGTGCTATAATTAGGGCTAATGAGCCAGCAGGCCTGTTGCTCATCTCAGGAGAAAATTCTTTTCTACTTCACCCACTCGCTGCTATAAAGAGAAACATCCTCCAGTCCCCTGCTGTTTTTTAGACATTCTTCCAAACCAGCTGCCACCAAGCTCTGACTCCAACTGAGCAGAGAATAGCTCCCATTTACACAGCAGTGCTCATGAGCCTTGGGCCACAGCTACGGACACTGAGTGACAAATGACATCCCACCTCCTGGGCATCAGGGGGACAGATGGTCCCATCTCCCCAGCTCCACACAGCTCGCTGCTGGGACCCACACAGCAGTGCTCTCCTTCACAGAGAGCTGGGGAACCATCCTCACTGGGGAGCCAGGGGTTGTGTGAAAGCAGCAGCTGTGCTCAGCACTGTCAGTGGCTCCTGGCCCTGAGCTGCTCCTGCAGCAGGAGCTGCAGAGCTGTGAGCAGTGCTGTCAGGACAGAGGGTTGTTCCGTACCGTTGACGCCGTAGCGGCCCTCGTCCAGCTCCCGTTCGATCTGCCAGCCGTGCTTGTAGTCCGAGCGGTCGTGCAGGAACTTGCAGCTGTCTGAGCAGCACAAAGAAACAGGAAATAAGAGACTGCAAGGGCAGAGTGTTACCAGGGCACCTCAATTCCAGGCCAGCCTGAGCTTTGCCCAGCAGGAGAAATCTGATTGTTCCTTCTCCAGGACAGCACTAAGCTCCTGGAGCAGGTACAGGATCCCTCAGGCTGTGAGGATCATCCTCGCTGTGCCACAGGGACAGTCCCAGCACTCATGCACATGGGAAGTGGGATAAGGAACAGGAAAACCCATCTCTCACGTGGTCTCAGTGGACACAGTACCTGTAAGAATGTGGGTCACTGGAACATCCCAGGGGTCCCTTCCAGGACTCCTATAACCACTAATTAGAGGCCCTGGGCTTTCAGAAGGGCCGGCACGAATGACAACCTTCCCTAAACAGCTCTGCACAGAAGGCTCTGTGAGAGTCTCAGCACCCCAAACACGGGCTCACAGCTGGACTGGATCCCTTGGCATGCCTGGTGCTCAGCTCAGACACGAGGCACTCACCCCCAAAGCCACAGAAGCCAGTCTCCTTGTAGTCCTTGCAGATGTCGGGCTGGTAGTCCCAGCGCACCGTGGCCCGCAGGTGCTCTGGAGCACGGATGGGGCCTTTCCTGAAAGGGGACAGAGGCTCAGCCCAGCTGCAAAGTGGCCCTGCAGCAGGGCCCTGGCCAGAACCAGACACTACACTGGTCATCCCAACCCACCTGACCATTCCTGAGGAGGCATTTCCCATCGATGTGTCCTTGGGCTTCACATATTTCTGGTAGTTGTTAATGCCACGGTAAATTTTATCATCTTCCTTTCCTCTCAGCTCCTAGGAAAGCAAGAAGAGATGATCAAGGATCATGAGAGCTCCATGACATGAGTTTATTGTCACCACTCTGATACCAGCCTTCCTTCTCACCCTGCCTTCCTTAACACCAAGATGCCAATAAAGCCACAAAACTCCCCTATTTGCAAGGGTTACACTCCTGGCTTCCTGAACTTCTAGGGAAGATGAGACTCTAACTCTTCTTGGTGTGCAGAAGGGGATGAGTAAAGCACAGGCTCTCCTGCTGCTGAGTTCCTAAGGAGCAAGGCTGACTCACCTCCTGGATCTTCTGGCTGCGCTCAAAGATGGCCTGGGCATCCTGCTCCTTCTCCGTGTCCAGTTCATACACTGCTGTGGCTCCCATGTCTTCTGGGCCAACAGGTTTCTGAAAAGCAAAGAAAACTTGTGGCAAGAGTGCAGGGAACATGTGGACAAGACAGAGAGCTCCTTGGCTACCTGAAGAGCAAGAACTGGACACACCAGCTTTATCCCTTGGCATTTGCTAGGGAGAATTCACCACAGGCTCCAGCCTAGTGTGTGCAGAGGTCAGAGTGCTAATTCCCCATTGCTCCCAAATTTTAGCCTGCAGTCAGGGAACACTTATTTTACTCCTTCACACTCAGTCCCAGCTCAGCTGGAAGTCCCACTCAGCTCACCCATGTCCAACAGTTCAATCACGGGGCCCTCCTGCCCACACACAGGATGTTACTGAGCCTCTGACCCAGCTGGGGGTGGCCAAAATTCAGTTTCAACACAGTGATCTGCTTTAGATTCCTCCTTAATGGACTGAACAGATACCTACTCCTAGCTTTTATCACATCTTTGAGAACAGCTGCACAGAAACCAGAGAGTAATTACAGCCAGCCTCAGTTAGATACAAATCCAACTTAGGTGACAAAAGCTAGAGTCCCAAAGCTGTCACCTCCTCCCATCCCTTCCCTTTCTCTCCAGAAGGTTGGGCAGGCAAACCAACCTTCCCTTGGGAACAGCCAAAGATGGTCTAACACTGAAAACACAAACCAAACAGTTGAGCAAACCTGATCCAGCTGCTCCCTCTCCTGAAAAATCTGGGCAGTGTTGGGCAAGTCCAGTGGCACCCTGGAGTTTTAACTCCCACCTCTAAGAGGGAAAGGCCAACTTTTGATAGCCTCCCATGGAGGGAGGGACTATCAGAATAAACCCAGCACAAGGTGCTTGGCTATTAAGAGGCGACAGGGAGGTGCATTAATAAGAAAAAATGTCCAATCCCATGTTTAGAGTGGCAGATTCTGTCTGTGAGGAGTGGGATTCCCCAGCCCCACCCGAGCTGACCCCGCAGGCCCCCTGCTGCCCGTCCTTACCGCCGACCTGGTGGATTTGTAGGTGACGCCGATCTCCCTGGCAGGATCCTCATCCTCGCTGCTGCTCGGTGCATACTCGGGCCTCTCCCTGGTGCAGCGCCGGGTCTGGGGGGAGAGCAGGGATGGGGAGGAAAGGCTCCAGCGCTGTCCTGGCTGCGCCTGGCAGTCTCCGCAGGCAGCCCTGCCCGGAGCTCCCTTACCTTCTGGATCATGGGGTTGGCGGTGTCCCGCCGCCGCTCCTTGCGCACCACGGTGCTGCCCTCCTCCCCACTGCTCTCTGCGGGGAAAGCCCGGCGTGAGGGGCACGGCCCGGGCCTGAGGCAGCCCCTGCCCCCGGCGGGACACCCAACAATCCCAGCCTGGCAGCGCCGTCCAAAGGCTCTCCCCCGGAGCTCGGGCAGCCTTGGGGCCGTGCCTAGTCCCGGAGAGCCTGTTCAGTGTCCGAACACCCTCTGGGCTGGAATCACGAGGTTGGGATATCAGCTCCAGGCCTGGAGGAGCTTTGGGAAGGATCACGCTGGCTCTGCAGGACCAGCCTGGCTGGAAGCTGATGGTGGCAGTGGCCACCCTGCTCCAGCTGGCCATTCCCAGCACTCCCAGTTTCTGCCAGCTGGGATTCCCATCTGGAACCTTCTCCTGATATCCCACCTAAACCCGCTGTGACAAGCCGCGCGGGTCCCTCACGCCCTCCGCCGCACGCACACGGGCCGGGCAGCGCGGCCGAGCCGAGCCCCGTGTGGGCAGCGCTGGGGCGGCACCAGGCCCACCCTCTGCTGCACCGCACCGCACCGCCTCAGCTCGGCTCCCCGCGCCGCCAGGGTCCTCCCAGCCCTCACCCTGCTCCTGGTCGCTGCCGGGCCGTTTTCGGCGGCCGCTGCCCGCGGCTCGGACCCGCTTATTGAACACAAAGCTGCAGACGCCGCTCTCCTCCGCCATGCTGTGCCACCGACACTGCGGTGCCGGACAGAGCGGCGCCGGAGCGGCCGGCGCGGGCAGCGCCCCCTGCGGGCAGGGAGGACTCAGGGCCGGGGGTCCCGGGGGAAGAGCCTCTGTCCCCAGAGCTGGAGCCCGGCCCTGAGACCCCCGGTGTCTGTACATCCCCCCGGTATCTGTACATCCCCCCGGTATCTGTACATCCCCCCGGTGTCTGTACATCCCCCCTGTGTCTGTACATCCCCCCCGGTATCTGTAGATCCCCCCGGTGTCTGTACATCCCCCCGGTATCTGTACATCCCCCCGGTGTCTG
>VXAX01006433.1:256584-310551 GCA_013399835.1 Leptocoma aspasia
TGCACAGCCCCCAGACTCTGCACAGCCCCTCTGATCTGTGTACAGCCCCCCCTGATCTCTGCACAGCCCCCCGATCTCTGCTCAGCTCCCCGGCTGCGTGTGGCTGTCGCACCGCTGGCTCACATCTGGAGTGGAATTCCCCATTTGTTTGCCCTCGACGGCAGCCAGCCTGCTCAGCACAGAGTGACAGAGGTGCTGTCAGCGAGTGACACATCACTGCTGCCTCCTTGTCCAGTAAACGCTCCCGTGGAATCCCCAGTCGTGTTTTTTGTACAGGGAATTTCGGGCAAACTGCACACAGAGCATCTCTCTCTGCAGCTGGCCTCAGGCTTCGGGCCACCTCCAGCCAGCATTTGGCTCTTCCCAGTGGCACCACACCGTGTTCAGGAGCCAAACAAGAATATTTGTTCCTGCATCATCATTTTCAAAGATATTCCCATCACTCCATTGCATATTTTCATCTATTTATGGCCCGTTGGAGGGCTTTGGGAGCTTAAGGTAAAGTCCTCAGAGCTACAGGTTGCTGCTGCCTCTCTCCTGGCCCACGGCCATTCCAGCTCTCTTGGCTGATGTGAAACCACCTCCAGGTTTTAACTACTAATATTTACATTTATTTCTGATGTTTTGCCCTGTTCCTGGGGAAATCCCAGCCCTCCAAACACTGGGGGAAGCTGCCTTTATAGTCCAGGCAGTGTTTGCTCAGCCTATGGGACCCAGCTCCAGCAGATCCACCTCTCACCTGGCACAGCCCAGTGTTGCTGTGGCTTGTGCAAAAGGACTTTTAGCAATAATATCAGAAGGTTAAATATGATTTATTAACCTGATAATACAAAGGATTTGGGGCTATTATCTGCCCAGTCCAGAGCAATCTAAGCTCTTGCTTCAAGCTCCATCCAAGGAATGCTAGAATAGCTCACACAATCAGAGATAACAACTTTTCACCTCATAGGTTGAAAGAAAGAAAACTTCCATTTTCTATATCAGGAGGCAGGCAGAGAAATCTAAATGCCTTTGAAACACAGCTCAGAGATTTGTTTACAGAAAATAGTACAGAGTAGAAAGACAGTAAAAAGACGCTTTCCCATGGGAAGGATTTTCTGCCAGGCCTGCACGCAGAGAAACTTATAATATGTTCACACAACACCCCGGATTTCTGAAACCACCACACATCAGTTTTGTCCCTCTGGAGGGTGAGGAGTGCAGAGCACTGGAATCCTCCTTTCCTGCTGCTGCCTGGTAAGGTCCTTCCTATGCAAACAGCGAGTTGAGGTGCATGTGTGGGAAATGGGAAATGTGGATTTTGCAGGCGCTGGAGGGACGGATCCTTGGGGATGCCACGGGATCCCTCAGCGGGCTGGGTGAGTGCCACGCCGAGAGAACCCAAGGCCGTGTCCAAAGCTTGGAGCGAAGCCAATCTGCACACGCAGCTCACGGGAGACAAGCTAATTACCGGGTGGGGGGCTAATTGCACCCTGCGCCAGAAAGCTGAAGGGTCGCTCCTGGGGCCGGCTCTGTGGGATCGGGGAGTCTGCGGGCGAGCAGGGAGGGAGATCTGGGAGCCGAGGGGAGCGGGGAAGCTTTGGGGTTAGAGGCTGGCTGCACACAAAGGAGCGAGCGGCTGCGAGCCGGTTCGACGCCGGGAGCCAATCGCTGCCGCTGCGGCCCCGCGATAAAAGCGCTCGGAGCCGGCGGGGGCAGCGCAGCGAGCGGCTCCCATCCACGGCCGCGGCCTCTGCGGCGGGACACGGCCACCGGAGCACCGGGCACCGAGCACCGGAGCCCCCGGTAGGGCCAGCGGAGCCCCCGGCCCCGCCCTGCCCTGCGGACCCTCCTGCTCGCCGGTGAGCTCGGCTCGGGCCCGGCTGCGAGACAATGCCGGCCCCGAATGTGGGGTTCGGGGCTTCGCCGGTACCGGGGGGTTCCGAGCACGCCGGGCTGCGAGAGCCGGGGCGGCCAGAGCGATCGGCGGGGGGCGGGAGGCAGGCGGCCGGGGAGGAGGGATGGAGGGGGGCGAGGAAGGCTCGGGGAGAGCCCCGGGGAGCGGCTGCGCTGGCCAGGAGCCGCCCGGCACCCCGGGGCTCANCCGGGAACCCCTCGGCCTCGGGAGGGGGCTGGGCAGATTTGGGGTCGGAAGGGGGGCTGCTGTGGGCCGGGGGCAGGGAGCGGTGCTGGGGATCGGGGGGCGAGCTCCGAGTGAGCCCCAGGCGAGGGGCCGGTGGCCGGTGGGGCTCGCAGGCCCGTGCTGGCTGGGGATGCTCCGGGGATGCGTTTTTGGGGGGTGACGCTCCCGGTTTGGGCTGGAGTTCTCCCTTTGTTGTGTGCTGCAGCACATGCCGGAGGGCGGCTGGACAGATCCGTTTTATTAAGCTGATCAGAAAGAGCAGAGATGGAGGAAAAACCTGTTAGATCCCGACTCCCTTATCCCCCTTGGTTAATGCCTGCCAATTCCCGATGGTGTGTCTCCTACTGCCTCATCCAGCCTGCGTATAAAACCTTCCCAGCGACAGGTCTTTCATCACTTCCCTGGGGAGGCTGTTGCATGACTGTGAGATTTAATAACAACACAAATGCCCTGGGCTCTGACATAACCCTTAACAGCCAGGGATCTCCCAGGGATTCACAGAGAAGAGCAGCTCTGTTTTCGTCGAGGGGAGGGGGAGAAAAGGGAATAGAGAAAATGAAATTATTTATCCACTGCCACCCAAAATTAGCGGCAGATTTAGGAATCAAGCCCAGGTCGCCCAAGTCCCAGTCTGGTGCTGTAACTGCTGTGTTTTGAGCCATCCTGATCTGTCTGATCCCCTTGGATTGCTTCAAACAAGCTAAGATACCTTGTAGATCATATTTATGATCCATTTTCTGCTGATTTTTTCATGGTGTGGGTATCAGTTTTGAAAAGTCCTGATAATCCAGCCTTGAAAATTGGGCTTTGTCCACCAAAGACATCGTGTGAGGGCTCTCACAGGGAAGACATCTGGTGCCTCAGCTGAGCTGTTCTGTGTTTAAGGCCAGGAGTAGCACATCTGCAGCATTATTAATGTAGATTACAAAATAATTGCAGGGCAATCAACCAAGCTTAGTCTGAAACAGCCCCAGTGTTAATGTCCTTTTTAAATGGGAGCCCTGCAAGAAGCAAATTCCCAGTTCCAAGGTAAGGGTCTGTCAGAACCAACCTCTGGGGCTTTGCAAAGTGGCTGGATGCACCTTCGTTCCTATACAGCTCAAAAACAGGTTCCTGACCTTTTATAGTCAGCAGAAATCCATGAGACTCCTCATTAGGGAAGGGAATTCCTCTTCTGGTTTCCTTCAGTGGGTGACTCCTGGGAGGCTTCAACAACCCCTCTGGTCCTGGAGGGTGATGGAGTTTTTCTTTTCCTTTTCTCCCACCCTCAGCTCTTGCAGGGTTTTGCCAGGCAGCTGCCATGTCCCCCCAAGACATGTCTGCTTTTCCCTCCCAGTTAAATAATTTTTTATCTGCCATCTGGGGGTGTTGCAGCACTTACCTCGCTCTTAGCAAAAGCCCTGGGATGGAAAACATTAAATCTGGACAAAGGGATTATTGCAATATCAATGTTAAGCACACTTTAGACATATTTCTCACTCCTGTGGTGTGCCCATAACCCTCTCCATATGTCCAGCTTGGGGTTTTCAGTGACAAGATGCCTCAGCATCCTCGGATGTGCCTCTCCAGGGATTACTTTTCCCAGCACACTCATTCCTCCACTGCAATCTTGTGGATTTCAGAGAACCAGATCCTATGCTGGGCTCCATGGCACCTTGGATCCTAAAAGGGAGGATAGGGGTGAAGGCTGAAAATAGCCAGGGCAGCTCAAAAAGAATGCTATTTGGAGAGATTTAACTACTAATATGATTTTGGTCGTGTTTTTTTCTTATACAATCTGCATTTGGACAGCAAACAGCAGCTTTTGTAGGGCTTGTGTGGAGGCAGGGACCATGGAAAGGGGTTGTGCTGTGTTTTGAGCCAACCTGATCTGTCTGATCCCCTTAGATTGCTTCAAACAAGCTAAGATACCTTGTAGATCATATTTATGATCAAATTTCTGCTGATTTTTTTCATGATGTGGGTATCAGTTTTGAAAAAACCTGGAACTGGACTCACTCCTGCTCTTGCTGCACCTGCAGGTGATGAAAGAGCAAAAACTTTTTGTGGGGTCTCTCAGGCCTCAAGAGATGGGCTCACCCCATGGAATCAGAGAATCCCTCAGGCTGGAAAAGTTCTCTAAGATCACAGAGTTCAACCATTCCCACAGCACTGCCAAGATCCCAGGGAGCAGAGACTCCCTCCAGAACATGATTTTTAATGGATGCCATTAAACACAGCCACAATGCCAGGAATGGGCTGCCTCAGTTTCTGCTTCTGGAGAGCAGGTGAATGCCAGCAGCATCCTCCTGGCCCTTGAGAGGCAGGGCAGGGACCATCCCCTGGTGCCTCCAGAGCTGTGCACCTCCTCCTCAGGGGAGGCAGGGATGAAAGTGGGAGAGGGGAGCAGGGGCTTCCCTCGGGTCCCCCATTGTTGCCCTGACAAGGGCAGCCCTGTTCCTCCCCACAACTATTCCTTGTCAGCATCCCTCAGCATTTCTCAGCATCCCTCAGCATTTCTCAGCATCCCTCAGCAGTGGGCTGCAGATTTCCTGCCCACTGGCAGCCTTTCAAGAGGCAGGACGTGGCTGGAAAGGGGATTAGTGGAGCAGGCTGGTGGAAGGTGGCTCCTGGCCATGGGGTGAGGCAGGGTCAGGCCCACACCCCAGGAATCTCACCAGCAGGGTAGGGGTGGCCCCAGAAATGTCTGCATTCTTCTCCCTGAAGTCCTTCAAGCCAGCAGGGACCTGCCCTGGGTCCCCAGTAGCAGTGAGGTCAAGTGGTTGGCTCAAAGCCATCCAAGAGCCAAGATCTGGAGCTGAATGAAGGGATTCCATGCCTGAAGCAGGAGCTGTGGCCACTGGGCTGGCTCCATCATCCCTTCCCTGGCACTGCTGGGCCTGGCCTGTGTGATGCTGGTTTTGCACCACGCTTTGTTTCATGGTGTGGGTCAACTGTGAGACCCCAAGAGCGCAGGAACTGAGCCCTGGGAGCTGGGTGATTCCCAGGCTCAGGCTCTTCCAGCTCCTGTTCACCTCCTCCCCACACTGGCCAGCTGAGAGGGGTGATGGCCATGGAGCTGGAGGGTCAGCACTGTCCTGTGTGTGGGTTTCACTGATCCTGCACAGGATCTTGGGGACATCCATCCCCACAGCCACCAGCTCAGCCCACAATTTCCTGAGAAATCCCGGAAAGAAAGTTTCCTGGCAAACCCTGACATGTCTCTGCCCTGGCGCTTTCTCAGCCTCTAGCCCAGTCCTTGGGCGGCAGGAAGGTTTTTGGGGTGGCAATATGAGGTCAAGGGGGTTCAGTAGGACAGGAAAGCAGCCCCAGGGAAAGGCCTGACAGCCTCTCTGAGGTGCCTGCCCTGCCTGGGGATACTCCACATCCTCTGAGGATGGAGGAGGAAGGGGGCCTGGACCCCCCAGGCCGTGCTTTGCCTTTGGGAAAGCCTCCTGCAATGGAGCAGTGATCCCTGCAGTAAACAAACCCTTCCCAGGGCTGCTAATGGGAACCAGATGGCAGAGAGGGGCCCCTGGCTCCTTCCCTCAGCCACGCTCCTTCCCTGTGCCAGAAACCCACCGGGCTGGGCCCCACTGGGAATGGGCTGGGACCCACTGGGAGCGGGCTGGGTTTACTGGGAATGGGCTGGGTTTACTGGGAATGGGCTANGCCTGGACCCCCCAGGCCGTGCTTTGCCTTTGGGAAAGCCTCCTGCAATGGAGCAGTGATCCCTGCAGTAAACAAACCCTTCCCAGGGCTGCTAATGGGAACCAGATGGCAGAGAGGGGCCCCTGGCTCCTTCCCTCAGCCACGCTCCTTCCCTGTGCCAGAAACCCACCGGGCTGGGACCCACTGGGAACAGGCTGGGTTTACTGGGAACGGGCTGGGGCCCACTGGGAATGGGCTGGACCAGCACTGGGGGCAGCCCTGGTGGCCCCTCTGGACAGGGAAAGGGGGAAAGGCTCCCTGCACCCGTCCTGGCTGATTTTAAAATCACCACAAAGTGTGTAGGAATGCTTTTTTTGTGATACCTGGCTGGAGAACATAAGGAATAGGGGTCATTATGGGCAGCTCTGCTTGTTATCCATAGGGATGTCAGCCTGTGGTCTGAGCTGTTTGCAATCCTTGCTACTCCAATTATAAGTCAGGAATTAATTAAGACCAATAGCCTGTGCACTGCAGACAAGCTGGGTCCATGTGCTGGGTTTTGCTGGGAGCTCCTTAATGGCATAAAAGCTCTTGGAGTACCCCCAGATGAATAAAAGGAGATTTTGGTCCCAAATAGAGACAGTAGAAAATTCTACTGCAGCTATGCTGAGTGCTTGGTGAGACACAGGAGCTGTTCTGTTTCTGTCTCTGGTTCTCCAGAGCAGCTGTGGCTGCCCCTGGATCCTTGGAAGTGTCCAAGGCCAGGTTGGACAGGGCTTGGATCAACCTGGGATAGTGGAAGGTGTCCCTGCCCATGGCAGAGGGTGAAACAAGATGGGCTTTGAGGTCTCTTTCAGCCAAAATCATCCTGGAGTTCAGCAGTTCTTGTGTCCTGCCCACGGTGGGATGGAGAGCCCCGCTGCCCTGGGCTGAAATGGAATTTATTTGGCGCAGTTAGAGACAGGGCTGGAGCTTGGATCATCAGAGCTGCTGAGTGGTGATCCTTCAGGGGCAGGTTGAGACCTGGGGGGTGCCTTCAGGGGCCATCCCTGATGTTCCCTCTCCCTCCATCTGCCCCAGGCTCAGGCAGGAAGGTGAGAGGGGATGCAGGAGGCTGGTAGGGAAAAGCTCTGTGATCCAGCAGCGTTGCCTTCCTCCCCTCGAACTCCTCCCTGCTTGGAGCCTTCAGCTGCCACAGGGGCAGGGTGAAGAGAGGCTGGAAGGCAAAGGGGCTCTCACCTTGTCCTGAGCCAAAAACCTGAAACTGCTGGCACGACCTGGAGAGGAGGACAGTCCTCACTCCTGCTCTTCCCAGGCTGTGTTGAGTGGCTGAGGACTTTGGGGAGGTTTGGGGCAGTCAGGTCCCACAGTTGGGGTGCCAGTCTGCCCCGTGGGGCACTTGTCACGTGCCCTGAAGACCAAGAAACAGTGAGTCCTGCTCATCTTTCATCTCTAACAAAGAACTCACAAGAGGGAACCTCCTCCAAAAAGCCCAGAGAGTAAGTTCCCAGCTGTGTAGAGTCCAACCAAAAAAAAAAGAACCCCCCACACACAAGTGGGCCTTGTCACACGTGCCCACTGCACCCCTCCAAGCCAGCGAGCCCCGAGGCTTCCCCAGCCTTGTGAAGGCTTTGTAACCTTCATCATCATCAGGACATCAGCGTGGCAGCGTGTCCTCAGTGCCACCACATTCCCCCTCTCCTGGAGGCTGGGGGTGGCTGCCTTGGGCTCCAGCCCCAGCTCCTGGGAAGAGCAGTGACAGCAGCTGAAAGAAAAGCTCCAAGAAACCCTCCTGCAGTTTCTCACTTGTTCTGGTTCCCTTATCTCCTCAGCACACCCTTCCCCTTTGAGATTTCTGCTCTTGCCTCCTGGCCTGCAGCAGGAAGGAGGTTCAGCAGCTCCTGTGCCCCGAGAGCAGCTGCATCGAGGGGTTCTCCCTGGAGACAGCAGCCAGGAGAGAGGGTCTGTGCATGGAGGGCACAGGGCTGTGGGGGGGAAAGGGGCTGGGTGGAAAACATCAGCCATGGGGTGGGATAAGTGGGTGGAATTGAAGGGAAAAGGGTTTGGGGGGCATGAGGAGCAAAGAAACAAATTGGTGGCAGTAATCGTGTGCTTATCAGAGAAGCCCTGAATGGTCTGGGTTGAAGGGACCTCAAAGATGATCTGGTTCTGAGGGGTTTTTTTTTTTTTTTTTGGTTGGGCTTTACACCTCGGGGGACTTACCNCTCTACACAGCTGGGAACTTACTCTCTGGGCTTTTTGGAGGAGGTTCCCTCTTGTGAGTTCTTTGTTAGGGATGAAAGATGAGCAGGACTCACTGTTTCTTGGTCTTCAGGGCTGTTGTTTATTTTTTCTTATTTTGAAGTTGATTTGTTGTCTGCACACCAGACTTAGCATACGAGAAACAAGGTACAAAATGGACTAAAATGGACTAAAATGGCTCAAAATGGCTTCAATACTCAAAACTAAGATCTTTTTAAAGTTAATTAGTTTAATTNGCCAGAGCAGCTTCTGGGGAAGGGCAGGAGGGGGGTGGTGGGGAGTCTGGAAAAACCGAGGGAAAGAAGGTGGCTGGGGTAGGGGAGGAATTTCAGCTGCGAGGGAAGGGAAGCTGGGGGAGGGCAAATATTTGTGGCAAAGTCTGGGGTGAAGGTGAACAGCAGGTGAAAAGGGGGAGGGTTGTGCATCTGTGTCAGAGCTGTGTGTGGGGTGGTTTTCCAGGTTTTCTGGGTCCCTGATGTTCCCTGCAGGGTCTGTGCTGGGCTGCAGGACCCGAGAGCCCCTGGAGGGACTGAGAGAAGGTCCTGTCCCTTCCCCCAGGGGATGGGGGGCAGGGAGGGGCTGTGGAGCTGGGCCCTGGCCCCCAGCAGATGCTGGGTTCAGCAGCAGCTGCCTGTGAGCAAGCTCGGAGAGCAGGAAATAACAACCAAACCGCAGAGAGACGGGAAATGGTTTTGATAGAGCAGGGCTGGGGCTCAGCTGAGGCTCTGAAACGTTTGCAACCAGGGCTGTGCAGCCCCAGGGCTATAAGGGGCACCCACCAAGTCCCCAGGACCTGGGGAAAAGCTCTTTCAACTCTGAATTTTAGGTGCTTTGCTGGGTGTAATGCCAGCCTGGTGTCAGCAGCTGGGGGTTTGGCAGCCAAAGAGCCCCCTAAAACTCAGGACATGTTTGCAAATGTCCCTGTGAGATGGGCATTGAGGAGATGCCCCTGCTCCAAGCCCTCCACCCTGACATGTCTCTGCCCTGGGGCTTTCTCAGCCTCTAGCCCAGTCCTTGGGCGGCAGGAAGGTTTTTGGGGTGGCAATATGAGGTCAAGGGGGTTCAGTAGGACAGGAAAGCAGCCCCAGGCAGAGCGAGGTGCTGGTTTTCCAGCCTCCAGCTCATCCCCATCATTGCAGAGCCAGCTTTTCACCCTCCTTTTCTCTGCTCTGCTCCTCCCTTGGCAGCCTTCACGCAACCCCCAGCTCTGTCCTGTGTATTCAAACCAGGGCTCATCTTTCACGGCTGTTACGAAGGTAAAGTGCAGCGGGGAAAACCCCCTGAGGAGCTGTCAGTGCCTTTTTAGCTCTTTTTTGACCAAAAGGGCTGATTTTGCAATGCTGGTGGTTTTTTCCTGTGCTGGTCCCAGGCACTCAGCACATCACAGGGGCCACAGCTCAGGGGCTCAGCCTAAAAGCGACGTGGGCACCTCGAGAAGACAAAATCCCCATCACTTGCTCTGCTGAGCTGTGATCAGTGAGACTTTTCTGGGCTAAAATTAGACTAAAATCACAGTCCTTCCTCCAGCAACAGCAGCCCTTTAGTATTGCTGTGGTCTGTTCATTAACAAAGGACTCTTGACAATAATATCAGAAGGCTAAATATGATTTATTAAATTGACTCCATAGTTCAGAGGATTTGGGCTATTATTTGCTCAGCAAGGAGTATTTGAAGCTCCTGCTTCAAGCTTCATCTAAGGAATGCCAGAATAGCTTACACAAGCAGAGATAACAACTTTTCACCTCATAGGTTGAGAGGAAGAAAAACCTCTGTCTCTTATTATCAGGAGACAGGTAGAGAAATTCAAATGTCTTTGAAACACAACACAGAGGTTTTGTTTACAGAAACTTCTACAGAGTAAAAGACAGTAAAAGATGCTTTCCCATAAAAAGATTTTTCTGCAGGCTTGCATACAAAAAAAATTATAATATGTTCTTGCAACACTTTAGTGGCTGCAGTGGTGGAACACGGGGTGCTGGGTTTGCTGCCTTGGCCTGGGGTCAGCCTTGCCAGCCCATTCCAACTCCTGGACATGGCATCCTGGGGTTTGCATGGGAATTTCAGCTGGCTTTGGGTTCTCAGGGAGGGAGGGTACACAGAAACTGCTCCTGACCTGACATTTTAGGGTGATCTATGGCACAGTCAGTGCTACTCAAACAGTGGCGTGGTCATTGCCTGGCAGGTGCTTCCATGGGTGGGTTTGGAGTAGAAACCACCACATCACCTTCCAGGTGTTCAGAGCCCCAAGCTCTCCAGCTGCTGTCAGAGCATTCCAGACCTGCACCTCCTGTCCACTGGCCCAGCTTTGTGTGCCTCAATCTCTCAGCTCCCTCAGGAAGCCCCAGGCAAGGGGGTTGATCTGAGCCTGGAGGAAGCTTTGAGCTCCTGCAGAGCTGCTGGGTTTGGTGATGAAACCAGCCCCACTCCTGATGACATTTCCTTTCCAGGTGCTTCAAGAGGTCTGTCTGAGACACCTCCACAGACAGCATCGACCCACAGACTTCAAGCTCAGGATTAAAGAGAAGGAGAAGGGAAAGGAATCATGTTCCAGGCCACGGGAGCCGCCAGCCCACCCCCAACTCATGTACGTGGCATCCCGGGCTTTGCATGGGAATTTCAGCTGGCTTTGGGTTCTCAGGGAGGGAGGGTACACAGAAACTGCTCCTGACCTGACATTTTAGGGTGATCTATGGCACAGTCAGTGCTACTCAAAGAACAGCACTGGGGACAGGGATGTTCCAGCAGAAGGTGCTGTTTGCTGAGCACGCTGGACGCCAGCCCCGGGCTCTGCTCCATCCCCAGCTCTCACCCCGCGAGTTGCTGTCTGTTTGTTTGTGTTTCCATGGCTTTCCGTGATCACAACTGAGAGCCTTCGAGCTGCTCAGGGCTGGAGTGATTGGAGATGGAAAAACATAAAGGTTCAAGAACATCTCCTGCTGGGACAGGATACGGCCCTTCCCCGAGGGAAGATCTATCAGATATGGAGCGGAGCGTGTGCCTGAGCGGGGCCAGGAGGCTGCCGAGAAGTGACGAGCAGCCCTGGATTGCTGGAGCCTTGGGAACGGATGTATCAGCTCCAGAGAAGCAGCATTTTCCTCAGCTCTGCTCAGCTGAGCCTGGAAACAGCACAATCCTCATGAAAACATTCAATCCTAACCCCAGGAGAGCACCTGCGGTTGTTCTCCCGGTGCCAAGGGATGCAACTGGTTTTACACGGCCGGAGCCTCCCCGCTGCCCCTGTCCCAGTGTTGGCTTTGGCTCCGGCTTCCAGCCCCGTGGGACTGAGAGGAAAATCACGTCCCTGACCTCGGTCAGTGAGAGCAGCTGGGAAACGTCTGAGCTCGGCGAGGGGAGAGTTTCCTGTGCGTCTCTTAGACAAGCTGTTTCCAAAAATACAAAGGAGAAGCGATGGGGAAGGGCAAGGCAGGAGGAACGGGGCGTGGAGATCAGCCTGGGGGCAGAGAGGGGCAGGCAGAGCAGAGCTGCAGCCAGGGGAAGGACAAGGACAGCAGGGTGACATCCTGGGAACATGAGTGAGGGGGATGAGGCAGCCCTGACTCACCTTGCTGGAGTGCCATTGCCCCTGGGATCCCGATTTTGGGAAGGAGGGAACGCTTCCATCAGTGCCAAGGTGGGTGAAACTCCTCGGGGTGGCTGTCACCAGCAGCAGTGCCCGTGCAGTTGTCCTGGGGAGGGTGCAGGATGTGCAGCAGGTCAGGGGTGAGCAGGGGGGATTTGGGAAGGATGAGCTGCTGCAGATGGGACACGGTGCAGAGAGAGCCTGCCCTGAAACCTGGGGCACAGGTAGAGGCTGCTCAGTGCCTGGGGCTGTGTCCTGGTGCTGAGGGGCTGAGCAGCATCAGAGAGCTCTGCCCTGCTGTCCCTGTGCCCTCCCCACGCCCCCGAGCCTGCAGGGCCTCGTGTCCTGCACAGCCCCAGCGTGAGGGGCTGACATGGGGCAGAGGAACTGCAAACAAAACCTCCAGAGAGTCCAGGACAGCCAAGGGCACCCAGCTATGCCCAGGGGGAACGGGCCACTGCCCCCTGAGCCCGGGCAAGGACCCACAGGGCAGCATTGGCCAAGCCCTGTGCACCTCCAGCAAGAGGAGTTAATGATCCTGCTCCAAGGGGCAGGAGCAGCACCCGGGAGCAGAGCTGCTGTGTGCAGGTGCACGAGCCACAGCTGATGATTTACAGGTGCAGGTCATAGAGGGCTTTTGTCAGGGGCTTGTGCCAAGCTCTCATTTTGCTTTCTCCTTCCCTTTTTAGGAGGCCAAGAACAGCTCAGGAGGCAGCACAGTGCAGCGCTCCAAGGTACCTTTGTTTTTTCTACACCACAGAATCATCTCAGAATGGTTTGGGTTGGAAGGGACTTTAGAGCCCATCCAGTGGCACCCCTGCCCTGGGCAGGGACACCTTCCACTGTCCCAGGGTGCTCCAAGCCCTGTCCAACCTGGCCTGGGACACTTCCAGGGATCCAGGGGCAGCCACAGCTGGGCACCCTGTGCCAGGGCCTCATCCTGCTGATTCTTGGCAAAGGTGGAAGGGCCAAAAGCCCAAGGACCAAGCTCCAAGCCAGGCCAGCATCAGTGGAGTGGCCCAGGGAGGTGGGGCTGCTCCCTGCTCCCCAGTGCTCCGGTGGATGGAGGGCAGGGAAGAGGGCAGTGGGGGGATCTGGGGTGTCCCAAACTCCTTCCTCATCCTCTGTCTCCCTTTGCTGTGCCCTTGGCCAGTCCTTCAGCCTGAAGGCACAGGTGAAGGAGATGTGCACTGCCTGCCAGAAAACCGTGTATCCCATGGAGCGGCTGGTGGCCGATAAATTCGTCTTCCACAACTCCTGCTTCTGCTGCAAGCACTGCCACACCAAGCTCAGGTGAGCTGGGCTGTCCCTGTGCTGGGACAGGTGTCACTGCAGCTCTGCCAAGACCCTCCCAAATAGTGCCCCCCCTCCCCATCACAGCCCCTCGCTTGGCCAGTAGCCAAAGACCCCCAAGGCCACCCATCACAGCAGAACAAAGGTTTATCTGCACACCTGGGCCCGAGTCTCAGCTAAATCCCACCTGGTATGGAAGGAGAGATGCTTCCCCTTGAGAGCAGCCCCAGGGGAACACGGAGGTGAGCCAGAGCCTCCTTCTAGAGGACACAGAGCACACTGAGCTCCCCTGGGAGCCCCCATCTCTACTCACAGCAGCCCCCAACAGCCTCTGCTGGTGGGACGGAGCTGTTGGCCCCAAGGGTCCCCTCCTGCATGTTCCCCCCTCTGCTGTCCCCGTGTCCCCAAGCCCCCTGAGCTTCCCCAGGCTGCAGCTCAGTGTCCCTGCCTGGCTAACCCTGCCCTCCCTCCCCAGCCTGGGCAGCTATGCTGCTCTCCACGGGGAATTCTACTGCAAGCCCCACTTCCAGCAGCTCTTCAAGAGTAAAGGCAACTACGACGAAGGCTTCGGGCGCAAGCAGCACAAGGAGCTGTGGGTGCACAAGGAGGTGGAGAGTGGCACCAAGACGGCGTGAGCGGGGCCAGCCCCGCCCCTGGAGCCCCGCAGGGGCTGAGCCGGGGCTAACTGAGCTGATGGAAAGCAGGACCTGGGCAGGGCAGAGGGGGAGCCCCCTCTTTGGAGGGTGCTCAGAGGGGTCCTGCAGGCCATAAGGACAGGGCAGAGGTGACCAAGGTGCAGCCCCCAGACCTGAAGCCCTTTCTCTGCCAGCCCCTCTCCCCAGTGAGATCAGAGCAGAAGCCCCCCATGGGACCCCCAGCCCTGTTGATCCATTTCAGGCCTGTCACCATGGAAAAGGGACGAGCTGGGGGCTTATCCAGCTTGTGAGTCACTGCAGAGCTCTGCCACACCAGCCCTGCACTGCTGGGGCTCGGGATGAGGAGGGTCCTTGGTTTCCATCAGCTCAGTTCAGCTGGGGTGGTTCAGCCTGAAGGATGTTCCCCTGCCATGGTTTAAGTGTCTCTTTTTTATATTTGCCTTCGACTGGTACGTTCTGCGCTGGAGCCTCGCGGCAGCTTCACCTGCGCTCCTTTATTTTTGTAATACAAGGTTTCCAAGCCTTCCCTGTCTTGTCCTGTGTTCCCAGGGGCCTGGGGAGGTGGGACTGGTGGTCAGGTCTGCCTCTTACTGTGGAAAGAGCTTGTGTCCATGCAGGATCAAGGAAGTATTCCTGGATACCTGTGTGTGAGTCAGGCTGGGAGGGAAGGGGAGGGAGGGAAGGGAAAGAGGCAGCCCACCCTTCCCTGGGGAGTGCCCAGAGGGGTCCTGCAGACCATGAGGACTGGGCAGAGGTGACCAGGGTGCAGGCCCCTGACCAGAAGCCCCCCTGGGGCCCCCAAGTTTTAGGGGACCGAACCAGGATTCCAAATTCCTCATCAGTGTTGCCCTGTGAGCAGCATAGCCCAGCTGGAACCTTCCACCAGCTTCCAAATGCAGCCCAGACCACCCTCAAGGGCATTCACCAGCCTGTGGATCCCCCAGGATTAGATCCACCCCTTTGCCATGATATGTCTCACACTCTCCCCTCCACATCAGAGGCCATGGTGCCCTGTCCCTACCTCAGTGGCCCTGCCAGGGGCAGGGTGGGCATCAGTGCTGGGCTGGCTGGTGCCACACAGGTCCCACCCCACATCCAACCCCCTGGTTTGGATAGCACAGTCCATAAATCCATACAAATTAATGAGCCCAGCAAACCCTGCCCTGGAGACACGAATGCAGGAAAACCAGGGAAAGTGGGTGAGTCTGGTTTTAATTATTATTTACCTCTTTCCTCCAGGCACACTTTGTACAGCTGTGCTCAGGAGCCCCATGTCTTTCAAATTCTACAGGAACTGGGCTTTTCAGGGCCCCCACACAGAGCAACAGCCTGTGATACCAACAGCAAGAGCCCCTGTTCCATCCCTGACTGATACCATCAGCTCTGCCCAGCATGGCCTGTCTGGGAGAAGCCAGGAGATAAGGATGAAAGAGGGAGAAAGATGGGGATGGGTAGTCCAGAGGAGGAAGAGGTGGCACAAACAGACCCCAGTGTCTGTGGTGCTCCCCCTGCCCAGTACAGCCCTTCTGGGGCTCAGGGCGTGCACCTAGAGCCAGGCAGCAGCTCCACAGTGGAGATGGTCACAGTGACATCTCATTTTAGGGACAGCACCATCTGGATGGCCATAGGAGCCTGATGTTGGACAAATTAATTCTCCTTTTCACTGAATGTCTCTTCAAAGGGCTCCTGGGGTGGGGCATGGCCTGGGGGGACACAGCCACCATGGGGACTGTGCACACAGACCCTGGCAAGGCTCTCAGGGGGGTTCAGCCTCACCAAGAGCTCTGACTGTCCCCACCATGCAGGTGGCAGATTTTACACCCCAAAAAGCCACCCCTGAGCAGCCCTGCTGAGGGGCTGTGAGGCTGCAGGCCTGGGCCCCTTCCCTGGCCCCTTCCTTCTTCAGAAGGCTCAGAAAATGAAAGCAGAGCCCTCGGTTCTGCTTCCTGCCTCTGGCTGGCCTCACTTCCCGATCCCCTCAGCTCCCAGGCTGCTGCACAGCAGGATGAGCAGAGTTTCAACAATGCCAGATGATTTCAGGGAAGCATGGAACCCCCAGGTCTTTAAGGCTGGCTTTTCAGTTAGAAAGAGGACATTAAACCAGAGAAATAGTGATGTTATGTCTTTCCTTCCCTCCTCCAATTTGAAAATTGAAATTTTATCTAAAGGCCACCCACCATTCCCTGGTCAGGAGAGCAGAGATTGGAGCCCCTGGTGAGGTCTCACCTCAGTCTCCTCCAGCTGGGCAAGCCAAGAGATTTGGGGACAGAAGGTGTCAGAGAATCCTGCAGTGTCCAGCAAGAGGAGCAGGAGCTGGGAGATCAGTTCTGCCTGCAGCCCTCTCGAGGATGCTGCCCAGGGCTTGCATTTGGCTGTGATGGATTCCTTCAGGTGCTCGTCGGGGCTCAGTGAAGGCAGAACAGCAGCAGCTCCACGGCAGGGGATTCCCAGCAGAGCAGCCAGAGGAGCAGCAGAAGTTGCAGCCCAGGTCACACACAGCCCCAGGAATCACACACGTGCTTGGTTCATGTGCAGGGTTTCTCCTGGATCAGCTGGTCAAGCCCTCTCTTCTGATCTGTTCACATTTCACGCTGACAAACATTCCAGTGTTTCACTGACAGCAGCTACATCCTGGGAAAAGGCCACTGGAGGCTGGCTGTGGGGAGGGCTGGGGAGGCCAGCTCCTCGAGGGACAGAGTGGCACCCAGACACTGATTAGGTGACAGTGACACTAAAGAGAGAAGCTGCATCAACAGGAAAAAAATCAGCCTTTCAGCAAGAACAGATGAATTTTATAGCAGCACTATTTCTGTTTGTTCCCAACACAGCAAGCTGAAAAAGTTAAACCTGCAAGTATTTGGAGATGTGGTTACCCATTCTCCTGCCCTACTCAGGGACAGCAAAGCTTGTTCTACCCCAAATCACTGTTACAGTCAATGCAAGACCATCCAGATTCCTCCACTTCAGCTGGAAGCTCCATTTCTGGAAGGGAGCTCATGGTATCTTCCACTTGTCTGAAAAGCAGAGGCCTTCCTTCTGCATGCTTTTTAAAAGGACAGTCACTAAAACAGGCTTTCATATAAATGATAATTTTATTGTAAATAAAATGATACATTGGCCTGGCTTTGCACTGCAAGCCCCCGGTCGGTAAATAGAGACTACTGGGTCAAGGTCTTCTGCACAATCCAGGTTAAAGCCCTTTCTCCCTGCTTTGCATCATTTATGGTGATAATAAAACCCTTTTCTTCCTTTTTGAACTGCTCCTGGCACACCTACCTTCTCCCTCCTGGTCAGTCTGTGTTGGTAACTGGTGCCAATGGGAACTCTTTGGAGCAGCTTCAAGTCCTTTGGAATATTACTCCAAATTAGGCAAAAAAACACCACCCCAAAAAACCCATCCAAATTGATGCACCCTAGCTGCCACTAGAATGGGCAAAGATGGGATTTTCTGGAGAACAAGCAAATAACCTGGAATGCACAGAATCGTCACACCAAGACCAAAATGTCACTACTTTGTTTCCTAACTACCTCAGGGACAGCCAAATTCCCCCAAGTTCCTCTCCAATGGGAATCTTGGATATTTTTCTGATTAGTTTTAACCATTTCAGGATACTGGGACTCTGGTAAGAAATTCTTTGTCAAACAGAATATTCTCCATTTCTGCAGAACCTTCCATCAGGGATCCCAATACTCAATATTCCCTATATATCCCTCCCTGGAAGGAACAACAGGAAATCCAACATGACATTTGGAATTTACACAATAGCTTATTGTCAGCCTGGCACTCCTCCTCCACTCTCCCCTAAATGAGTTTATTCCCAGTTTTTTCCTAGTCTGCCAGGATAAAGAGGCCAGATATAATTCAATGCTGAGGTATAATTACATTTCTGTCCACTTGAAACTCTTTTGCTGCCAGGGCTGTTAAAAGCCTGTGGTATCAATGTCAGCCCCGAGTTATTCATTGAAGGACTCAGGAATCCAGATCTTCCTTTTCCATAATCAAGAGGGCTGTGAGGAAACAAAGAGGCATTTTGGCTTGGCTCTACTCATTATAAACCATCAGCAAATTCTCTGCAAAACCAGCTGCTTTTTTTTCCTTTTTAAATTCATAAAGGCGTCAAATTTATTTCCCCACCTCCCCCCATACCCCGTAACAGTCGATATATATAAAAATCACCAAATATGATCTTTTACGATATAAATTAAAAAAAAAAAAATTTATGAGGCATCACCGTTTACATGATGTAAAAAGAGCTAAAAAAGAGCAGATATAAACTACATTCATAAAAGTGCATCTCCAAACATACAGGTAATGCTTTGGCTTGTTCCTGTGCCGAACGCGCGGCGCCGCGGCGGCTGCTGGGCGTGCCAGCCCGAGCTGGCCCCGTGTTCTCTGTCACTGTACAATGCTAGTCACTCCCACCACGGCCTGGCATGCAGGGCTTGGCACAGAGAGAGGCACATCCAGCCCAGGGAAGGGCTGGCAGCTCTGGGGACAGCACTGAGCCCATCGGTCCTGCTGCTCTCGCTCTGCTCCGGAAGCGCCTCCCGTGACGCGGGTGAGGTAAAAGCCACCACAGCTCCTGAGGGTTGAGTTGCTCTGACACAAGTTCTGCTGTTTCCTCACGCCCTTGTTCTCTCCCAGATCACAGCATGTGGGACAGCAAGGGAAAAACCATGGGAGAAGGTGTGGATTTGGTGAGGACAAGCCAAGGATAGAGGGAAACCCCCGCAGATGTCAGCGTGCTCCTGATTCCTGCAAGTGATGGGTAGTGGATGAAAACTCCAAATCTTTGGTATATTTAGGTTGCAAGGCTTGAAGGGCTGGGTGCTGACCCCCCTGATTTTGTCATGCAGACTGCAGGGATGGTCCCACACTCCCAGCAGAGTGCTGTGGAAAGCTCCCTGACTCCAAGCAGGAGTGTCACACCCTGGCCTCCCCTCCTGGCAACAGGGAAGTGCAGGCCAGGAGCCACTGGGCAATCTGGAGTCCAGCTCCTGGCTGGGAGAAGATCAGCTGAAGTGCTCTCACTGTAATTAAATAAATTATGGAACAAGGGCTTTCGTAAAAGGGATCCCCCAAGTGCCCACAAGTGGGATAGTGCATCCTTGGAGTAGTGTAGGGAGCCTGGAAGGGAAACCAACACCAGCTTTTATTGGTTACACTTTGCTCTGGGTTTGGTACAGAAAAAACATTTCATATTGTTAAAGCTTTTCAGGACTTTTGGTTGGTTGGGGCTTTTAGGGTTCTTTTTTTCCCTCTTTTAATTCAACACAGTATTTTGCATGTGTTGAAGGAGCTTGGTTGCATTAAAACTTGCCTTATCCTGCTATTAATATTCACTTAAAAACTTAATTTTACTGCATTATGAAGCCATTTTCAATTTTTTATGGGGGAGAAGAGTGGAGGTGTGTGGAACCTTAATATGGTTTCCAATACAAGAGCAGAACACCTTCAGTGTTGCCCTATAAAGCAATATTTTAGTTAATTAACATTTGCTTTTCTTAGTTTCATTTCTCAGAGATAACTTATAATCACTCCATGAATCCCCAGCACTTCAAAACTGCTGGTCTTCCACGAGTGAAATAAAGATTATTAGTGCCCAAATCAGCACAGAGGATTTGAGGCCATCAGAACCTCAGTCCTCTGACTTGTGGTATCTTCCAAGTGCACAATCACTTGGATATGTTTTGCTGGTACCTGCATGGGGATCTCCAGGTCATTTTAGATATTCCCTACATTTAAAATGTTTTCTCAGGTTCCCTGTTTGACTTGACTCCTACAAAAGCTTATTTAAGTCAGGCCATAACATTTTTATGGAACTGTTAAATGATCACTTGCACACCTGTAATTCCAACAACGCACAGCAAAGGGCTCAGCTCCATTCCAGCTTCCTGTGCACAACAAGAACGAGTGTCCAGGTAATTCTCCCCAAGAAACCCTCAATTTTCCATTAGGCCATGTGCTCAAAGAAACTCTGAAGTAAATTCCTGGGCACCAGATAGATTATCTTTGGTTAAAAGGATGGTAAAAAGTTACCAGCCAAAGAGACAGATGCAGGAGGAAGATGAATTCCACTGAATTCCCTTCCAGAGGGGTTTTGTTTGGACCCAGCAGCCCCAGAGAGAGGAAGCAGGAGCACAGATTTGTTTGGTATGACACAAACTAACTGACACTGTCCTGATGCTGGGAACAGATCAAACCTTGGGAATTGTTCTGAATTTTCCAATGTCAGTGGGAGAGCCCTTCCCTCAGGCCCTGGAGTGATTGCATTCTGCTGAAACCTGTCTGATTATCCTGACATTTAGCTGGAAAGATCTCCCTCACCCCCAGCCCCAAATCCACGGGTTCATTATAAAATAACACTATTCACATACTTTTGAATCAGTATTTTCTGAACACCTTCAGATGCTGAATACTCAGGAAGAAAAATATACCATACTATAGTGAGCACATGCTCCATGACACATGGCTTTTTGCTGGATTCAGGTACTGGAGACACCTCTGGAGCCCCAGGAGGGGAAAACCAGGGACTCCCACAGACAGAGCTGGTCTGAAGGCTGGTGCATGTTTCTGTTTTGCTGAAGAGTGGAGCTCTTCCAGTTCCCACTTGGGTTCAGATTTCTCCTATGTTCAACCAGTGATGACATCTGTCAGACTCCCATTCCTGCTCCTGTAGAAAACACACAGCCAGCTGCAATGTCACATCCAGGTAACTTGGGGCAAAAACGCAGCTCTGCTTGGGCAGGATGAGCATTAGTCCAGCAAACAAAGGAATCAGGCACAAGAGCAGACCCCAAGTTCCTTGGCAGAACTTCCCAAAGGGCTAGGCCTAGCTGAGTTGGCATTTTGAAGATGCAGCACCACAAGGGGCAGTTGCAACTAGACAAGACAGGGCACGGAAAGCCCGGCAGGAGCTGCGAGCAAGGGAGGTAATTCAGTACTGGAGCTGTGCAAACTGGTGTCTGAGCAGCTCTTCAGCAGAGGGTCTGTGCCTGGCTTCCACAAAGATCTGCTTTAGGAAGTCCCTGCAATGTTCTGATATGTGGGAGGGGAGCTGGGGGTTGGTGGGCTGCGTGGCGATTTTGAAGATCGCTGCCATGGCTTCGTACTCTGCCCAGGGGGGCTTCTCTGTCAGCATCTCCACCACGGTGCAGCCCAGGCTCCTGGAAAGCAGACAGGAAAAAAACCAAATGAGGATTCACTCACTAATGCCCAGTGTTCAGGGAGAGCTCCCCAGCGAGGTCCAGCTCTGGGAACAGCTCCTGGGGGAGTTTGTGCTCAGCAAACCCTGCGTGTGCCCCGACTCACAGCCAGAGCTGCCACCAGCTGCTCTTCCTGCTGCCAGGAAAAGTGCCATGTGTCTGCTCCCCTTTGCTCAGATTCTCCTCTCAGGAAACATTTCTGTTACCAGGGGACAGGAGGTGCCCATGGGATGTCCCTGAAGGCACTGTTTGACCTCGCTGGTACTTCAGGTGCTGCTGCTTCTGTTGTAACTCAAAGGCACTTAGAGAATCACAGCATGGTCTGGGTTGGAAGGGACCTTAAAGACCATCCTGTTCCAACCCCCTGCCACAGGCAGGGACACCTTCCACTAGACCAGGTTGTTCAGAGGCTCAGTTTGCTGAGTTGCAAGGTAGAAAACAGACTTTTTAACACTCAAGGTTCAGTGAATCAGAGCTTGTTGACCCCACAAAGCCATTTCAGCAAAATCCCTTTTCAGTCACAGCCTCAAAATGCCCACGTTGGGAAAAAACCAACCTAATAATATCTCTACACTTCACAAGAAACCAAGCATCAGTCAAAAAATAATTGAAGTCGTAACAGCTCCAAACTGGGAAGGCAGTAAGTTAAATCCCTGTGGGACAGATGCATCATTACCTTAAGGAAAAATTCCTTGTAAAGTTAATGGGGCTCTGCAGGCTACTTCAGGGCAAGGACGTGATTCTGGGGACATGGCTGAGCCACCTTTCTGAGGCAACGTGACTCCAACACCTTCCCAGGGAAGATGGTTGCTGTAGCACTGCACTGATTGGGGTTTATTCAAAAAGGATTAATTGCTTCCTCCAGGCCACAGATTAAGTAAAAGCCATTAGTGAGTTTTTAATATCCAATCCTGTGTTTTTATCAGATCTTTGCATTAAAAAGGCAAAACTGCCTCCTCTACCTTGAAAGTAAACCTTCTTTTGAGGTGAAATGCAAGGAAAAGATGTGTTGAGAGGCAGACTTGCATCAACTGCCAAGACAAGGAAGGAAAGGAATTAAATGCAGTGAATATGCAAGAACTGATTTCTCGACAAGGCTTAAAATTCAACGTGAAAATTTTACAGTTTTGCAGCCATTTCAGACTTACTAGAAGAGAGTACAGAAAATGCAAACCATGTGTGCTGAAGTGCTGGGGGTTTGCTCAAAAGCAAGCAGGGATATATTATTGTTTAGACTGATTTATACCGTTTAAGCAGATCCGGTTTCTTTAAGATATTCAGCAAACAGCAGGAATGTTTTTCATGTCAAGTCACTCCAGCAATAATAAATAGCTCACATATTCTGCTATTTAGGAAAAAGAAAACTGGAGAGGGGCCTGCAGCAGTGGCACAGAGCCAGGTGGATGGATTTGTTACGTTTCTGAGCCTCTGGGCCATACATATCCACCCTGGGACCAGCCCTGCACTGGAAAATTCTGACCCCCCAAAATAATGACTGGGATTGTAGGAGCTGGAGTCTGGCCAATGGCAGTGACTCTTTGATGGGAATGGACCAATGTCAGCACCAAGAGGAAATCCACAACTGCACCAACCCAGGGGGAAGGGCACGTGCTTCACTCTCTCCCCAGCCATCCTAACTGGGAGAGTCTGCAGGAC
Organism: Leptocoma aspasia; assembly: GCA_013399835.1. Classification (NCBI taxonomy): domain Eukaryota; kingdom Metazoa; phylum Chordata; class Aves; order Passeriformes; family Nectariniidae; genus Leptocoma; species Leptocoma aspasia. The sequence continues at coordinate 278,990 of VXAX01006433.1, forward strand.
TTAACTCTTTGCAGACAAGACAGGTTTCAGCTGTGTTTCCACTCACTGCTTGTACAGGAAACAGGCCTTGCTGTACTGTGGAGGCACAACCAGACCTTTTGTCCCTGTAGTTTACTTAAGTTTTATAATCTCATCTTTTTAAGGCCCCAAAATTAACATTTTGGCACAGGACCACTTCGGTCTTTTGATAGAGGCTGCTCCTTAGCTATGCCAATAATAGCACAGCTACAGTTTCCATTCATGCAGATCATCCCTGATCTGATCTGGATCTTTTCTGTTATTCCAGGTTTGGGCATCTTTCCTTTAAGGCTAAAGTTCTATTAATTTCCAGTACATTTTAAGCATAACTCTCATTTTATATCCAAATGAATGGGCTCTCCCTAAACAACCTTCAGTTGCTCTTCTAAGGGGTATCACAGAATTACAGAATCTTCCTGTGTTGGAAGGAACCCACAAGGATCATCATCCCAACTCCTGGCCCTGCATAGAACACCCCAAATGCCTGAGAGCATGAGAAGGATGAAAACATTGCACTAGCCAGAAAGCAAAAAAAACCAGCTATCAGTTTGAGGGAGGAATGAGTGGAAACTGTTCCTGAAAAACTAAAACTGCTCCTGAAAAACTCAATGAGTTGTTGGGTGTTAACACTGCAAAGCACAGCCTGCAGAAGACCGTGTCTTGAGTTCAAACCAGCAAATTCAACTCTCCTTCAACCTTTCATCCAGACAAGAAGCCAATTTGGATGTTCAGATGGCAGAAGGTGTCATGTGGCTGCAGCAGGAGAGCTGTGCAGGGATCAGGGCACAGAGAATATTTCTCTGCCAGTTTTAGGAAGCCCTGATCCTCAGCAGAACACTGCTTTTAACCTCTGTCCCAGGGAAAAAATTGCCAAAGCTCTGGGATGAGTTGGAGCACACAGGTGTGAACTAAGTAGAACTAGATAGCAGCAGTAGTAACAGTTTGTCACAGGGTGAAGAATCTAGGGTTTTAGGATTTTAATATGAGAGTGAACAGGGGACAAGATGGAAAATTTTGAGTGTTGTCTCATCTCCTTCTTGTTCTTCTTCCACTCCATTTTCTGTAGTACTGGTGGCAAGAAGTCATTGGTTAGAGAAAGCAGTGGCATGGGTGCTACGTGAGTAGATTAGTGGAAGTTATCGGTAGAAAAATAAAAACAAGGTATGTGTTAGAAAGTGATCGGACTGATTAGCTTTAAAAGTCCTTGGTTTTGGGTGTTTGCTGGCCATTTTGCTCCATTTTGTGCTTTGCTTTCTGATGTGCTAAGTCTGGTGTACTAGACCTGATAACAAAAGAATAAACAAAGACCGAAGACAGAGAACACTCGGAGTCTGGCTCGCTCTTCATCCTTGCCAAGAACTCACGAGGGAACCCTCTCCAAAAAGGGCCCAGGGGTAGGTAGGGTAGGTTCCCAGCTGTGTGGGGATCACCAAAAAACCCCACAATGGGCAGCAAGTGCAAGGCTCACCACACATCTGCCTTCCTGCCGTAGCCTTCCCCGCTGATCACCTCCGGGCTCATCCAGTACGGGGTGCCCGTGACGGAGCGGATGCCTGTCCCCGACATGCAGATTGTCTGCAGCCTTTTGCTGGCCCCAAAGTCCCCAAGCTTCACATTCCCAGCAGAGTCACGGAGAATATTGGCACCTGGACAGAAGGAAAAAAAATGAAGACAGCTGTTTTCATGCGATCCAGCTGCCTGCAGAATGATATCCAAGCCCAAATACCCGTGCTCGTGGTATGGCTCTTTCCCCATTAAGCCTCAGGTGACCTGCTAAACATCATTTCTTTAATTCAGGTTGTAGACAAGCCAATTGCTAATGGCTGTAAATGGGAAAAACTTCAGGGAAGAACACAAGGAAGTGAAGGGGGGAGGGAAATGAGAGCTGAGTCAGCACCAGCATTGTTACAGTGCCTGTAAACAGCTCAACCAGCCTAGCAGGGCCCCCAGGCCAAGGGCTGAGAGAGAACAGAGCTGTGTAGAGAAACATTTTATTGGGATGCTGCTTTGGTGAGTGGAAGCATTGCTTTCTGGTCAGCTGGGTAACAGATGTAGCTAATTAAACCACTTTGAACTCCTACAATAAACAAGTCAATCTCCACTTTACTTGGTCAGAGGTCCTGAACACGAAGCACCAGGGAAAAAAGCAAACTTTAGAGCTTAGCTTTTATGTGGACACAAACTGAAGTTTAGACACCAAAACCAATTCTTCCTCCAAAACTGCGACGAGACCAAGAACCCCGTTGCTGCCATTATCTGGTAAGTGCCCACAGGAAACCCTTCTGCTCTCACACTGGGTGCACTTGTGGTGGGAGAGCTCCCTTCCCTTGGCCCTGCTCTCACCCTTGATGTCCCTGTGCACGATCATGTTGCTGTGAAGGTAGGAGACGCCCTCGAGGATCTGCCGCGTGTATTTCCGCGTGACGTTTTCTGTCAGGGCCCCGTACGCCTTCAGCTGGTCCTTCACTGACCCCTGCCAAAAAAGCACACAGAGGCAACTGGTAAGGAGAAACCTTGCAGTGTCCATTCAACTCCCAGAAGGTGTGATACACCCAGCTGGCCCCTGCTAAAGCCTTTCTGGGAGGTTCTCTGAGCATCTTGCCCTAAGAAGCCCTTTTTAAGAGCAGCAAGGACAGGGTTCATGGCAACAGCAGCTTAAGGAGGTTCTGTCTGCTGGTACAACTGGTTGTAAAGACAAGCAATAAAATAGTTCAGCAGACTTATCTGGGTCAAAAGCCTTCCTTTTTGGAGAGGCAGTTTTAGCCTCACTTGCTGTACCATGATTCTGGTAATTCAGCTACCAGGATTTACATGTTGGCCCAAGTCCTTTGAGGTACTTTGACAGAACAAATTTAGATTGAAGAAAAGAACTGGCTTTAATGACTGTTACAGAGAATGTATGTCAAGTACAAGACACTTAAGGAAAAAAACCCAAGAGGTTATTTGGGCATAAATAAAATGAAAGTGGTGGCATTGTGAGCCAGCGTGAGAAGGCACAGCCCTAAGAGGGTTTGAGGCAGATGACATAGCTAGGGGGATCACAGCAACTAATAAACCAGCTAACAAACCCAGCCACCTCCCTTTCTGATCCCTGACTGTGCTGCCCTTACCCCTGGCATGTACTCCATGAAGATGGTCAAGGTTTTCTCTGCTCGATCCCTTAAGCAGCCATAGTACTGCACAATACGGTCATGCTGGAGATTCTTCAGCAGCTGAATTTCACACTCCAGGGCACTCACTTCCTATGGATGTCGAAGGAGAAAATAAGATTGCAGGAAATATATAATAAATATAAAAAATAATAAATTTGTCATGTCACTGGCAGGATGAGACCACTATTAAACTGAGAAGTGTAATCCATGACATTGCTTTATCTGCTTCTTGGAAAAGGCAAGCATTACAAGGGCTTGCTGGTCATTTTTACTGCATTTTCTGCAGGTAACTGTTGGTGTGGAAGCTTTGATAGAATACAGGCAGTATCATATATGGATTTAGTACCAGAAAAACGTTGTTTCTTGCCTTGATTCTGTCAGCTGCATGGCCTTACCCCGGGTGGCTGAAAGGATTCTCCACCCACAACACAGGTATAACCTCACTTCTCTCACTAAGCCGTGGGCAGGAACTGTAATTGTGAAACAGCTCTGAATACAGAACTGTAACTGTTCCAGTTACAGAACTGGAACTTCAACCCACTGGAGAGCAAACAACAGGTGCTGAGAGTTGCTAAGTTTCTGTCCCCCAGTCCTGTTCTGATCCACACTGATGATTTACTGGAATCAACCCTACAAACAGCTTCCTCTCCTATTTACTTCAAAGGATCTGCAGCTCTGCACATGAAACTGATCCTTTGCTTTGCTCTTGCCACAGACAACAGGGTATCACAGTGCAAAGGCAAAGAGGTTATCCAACAATTTCAGATGGAATCACACATGTTTACTGCTCAGAAAAAGTATCAGGTTCTTGCTGAATCCAGGGATTGAACAGGAGGAACTTCAAAGGTACTGAAGCATGAGAATTTACAGAAAAAGGAATAATGTTTTCTCCCCAAAATAATCCCATTTAACTCCTTCCAGCCCTGCCAGGAGAAGGTATCAGGTTCAGCTCTCACTCTGGCAGAGGATGCAGAACCTTAGAGCAAGAACCTGGATGTTGTAGGGACATGGAACCAGAGGAAGCTGCTTAATCAGACCAAATAATAGTATAAGGTTTGGAGTTTCAGTGCCCTGAAAATATATTTCAGCCTGTTCCTCCTTGGCTCAGAGTTACTGTCTGATTTACAACACAGACATAGTTTAGGACAGTTTAGGACATATCTTGGCACCAATATCCCATATAAAATCAGAATAATTAAATCTTCATGGATCAGTTATTCTAGCTCAAAGTGAATTTGTTCAGTATTGGGAAACTGGTACACTGTTAAAACACTAGCAAAGGACCCAAAAGCCATTCATTCCAGCTCCATCCCCTGTGCAGCAAGTTGAGTGCTGTCCCATCATTTCAAGGTGCCCGTTCCATCTCCACTGTCTCTAAAGCGTTGTCACATCACTCTTCTTGATTAATTTACAGCCCACAGCTCCATTTGCTTTTAAGGACACAGAGAATTCAGAAGTGAAAACTGGTAATTAATGCACTCGATACAGGGTGTACCATATAAACCCAGAAGTGGGTTTCGCATGTGCAAGCAGCTTTTCTTGTTCAAAAAAGAAAAAAAAAAAAACAAACCACCCTACTCTTGCTGGGTTTAGTTTCATTCACATCCATGTCTAACCAGGAACACAGGGCAGTCTAGTATTCCTCAAGTAACCTGGCAAAAACCCAAAAAGCTGAGAAAGGAGAGCCAAGAATGAAGCCAGAAAATGGATTTTAGTTTCAGGCTGAAGTTAATAACACAGAAAAGTAATTTTTAAATGACTCCTATTCTTCTCCACATGACTTGAAACCTTGGTACGAACTAAATAAGATGCCAGCTTTCAAGGACAGACAGAGAGAGACATTGTACAGGACGTTGCAGGGTTTCAGAGGCTGAGATGAGAATTACCTTGCTTGTTTCAGGGCTCTCTGGATCAAACTGGACCTGCTTAGCTGCAAGTTCTCTGCCTGTGTCCACGTCATAGCACAAGTACACACGGCCAAAGGCGCCCTGGCCCAGCAGCTTTCCTCGGCGCCAGTTTATTGGAGCACTTGGAGCTAAAAGAGAACAGCAATTATTTCCTTTTTCATTACACTATTTAAAAACAAAATGGGCTTTTCAAGGACCAATCTCCATCATACTGGGGGTGAACCAGGTATTCTGTAGTTGAATAAAATATATAAACAATAAACTCCTCGCTCTCCCAGAGGGAGGAGGCAGTGGCAGAGCTCTGAACAGAATCCAACCACCCAGGCTCTCAGGATCTGCTGACTGGTGTCCCAGTAAAATGACACCACAAAACATATTACAAATGTGTTTTACAGACAAGTTATTCAGTGGGGTTGGTGAAATTTCATTCCACCAGCAGGTGGATTCTACAAAATCACTACCTTAAGAGATGAGGCAGCAACTAAAGAGCAGCTTCCAACCCTTGATCTGTAGTTATCACATGCATCAGATGAAGAAGAGCTGGATTAGCCTTGCTAAATCAATCCCAGCCAGCTGGGAATGACTTAAGCTTCTGGGACAACTTGAAGGACATTTTTCTGAGTTTCTTTGCTAAGCTAGCTTGGAGTTACCTCTGTGGGAAGGATTTTACTGCAAGGCTCTCTCTAACCAGAAAGATTAGAAGTCATAATTCCCTACTAGACACTGATAAAGTAGGAACCATGTTAGCATAGTGTGGGTATCTTTTTTCACCTGCTGAACAGCCAGACTTAATAAAAATACCCATGAGACCCAGGTAAAGCAGCATCTCCAACACCCCAGCAGGAGGTTCCACCCTCAGGGCATTAGGAGCCCTCAGATTCCATAAGCAGCAGTCTCCTGACCCAGAGATTAATATCTGAGCCCAGTTTTTCAGACTGCCCTTAATCCCAAAGCATATTACTCAAAGAGCAGTGCTTTAACTCGAACTTTGAAAGCAACACTACCAGACTCCTGCAGTTCAATGCATCCAATTATGTTGGATCTAACAAGAAACTCTAAAAACAAAGACAAGAACCAGCCATCTGAAAAGTGTGAAAACACAGAAGAGCTGAGAGATTTGCTTTGCCATGTCTAATTGAATCAGATGTACTGCCAGTCAGTATTTTAGTGTGTTCCTTATTCTGCCACAAGCTTACTCTTCATTTTGATCCTTTAATTACTCTATGAGATATCTAAAGTTCATCAATAATGACTGATGTTCCACTTCTTTTTTATTTTTATAATAGAAAGTCGTGCAACAAACAACTCAAGGATGCCATTAATACAGAAGTAAATCTTTCTACTAAAGAGGAAGTGAAATACATACAGCTCTCAAGTAATAGACTAAGTGTAACCCAAAAGCCTGACTGAACATGTTAACTTAGTGAGAAAATAAACAAGATTATCTGCCTAGATCAAGCAAATTTTTACTTCTTAGCTGAATTTGCCATCTTTTCTACAGGAAAGGCCAGCTCCCAGAAGAAACCTGAGAAGAAAAAACCTTGTCTTGTGGTTGTGACAAACAAGTCTCAAAGCACAGCCGGGGAACCATGTGGCTGTCATGGCTTGTGGAAGCCAGGTTCTGGCAGTGTATTGGGTCTGGAGTTCACCCTTGGAGCCCTCCTTGCCCACAGCCTGGGTGGCACTCCCCAGCAGCCCAGGTGGCACTCCCCAGCAGCCCGGGTGGCACTCCCCAGCAGCCCGGGTGGCACTCCCCAGCAGCCCAGGTGGCACTCCCCAGCAGCCCAGGTGGCACTCCCCAATAGCTCAGGTGGCACTCCCCAGCAGCTCAGGTGGCACTCCCCAGCAGCCCGGGTGGCACTCCCCAGCAGCCCGGGTGGCACTCCCCAGCAGCCCGGGTGGCACTCCCCAGCAGCCCAGGTGGCACTCCCCAGCAGCCCAGGTGGCACTCCCCAATAGCTCAGGTGGCACTCCCCAGCAGCTCAGGTGGCACTCCCCAGCAGCCCGGGTGGCACTCCCCAGCAGCCCGGGTGGCACTCCCCAGCAGCCCGGGTGGCACTCCCCAGCAGCCCAGGTGGCACTCCCCAGCAGCCCAGGTGGCACTCCCCAATAGCTCAGGTGGCACTCCCCAGCAGCTCAGGTGGCACTCCCCAGCAGCCCGGGTGGCACTCCCCAGCAGCCCGGGTGGCACTCCCCAGCAGCCCGGGTGGCACTCCCCAGCAGCCCAGGTGGCACTCCCCAGCAGCCCAGGTGGCACTCCCCAATAGCTCAGGTGGCACTCCCCAGCAGCTCAGGTGGCACTCCCCAGCAGCCCGGGTGGCACTCCCCAGCAGCCCGGGTGGCACTCCCCAGCAGCCCGGGTGGCACTCCCCAGCAGCCCAGGTGGCACTCCCCAGCAGCCCAGGTGGCACTCCCCAATAGCTCAGGTGGCACTCCCCAGCAGCTCAGGTGGCACTCCCCAGCAGCCCGGGTGGCACTCCCCAGCAGCCCGGGTGGCACTCCCCAGCAGCCCAGCGAGCTCACACTTGGTGGCAATGTTCCTCTCCTGCACTCCCAGCGCGTTCTCGCTGTCGGCGCTCCGCAGGCGGCCCCGGGGGTCCAGGTACTGCAGGGCCAGGCCCAGGTTCTCCCCGTTGGTGCTCAAGGAACGACTGGAAGGCACCAAGGTGAAGAGATTCCCTTGGTGACGTCGTATCCTGGGGAATGTCCTCCGGCCTGGTGAAAAAGGAATGTGTTTAAATATTAAATAAATGCTTGCAAGCGGAAGGTAACAGCTGGGGGTTGAGCAGCAGGGAGAAGGGAGAGAAATCCCATGCTCTGCTCGGTTCTCATGGAGCAGAAATCTGCTGCCAAACAGAGGAGATGCAAAAATAAAACAGCTCGTGGAGCAGAATCTGCTGCCAGACAGACAAGATGTAAAAATGTAACAGCTCAAGGTTGGTGCTGCCTGAGTTCAGTACAGCTCTGGATCATTCCCAAAGAAGAAGGCACAGAACACTTTGTAATGCCCTCTGTGCTGTAAGATCTAAACTTACCTTCCAAAGGAAAAATCTGGTTTACAGGCTCTTGAGCACAAGCTCTGAGTTTTGTTAACAACTACATACAAAATAACTTTCTAGATAACGTGCCTGACTTGCAAATAAAAACCATAAACAAAGATTATGCCAACTTGCACCTCATGAAATTTTGAGAGATTAATTTCCATAAACCCATCTGATGAGCAGAGATGTAATTCTTTAAGTCCCTGCTATATTTAAAAGATCCAGAAGCAAGTCTGCAATGCAAATTAGCAAAGTATAATGAATCTCTGTGGTAGGAAACTACTTATATAAGGCCAAGTCTAACAACTACATCCACAATCCCCTACTCAGCCTGGATAACACCAGAAAGGACAAAGTAAACAAAGAATTATGAAGTAAACAAAAGAATTACAAACAACAACCACGAAAACGTGGCATCATGCACAGCAGCATCAACCTCAGCACTAGTTGCAAAGACCAGGGCACTTCCAGGCTCTCCAAATAGGAGGTTGCCATTGCCTCACCCTTTTTTTCCCAGCCTGGAATGGGAGATCTGAGGCCAACTCACCATCGTTGTAGTCCTTGTGCTGCATGGAGACGTTGTAGCGCCGAGGGTAGGTCCCACCTTTGCCTGCTTTGTCATAAATCTGATTCTCACGGTCTGGCAGGATGAGCAAAAACAAAAGTGAGGCTCCTTCAAAAAATGTTAACTTCTAATGACAGAATTTTCCTGTAACAGCAGGTTTTTAGGAAGAAGCAATAAATAACTTCATCGCTTTTCCATCAATGTAGCCCCAGTTCTTCTATTTATACAATCTCAGCAAGCAGGGAGGGCAGCCAGCCAAGAGCAGAAAATGTCTGGATCAAATAACCTTTGTACCAAAGACATACCTGAGAACTCCTGTCTATTATCAGGAAAGCTTTGTGCCCTTGACATCCGTGACTTCCGAAAAGAAGGACTATTAGAGAAAGAAGGCAAGAATAAGTTTTGCTGTTGTTTGGGGTAATTTTTTTGTTGTTTTATTTTTTAAATGAACAAGTAGAGCCTTGTCTAAAAGAGATTTAAATACCCTGCAGCCAGATGTTCTCAGAGGGGTGGCTCCACACAGGCTGCTCACTTCAGAACTTTGTGTTTATAACATAAAGCTACTGAAGCACCAGTTTGCTGGTCTGTGGTTGTGCCAGAAAATAACACAGCCTTAAGACATAGTTAATGCCCCTTAAGAAAGACAGTGGGATATAGGTAGGAAATAAGTTCTTATTTCCCTCCAAGAATTTGTATGAGACAGAAAACAGGATTTTATGTAAGTACAACTGGCATTTCCATCTGAGCATGCATGTTCTCACCAGTTTGTACATTTGTACCTGGCTGCTCACCTGTCCAAGGACTGGCAGCTTCCTGACACTGAGTTTTCAGCACTGCTTAGAGGGTCCAGCATCTGCAACACAGAAGAAACCACACAGCAATATCAGTGCAGTCAGCCCAGGAGAGGCTGTGCCAGAGGAGCAGAGCCCATGACTACTTGCCTGCAGGATGTCCAGCTGAGGAAGGGAGGCTAAGCCTATTTAAATGTACAATTTTCCTTTATCTCCCACAGAAATTAGGTTCATATAACATCTGAGGCACTGTTTTAGTTGTTGAAGGACTCTGCTGTGAAAAATGCAAGCTTTAGCAGCCTTGTGCTGCATTTTGATCCCAACCAGCTCCAGGAACAGTCTCTGCTGGTGCTGCTGCCTCCACCTGCAAGTCGCCCTTTGGCCTCACTTCCCACTTTTTTGAATGGAGAGCAGAGTTTCAAAAGCAAGAGGGTCACACAAACCTGGTAATAGGAAACCTCCTCACATGTGTGACAGCACCAAAACTGCTCAGTCAGAGGTGGAGGGGCAATGCCCACAACAGGGAACTGCTTCTGGCAGCCCAACAAAGGCTTTGAACTTACACAGCTACAATTTGAAGCTGTTCAAATGCACAAAGCAGCACTTTCAGAAACCTAGAATGGTTTGGGTTGGAAAGCACTTTAAGGGTCATCCAATTCCACTTCCTGCATGGGCAGGGACACCTTCCACTAGATCAGGTTGCTCTAAGGTTGCCCTTGGACACTTCAGGGATAGGGCAGCCACAACTTTCTGGACAACCTGTGCCTCACTACTTAAAGGTGTTGGGACACCACAGGCAGTATTGGGAAAGTATTTAGGAAAGGAAAAGAGGGCCCAGATGGTATTGTTGGGGTTTGTGTAGTGAATTAGGACTCGCTGATTTTAATTTCAGAAGGTTAAATAAGGTGTATTAAAAATTACTCGATAGTTCAGAGAACTGGGCTATTATCTGCTCAGCCCAGAGCACCGCAGCTGCTGCTTCTAGCTCTGTACAAGGAATTTTAGAATAGCTTACAAAATCTGAGATAGCAGCTCTTTACCTTATAGGTTGAAAGGAAGGAAACTTTTCATCTCCTATTATCAGGAGACAGGGTAGAGAAAACTATCTGTTTTTGAAACACAGCTCGGAGATTCGTTTATAGAATTTTGTACAGAGGAAAACGCTTTCCTATGGGAATAATAAGGCCTACATGCAGGGAAACTCAGAAAATGTTCAGCAACACAGATGGCAGCAGAATCCCTTCCCAGGCTGCTCCATACTCACGCACTGCTCGCTGGTCTCGGGGATGAACTCGCCCTCGCTGTGGATGCTGGTGTAGGAGCCCTGGCGCGCGATGCGCTGCTGCCGCTCGGGGACGTAGCCGGGCGGGGGAGAGCTCCTGCCCGTGTTCTGGGAGCCTGTGACAGGGACAGCACTCACACCCTGCACCCAGCAAACCCCCAGCTCCTCTCACAGCCAACCTCTATCCCCACAGAAATTCCAGAGTGAATGTGACACTCTGGACAGACATGCAGCCAGGAAAACCAAACTGTCTGCTGTACATCTGTCCCGATGGTTTAGATGCTACATGANGCGGGCGAGCTCCGGCCCGTGTTCTGGGAGCCTGTGACAGGGAATTGATCCCAACCAGCACTCACACCCTGCACCCAGCAAACCCCTGTCTCATCTCACAGCTAACCTCTATCCCCACAGAAATTCCAGAGTGAATGTGACACTCTGGACAGACATGCAGCCAGGAAAACCAGGAAAACCTCGCTGGGTGGGGGAGAGCTCCTGCCCGTGTTCTGGGAGCCTGTGACAGGGACAGCACTCACACCCTGCACCCAGCAAACCCCCAGCTCCTCTCACAGCCAACCTCTATCCCCACAGAAATTCCAGAGTGAATGTGACACTCTGGACAGACATGCAGCCAGGAAAACCAAACTGTCTGATGTACATCTGTCCCGATGGTTTAGATGCTACATGATTATTGCTGAAGCTCCTGACAAAGCAGTCATCTATTTCTAACCTCTTCTGCTCAACCTTCTGAGCAGAATTTCAGTTTAGTCATCTGTTAGTGGCACTACCTAAAGAGTTTCTCTTGTGCTACCTACTGAGAGAAACTTCACCCTCAGGGTTTGTTTTTTCCTTGCAGATCTCAAAGAAGATGAAACTTTAGACACAGGAAGGAAAAAAAAACCCCTTTTTGCAGTGACCTATCCACCTGCAGCTGCCACCAATTCCCACTGTGAGCTCCAAGAACTGCTGTGGTCCAGCCAATCTGCTCGAGGTCACACATGAAGTCAGAGGCAGCAGGTGGAGATCAGCTCTCAAGCTGTGCTCCTTAAAACACTGTCTTTAATTAACTGTGTGTACTCAGGTGCTAGGAAAGATGGGTAAAGATCAGCAAATATTCTCCCAAGGAAAATATTTTCTATAGAAGTTGTAAAAAAGAGAGAAGGCAAAGAGCTGGGAGATGTGAACTGAAAAGCAGAGCACTTCAGGGGGCTGAAAAGCAGAGCACACACCTTTCAGGGGGCTGCAGAAGGAAAATGAACAACGCTGGCATGGCTTAGAGAGCAAGGGGGGTGAACTACATGAAGAAAAAGGGATTAATAAAATCACAGGACCATTAAGGTTGGAGAAGACCTCCAAGATCACGAAGCCAAGATTGCCAAGTCCACAATCTATTGCTCAGAGCTACCAGAAAGAACTTGACCTTAATTCTGAAGAAAAAAAAAATAGATATTGGTTGAGTGAACTGTGTTTTCCAGTCACAGATCAGGAATAAGGGAAAATTCTGACTCCTTTTGCCTTCTTCAGCTTGCAGTTCATTCATTCAGCTGGTGTCCCAAGCAGCTCCCAGGGCTCAGGTGCCCTCTGGAGCTGTTTGGAGGGGTGGGATAAGCCCAGGAGCTGCCCCAGCCCTGGGAGCACTTTCACTCCTTCCGACAGATGCCACGGCCAGAGCGAGCCCAGGGCCTGCTGGCACTGGCCCAGCTGCTGTTGTGGAAAGGCCCCATCCCTGGGCAGGAAAAGGAAGTCGGCACTAAATCCATGTATATCAAAGGAAGTGAGTGGAAAAAACACAAGCCCTGCCAGAATGCTTAGTAACCTTTTTTTTTTTTTTTTTNTTTTGACCTTTTTTTTTTTTTTTTTTCTTTTAAATAAAAGTTGTCTTTACTTCCAAAGCTGTGAACTGGTGACAACAGGCTTGGGATGTTTGGAGCTCAGGACCCACACAGGTCCCTCTCCTGATTGCAAAAAGCTTTAGTTGAACACTGCTTTGGACCTTAGTTGCATGAGATGGTGTGAGTTGGAGAGTCTCTATGCCTGCAACACCAGGAAACAGGGCACATTCCTCTTCCAAACCAAAGACAGGAAAAGAGAAGGAAGAAGAAATTGATGCAAGACTGAGCTATTGCCAAATTACCAGCAGACCTCTGACAAGAGGTTCCAGTTCAAACTGGAACTCTTCTGGACCTCTTCATAATGTAAGAGTCTGGTACTCTGACATGTTCAAAAAATAAAACCAAAGGTTTCTTGACTGATGAATGACAAGCTATTCAGAAAGCTGGGATAAGAGCGAAGAGTGTGTAACTGGGATACAGAAGGGGCCCCTTATTACTATACAGTTTACCCATGACAGACACTCACTACAGTCTGTTGGCTTTGGCACCATTATCTGGATACCTCAGAACGTCAGTAAAGAGAAATATGTATATAGATATATTTTAAATCAAATAATTTTGGCATTCCATTTGTCTGTTATAGAAGAAACGTGGTGTTCAGACATGCATGGATACCACTTCTCAGGACCAAGGAATGTTGCTCTTTTTATGCATATTAACTTCAAACTAGGAAGAATAGGAGAAGTCTTTTTGTCCCCGTTTCAGTCACGTACTTCACAAGCTTTCAGTACTTCTTTGTTTGTTTGCTGCTTCATAAAAGCAAATTGTACAGAAGGGGATCAGCAAACTCTGCACAGGATACAAGCAGGTTTGTTAGACAAGTCCCACACTGAGAACCACTGCTCTAGTTCACAAGTCCTTCCCTCTGAGCTCACTCTCCCAGTTACTTCTGCTCAGAACACTGTGGATCCAACTCTGGTTTGGACTCCCCCAGGATGGAGACTGTTGTGGTTTAAGCTGATTTATTATTTATACTTTGCACTGCAAATACTGACCTAAAATCATGTAATAATTCTGCCTCAAGTTTACAGAGTTAATGAAACTGAAGCACTCCTTTGCTACAGTGAAGAATTTACAAACAAAACAACTCTGACAGTCCCAGCTCCTGGTACTGCCCTTCGTGACTTGCATCACCTGTCCTCAGGCATTAGCTCTGGCAAGCCCCAAAATAGCTGTTGTAACAAACAGAGCCATCCTCTGCTTCTGTTTCCAGCAAAATTTACCTTCTCTCATTCCTGAAGCAGAAATAGTTTACACAGAGCAGCATTTCAGGCTCTGGCCTTCACACTCTCACCTTCCTCCTGCACTTTCACTGCTCATGCACTTCACACCAAGGGGTCAAATCCTAAACCACAGACTTTTTTGGGGTTTTTTGGGCCCATAAATCCTTGAAGGTGTTTTACATGTTTTAGTTTTTCATATAAAGGTTAACAGGTTTGAGAATCGTTCAAGAACAGATTTGAATTGTGCTGCACGGTTACACAGTAGGTTGTAACACAGAAACTGGGAGAAATCAGACAAATCTGCCAGAGATGGAAGTCATAAAAACTACAGAAGTCTTACATGAACCTTTCCCCTAAACAGGAGTTCACTGAGCTAACAGAAACACAAAGAAATGAGACAAAGGTACATATTACTCTGATTTTTTTCATTATCTTTTGTGCACCTCTGATTTTGTCTTGTGCTCTACCCACCTGATAATTCTAGAAGTGAAAGTTTAGGCAACTCAGAATGTAGGACACTAGCTGGATATGCAATTCCTAGTAAAATGCTTGATTACAGGAGTCAGGACAGATTCCAAAGCCCGACATAAAAAAAATCAAATCTAGGTTACATGAACTGAAATTGCCAATCTAAATAAAAAGCTTAATAGACTCACATCAGCTTTCCAAATTTCTAACCACAATGGCTCTGGCTTTAGGACATCCCCTTTAGCAGCTCCTCAGCTGTTCCACAACTTAGCAAGGAACTTTGAAACATTCTACTGTAAACATATTAAGAGCTTTTGAAAATGAACTGCCTTGTCCCAGAATAACCTTTCAATTTCTCATGGCTCTCCTAAATGCTGTACCATAAACACTAGCACCCAAAAGATACATTTCAACAAACAAAGCCATACAGAAGTGGCAAAAATACTCACTGACAGACAGATGCCTGCTTCTGGGTTCTGGTTGCTGGTAGGGTGTGCTCACATCCCCCACAGATTGGGAAGTTTTAATCCTGACTTGCTTGGGTAGTCCAGAATGAGGTGAAGAACTGGTCTGCTGGGTGAAATGAAAAGAATAAAACCAAATAAAGTGAGATGAAGGAGCTCAAGCAGTCTGGCCACAGTTTCAAAAATATTATGTTTAGTACCACGAAAGCGCTGAGCAACAGTTCTGGAGTCTGAAATCTTATTAATTCAGAAAACACAAACAAAAAGGCAGCAAAAGAGCCAGGTTTACAATTATGGTGTATAACAGGAGTCAGAGAACTAGAACAAGTGCAGCTCAACTCAGGTGCAGGATTTGCAGGTCTAAGTGTCTGACACTACCAGGTACCTGTGAAACACCAGGGGCTCCTGGCACCCCCTGAGACCAGAACACAGAAGCAGCTACAATTTCCATCAGCCACCTTGGCCAGCAGAGATAAATTCTGAATCTTGCACTGTTTCAGAAGCAGTGACTGACTCCCCACAGCCTTTAAAAAGTAAATTCATAATTCAGACTAAGTAAAAATAAATTCTGGCGAGTTTAATAGCATCAACAGTCTGGAGATGCCAAGACAAATTTATTCATCCTTCCCCTGAATTTACATAGATATTATCTAATTAAAGATCATTTTTCCATAGAGCCCATCTCATTCAAAGCAGGAAGAGGAATGAGACATGTGAAACCTCTCCTAAGCCAATGAGATCCTGTGTTAAGCAGGGGCTCAATACCTGCAGACACTTTCAATTTTAACCTTGACCCAACACACCTAGTTTTACAAGAAGGTGTAATATTCCCTTCCTCTTGAGTTACAGAATTTATCTTATTTGAGAAGAACATAACCAAAGACACCTCAAGGAAATTAATTCTGACTTCTGAAAATTATTTGAATGTGACAGGCAAACATGCTGCAACAATTCAAATACTTTAATTCAATATTAAAGTACTGAATGATTGCTCATTTAATGAGTACATACACTTGAAAGCAGTAAGGAGAGAGCCTGATTTAAGTCACATAAACTCCAGCATGGGCAGGTCCATGGGAGCTGGATAAAGGGTGCAGAGGTCACCCTGTTGATGGACAGTCTGGCTTTGGTGTTCCAACTTCACCAGTTCTCCCCACTAGCTTGTAATCACAAAGAAAAGACTGGCAACAGGGGTGAGCTGATTGAGGAAAGAAATGAGTTGCAGAAAGAGGCATAAGAAAATTAATCTGAGTGCTCCTCACAGACACAGGCTCCTGGTACAAGGGACCCAGCTACTGCTGTAAAATCCATTTGCTTTCTGTAGATATTCGTGCTGAAGTCACCCCTCCATGCCCAGAAAAAGAAGAGCACAACCAAAACAAAATCTGCATCCTGTACTTCAGGAAAAATAATGCTTCCCGCTCCCTCAGTGGGATGAGATCATGCAGCCAAGAAACCTCCTTGAGGCTTGTGGGCTTTATCCCACAGAGGGCTCTCCTGTCAGGCAACTCAGAGCAGCAGAGGAAGCTGGAGGAGAGGGGGGGAAACAGTGGCACTTACTGAAGGCTTTGCTGTGTGCTTCTGCTTTGAGTAAAAGAGGAAAAAACAGCTAATAAAAGGACATCAGCAGTGGCTGTGGGCTGGCAAAGCTAGATGGTATCACTTGACATCTGGCTGCAGCCTGAAGGCACTGACATGAGCAGAGGCCTGGAAGGAGGATTGTCTGACTGTGTTGTACCAAAAGCTGAGGCCACCTTTTACAGGATGTTTCCTGACAACACAGAACTTTGGTCTGACTCCACCAGGTCAGATCAAAGACCTTCTTGCCAAGTATTGTCTACAGAACAGGCAGCAACAATTGCTCAGGGAAAGGGCACAGGACAAGGAACAGCATCATCCCCTCCTACACCTTCCCTGCCATTGGGAAAAGGGCTGTTAACATTCCTGAAGTTCTTTGTATTTCCATTACCATGGATTATCAAATTAAAAAACAGCAAAAAGTACATTTAAGTTATCATGACAGTGCCAACAATTACAGGTGTGATTATTTCAAGAGTTGAGCTCCCAGCCTGCAGAACTTGAATAGGATGAACATTCCAGATTGACAAGCTACAACCAACAGAGCAGCTTTTTGTGTCACACTCTCCAGGAGAATGTGGTAATTTGCAAATTAAATATCTAACATATTGAGGTCTTTGCTTTGAAAAGCTGCATGACCTTAATTCTGAAGAAAAAAAAAATAGATATTGGTTGAGTGAACTGTGTTTTCCAGTCACAGATCAGGAATAAGGGAAAATTCTGACTCCTTTTGCCTTCTTCAGCTTGCAGTTCATTCATTGTCCACAATGGGCTTGACTTAAAGATTTATTTCTCATACTATGATCTTGTCTGCTGAAAAAGCAAACTACACTGACACTCACTGCCACAGCCACCTGTGGTAGAGGAGAGTGAACCAAGAGACAACCCAATTCATCCTAGGTCTGAATACACCAGTATTAGCAAGGGCAACTGAGTCTCCACAGAGTCAGGCTGGACTCAATGCATTAGGGCTAGAGAGCTGAAAAATCACTGGAAGCTGTCCCCAGGCTTCTCACCCAGGCAGAAAAGTGCTAAAGGCTTTTCTTCAAGGACAGCCTGTACTCTAAAGGTAAAACAATTCCACGCACTTTCAACACTGTGCTATTAATAAAAGCTAATAAAACTTCTCTGCAAACCAAACTCATCAAGAGTTTTCTGCGTACAGCCACTGGGTATTTGATATAAAATGGCCTTCACATGACAACTGAAAAAGCTGCAATGTTTTAGCCCTCAAACAGCTGCTGAAGTCAGGGGAAAAAACCCAACACAAAAAGACACCTAGAGCTGAGCCAATGCAAAGAGGATCCACACACATTTGTGCCTGGGAAGAGTGATTTTAGAATCCCTGTCACACTCAGTTAATGCTGCCATCGTGCTTTAGAGTCTGAAGGGTAAACCCCTGGATTTTGCTGCAGTCCCAGGAGTTGTTACCTACATGGTTTCTGTCCTGGGACAGCAGGAGTATCCTCAGGCTTTTCACATTCGAGCTCCTGTCTAAGAGATCCACAGCTTTATCCAGGTCATCTTGGTTTTTCAAAGGGATAGAGAGCTGCCAAATAAAGAGCACGGGAAAAAATCATTAGAAAAGACAGAAAAAAAAAAAGTCTACTTCTACAATAGGTATTTAAACAAATGTTAGAAAAATACAGGATTCTGGTTGCACAGTTATTCCACAAATTTTCCTTGCAATACTGCCTTACTGTCCTTTTTTAATGAGGTTTTTCTCCCATGTCAGAGAAATGGCTGACTCTAATGCAAATTCCTCTAAAGCATCACCCACGAAAGTATTAATTGCTACCTGGATTTGCTGTTTGTGAAGAACAGAGACTTGTCAGCCCCTGACTCTCTGATGAGAAAATGGTCTCAGAATATTTATGGATCCAGAACTAATGATCAAGTGAAAATTTGGTTTCATGTAGAGTGTCCAAAGCAACACCAGAACAAGGAAACAAGATGCTGATGTTTGTACAACACCCACATCAGCCAGATTTATCAGGATCTGCACATTTGCCTTTGGATCAGGGATTCCACAATGGTTTGTATTAAAGGAAGACCTGAAAATGAAATTTCTGGGTACAGAATTTGTGCTGGGGCAAGGAGGTGCCATGCAGAGAGCACTGACAGCTCAGTACCTCGTTGTTCATGTAGTGGAGGTCCAGGGGCTGCCCAAAGGCTGTTTTCACTTTCTGCTGCACGTCTTCGTAGCGCACGGGACGGACAAACGGGATAATCCTGGGAGGAAAGAGAATCACTGACTCAGTCCAGAGACACACTTGATAATGCAATCAAATCACATGGCTTTTTGGACCATTAAAACCACATTTGAATGGTCTCCTTTCATCCTCAAGCAAGTAGTGAACTTTCAAATTTAAATTTATATGTATTATTTCAATAAGGAATTATTGATCTCTGGCCCATTTCCATACAGTTTGTCAAAATGCAATGTTCAGCTGGAGATTTCAAATAGAATCCCTTTGTCCCTGGGCAGAAAAGTATCCTTTTTTGAATAAATGTCTTTCACATAACAGGATACAAATGCCCTGTGCACCTTGGCTTAAAAAATACCACCTGCTCTGGCACAGATGAGATACTGCCACAAAGAGCTGGATTGTGAGCACCAATTAACAAACTTGTCACGAGGCAGAAATAACAGGATACAACAAGGTCTCCCCTGAGCCTACTCTTCTCCAGGCTAAACAATCCAAGATCCTCTTCACACATGAGCTATTATAATATCTGGTTATACCTCTGTCAATTGGAAGATTAGTGTTCTTTCCAATGCCATTTTTGCTAGTTAACTTTTAGAAAAAAAATCAGTTCCAACAAAAGAACTTCCAGGTTTTTTTATATCTATCTTCCTCCTATTTCTTTTGCTACATCAGCACACTACAAATGATCAAGGGACTGTCTGGACTTCCAAGTTACTGAGTGGACCATGGAAACTCAAGACTGTTCTTGCTTGTAGAGACAACTCAGCAAGACCCTGAATTATCTCACATGAGTTTTTGGGAAAGGGAGGGAGAGGAGCTTTCTGTAGGGGCCATAGATAGAAGCTGTGGCTGCCCCTGGATCCCTGGCAGTGCCCAAGGGCTTGGGCACTGGGACAAGCTTGGGCAAGATGGACAGGGCTTGGAGTAACCTGGGACAGTGGAAGGTGTCCAGGACATGGCAGGGGGTGGCACTGGGTCTTTGAGATCCCTTGCAATCCAAACCATCCTGGGATTCTGTGACTCTGTGCTCTGGAGAGAAGGTTTAATTTCCCAATCATCCATCCACACAGCTTCATCAGCCCTGGGTATCCTTCCAAGAGATGCAGCTTTTGTTTTAAATAACCCTTGTGTTAGCTGGCTTCCTCAGCCCCTTCCCATGAAGGGTTATCTTGCTACCAGACCTACAACATTCAGCTATTTGGAAATAATTGTCCTTGTTAAAAAGCAGCCCACAGTAACATTTTCTACATATTCCTAAGAAACCCATACATGAAATCACAGTACTCTGGCACCACACAAACCCAGTGTGGCTCTCAGTCCCTTACAAAGGCTCCCATTCTACACTCAATGCTTTCAAAAGCAGAGCTGTTCTCAGGTGCCACAAGTTTTATTAGTCTAAAAACTCTGTGCACTCCTCTAACACAAAATCCTGGACTGCAGGGTTTAAGGAGCCCATTCCTGCCTGACCACCTTAAATATTTGTGGTTAGATCTGGCAGCTCCTGTGAAACCAAGCGCACACACTGACATTCTGGTGCAAGCTCCCTGTCTGGAACTGCACACTGTGCTGGGAGCAGGGAATTCAGGCAAGCACAACTGCATAATTACACTGACACACAATCAACCTTTTCATTTTAGGAAAAAAAACCCAAAAAACCAGGAGAAAACCCTTCTGCCCCTCAGAATGCACCCAGCAGACAGGCAAGATGATAAGCCTGCGGTGACAGGATTTTGTTGAGTTCCCCTGTCTTGACACAGTGTGACAAGAAATTGTGACACGTCCCACTGTGTCTCTGCTGTCCCCACAAAGCCTCTGAGGGCTGAGCAGACCTGCCTGACAGAGAAGGAAGCAAATCCCAGAAAGAATTACCTGTAAAATTTCTCCCACAGCACAAAAAGTCACTGACAGAGTCAGAAATCACTTAGGATTTCAGTGAAAGAAACACTAAAGTTTTGAGGAAGAGTAGAAATTATTCTCCACAGCCTGCTTTGGCAACAAAGAACACTTCTGCTTTCCTAACAGAAACCCCAAAATCTGACAGAGGAGGAGCTTCAACAACTCAGCCAATAACCTCTGCTAGAATAGGCTGTGAGGATCACTACAGACAACTTGTCCTCCTGTACCACCGACATTAAATTTGCATTTTATCATGAAATCCTGAACTACTTCATGTTGGAGGTACTACCTGGCCTGGGAGAAACCAAAGGGTTCCCACAAAATGGCTGTGAAGATGGCACATGCGTTCATACTTACAACCCAATTAATATCTTCCAAAATCCAGACACTACAACCCAGCATCAAGATCATGTTCTCCCTCAGTGAGAGCAGACCCAGAGACCACAGACAAGCCTGGATTCTTCCTGAAGGTTCACACAGCCACCAGTCATTAAATGTTTCAAGAGTTCCTCTTGAACTGATGGCAAATAAGAGGCTTTTTGGGACCTACTTTGAAATATTTCAGCAATTTTATCCATTGCAAACAATGCTGTAAAAACTGAAACTGCTATTTCAGTTATTTCTGGTTTTTTCTTGTAAAAGAATGTCTTTGAAAACCAAATATCAGAGGAAATAACAAAGAAGCTTTTACACCAATGAAAAAAAAAAGAATCTCCCTTTTATCTATTGCTCAATCACAGCAGGGCAGTGATAATGACAGGGCATCCGGAAGTGAAAAACTAGAAAAGAATGACACTGATTTGATCAGCTTCATTTGGTTTCAGTTAAATGAAACAAAATGGGAAATATCTGAAATAAGACTTTCAGGCTGAACTTATTTCAGGCTGGCCAGCTTTTAAAAATGCTGCAGTTCACTTACAAATAAATGTTATGGAAATAAATCAGTGTTTTATGACACAGTGATCTCTAAAAATAACCAAGTTGTGTGTGACCTGTTTGCTATTGCCTCCACTGTGTGATTTCCATTCAGGAAAAAGGAAAGCAAAGCCAACAAAATATTTAAGCTAAATTACTGATGACTAAATTACTCTCCTAAGCAAAGAATCAAAGCACTGAAGGCCAACTTACCGTCTCTCCCCATTATGTTCAAACTTTATCCTGACATCATTCTGCAGGAGAAAGAACAAAAGGTGAGCTCACAATCAAACTCTGGCACACACAACAGCACACAAATGCACCTTATTATGATTTTAGTGTTTTAACTTTCTCCATGGAAGCTGAAGCAGACTGTGGAAACAAGTGGCTGGTACATGAACACAGCACGTGAGGAATGGAGAAACTGCTGAAGGAAAAAGAGAAGGAAAGGGGCAAAAACTAAGCTGTAATTTTTGTAAACTGACACTTAAACAGAGGACATTGAAATAAACTTTAAAAAAAATAATGTATCTTTAACACTGCATGGGAAAAATCTGAAATTCAGTCCTAACTGCTTATTAATTTGAAGTTAATTTTCTTTAAATATGCTCAAAGCATGCATGGCAAAAACCAGAGAGGAAATGTGCTACATTTTTTTATTCCTACTTATAGTTTTAAATTTGTATTCCTATTTCTTATTCTTTATTCTTAAGACATGGATTAAATCTCTGCTTTTGCAAAAATGCAGCCCCCAAAACTCAAGAGTTACAAACAGGCTGATTCTATGTCACCTTTTAAAGTTCTAAGGTTTCAGCAAAGGGGTCATCACCACCATCTGATAATTAAAAGCACTGACTGTGCCACCTGTGCAGTCACTGTAAACTCAGAAGGTGCTGGGTGGCATGGAAGAGTCAAACAAGCTGAACTTTCAACTCTGGACATCCAAGTTCAAATCCCAATTTAGGTCAGAAAGATAAAAATAAAAGGGAAAAAATCTGCTCTGATAAGACTCCATCATTTCTGCTGCACAATTTATGTGATTGGAATAGATTAAGCCATCTGTGAAAGCTGCAGACAATAGGCAATCATACATCTAGGAACTTCAAAAAAAAACGTGGCCAGGAAATGCTCTTTAGCTGGAGGAAGTTTCTGGCAGGCCCAGTGGTCAAGAATGCAGTTCAAAAGGACCCACAGAGTCCCTGGGAACACACAGAATTCCTGCAGCAGCTCTGGAGAGACAGCATGGAGCAGGGAAAATGACCTTCCCAATCCCAGCAAGGACCAGCTGCAGGTGGGTCATCACACACACCTTTAAAGAGTGTTTTCTTAGAGAAAGAAGAGAAAGAACTTAAGTCTAGAATTACTCCAAAATGAAACAAATTCTAGAGAACTCATTTGAATTGAGCAGTAAAGGAACAATGCAGCAAACAGCACAGGAATGACATCCTATAAAAGATGTCTAGCAGCCAACTCCTGATCAAAAAGCTGCTCTTAGGCATTGCATGAAGGAACAGTTGCTTGGTACCAGCATTTTCAGGGAAGTAAGGCTCTGGTTTTAACATTATACTACTTTAAGTAGCCCAGTCTAAAGGGATTAAACAGGACAGTTTGGATGAAATGGAATTCACACCATTTTTCAGATTAAATTTCTGACCTCAAGATGTGATTTAGGCCCTAAATCAGCCAAGTGACACAGCTCTCACCAGCTGAAATTAGACAACACTAAAGGATCCCCAGGGCTCTTTGGAAACCTCTCTTTAACTTGCTGGTACCTAAGCAAACTCCAACCATTTTCTCAACTCCACTGCTTGCTTTGAAAGCTGTAATTTAGTGTACAGGAAAAAGGGGATGGAATTTGGCATTTATTGCTTGATTTTTCCAAAAGGACCTGACACTGCCCATTCATGTCTACTTATCAAAGATCTAAGCAAAGGTGTTCAGAGTGATCTTGGTGTTCCTATTCCACAGAAAACCTAGAGGAGCTAAGCATCCAGTGCTTTCAGTTTCCCCTGAAAGCAGTGAACCCATCACTCCTTAAAGCAATTCACATGAACTGTCCTCAGAGATGATTAAAAAGGCAAATCCAAGTTTAGCACTTCAGTGTTCCAGTTCTGTGACGTGGTATCATAAATCACAATTACAGATTTTGATTTAAGGCATCTCTGAATTTCTGTTTCAAAGTGATTTGGAAAGGATTTTGTACTACTGCATCTATGGATTTGTCCAACACATTCAAGGAAATCCCAGATCCAGGTGAACAAGTAGATTATCAGCAAGAAAAGGATAAGGAAGACAGACATGAACTTCAAAGCCTGCTCCAAAAAGCTTAAACCTGTAACAGGAATAAAACTGAAAAGAGTTATTTTACTGACATGGGGAACTTCTCCTGTTCATGTCAGTCTTGCTGTCAGTAACTTGATTTAATTTTGAATGACAGTAATGGACAGTTTTTGACTAAAATTGTTGCTTTTGCTTTGAGCATTTCATTTAAATGACATTCAGCATCCCCAGACAAAGCTGCATTATTCTGTCCTTCCTTCTTACCAGAACATCAAGACCATCACTTTCTCCATGAAAAAGTCTGCAGGAATGTGGAGTGAATCTAACCTGCTAAAAGGAATTCCATACAGTCACTGCACACAACCTGAAGACGTATTTCTCATTTCTAATTGCTAATATGGAAATGAAGCCAGTTTTCTCACCGGAATTTTTTTTTCTTCCACTGCAGAGGCACACTGGTTCATTATTGCAGGGCTGCCCAAGAGGGGGGGACTGCTGGCATTGTGTTTTTTCTTTAAAAAAGAATAAAATCACTTTTAAAAAAATGGAAATGTGACTGTGAAATCAGAAAGCCACTTGCTGAATTATTTAGCTGAGCAGACCAAACCCCATACAAAATACATATGGGGAGGATGCAGTATACTAAGATGTTGCAAATTATCAAATACATGTATATACATATATACATACATGTATAATGTAATATATATTAAATATTTTATTAAAGTATATAAATGTATAGCATATACAATGCATAATATATTGTTTATATGATATTATATTCATTAATCTTATATAAAATTATAAGAAGCAGAAAAGGTACCACATTTTTCACAGCCTGAGCAGGATGAAGGAGCTAATTCACATCTGATGCTTTGGCTGTTGGAAGCACAGGACAGAGCCAAGGCAGCAGATCCTCTGTCTACCTGCTCTGTCCCTTCTGTCCCCAGGTCACCAGTTCAGGTATTCACTAACTGGCCCATTACCTGTTTGTTGGAGTGAGCAGTGTCTTTGTTCTTCATGGTGTCATAGCCAGGCAGCCGGTGACGCCTGCCCATCTGGAGTGCCACCAGGTCCTTCATGATGGACTTCAAGGCCTCTTGTTCATCTGTGATGCACAAGAATTTCAGGAGTAAGTTGTCTGGGTGAGCACCAACCATGTCATTTCTCCACCTCTGACACTTCTACACTGGTTTTCTGCTGGCTCACAGAACAACAATCCTTTTCAGGACCTTTGCAAATACACTGTGATTTAATTTAGCCATAAAAAAGCCCAAACTTAACTGAATATCATGACATAATAAATTGACAGATAAATGTTAAGTCACTTGTCCAACATCATAGAAGGATCTGGCCAGAGTACAGATGAGAATGAATATCCTCAGCCCCTAATTCTGTTCAAAAGTCTTCACAACAAACAGTAAAACCTGGACAGATTTGCTAGACCATTACAGGTCATTTAGGAAGGGCAAACTGACGTGCTTCTGCCAAGGAAAACCTGGTACAAGTCTGTTCTTTCCCATTTTATATCCTGTTAACTCTGAATTCTTGCTTGCTACTGGAACAAACCACAGCTAGTAGAAAGAGAAATGAAAATCTGAACAAAGATTCATCTTGGAGTATCTGTGAACACAAATCCACTTGCACTGATTGCCCCAACACGTTCCTTTCTTCCCTCAGAACAAGCTGATGGAATAAAATTCAAACCATTTAATGAGATTTCAAGATCTGCTGAACAGGTTCAAGTTGTCCAGCACTAAGAACACTGTCTGCTGGCAAAGTACAATGCAGCAGGTTCAATTCAAGGCTTCTTGCCTTGCAGCAATATAAAAACACACACTGAGTTTTTATTGTATGTTCCACTAAGAATTACTTTCTGAAGATTCCTGATGTAACCAATTTAAAACATTCTCTCCCATTGCCTGTTAGTTTTGAGAAGTGATATTCAGCAGAACTTTGTGTTTAGAGAAAAAAAACAAAGGTGTAAAAGGAGAGAAATGCACAGTAGCTGGTGATGGATGGTAGATGAAGGCCTAAAAGCTATGGAAATGAATCCTCTACTTGAGCAAAGATAACAACCCTAAATTCCTTGATATTGCAAAAGGTAAAGGAAGCTGCCAAGTGGAGTTTTGTCCAAAATGGGACTGCACTGGGCACTTGGCTCCCAGGCACTGTGCCACAGCTAACAAAGCAGCACCTCATGCTGTCACCCTGCTCCTGGCACACTCCTGCCCTCTGTGCTGCCTGGCTGCTGTCTCACATATCAACACCCAAAAAGGTTTTAGGGATAAAGTGTTGTTTCCTTGGCAAATAATACACTCAGTTAAATCCTTCCTGATATTAAGGAATTACTCAGGCACAGAATTTGAAGCAATGATTTGATCAGCTCTGGATATGCCCAGGAGAATCTGCCCTTTCTAGAAGAGTTTGGGACGACCTGAACCCTAGTTTTGAATGTAAAGCTTTTTTTTTTTTTTAATAATTGGGACTTTTGGAAGTGATGTGAACCAGAAGAGGTTATCACAGCCCTACTCCCATGATGGTGTGTCAGGTGTGCAGTGCCTGATACACACAATTCCTCCTTTCATCCCTCACTGCGTCACTTTGAGGAGCTTGAATTGAAACGAGCATTTTTGAAGCTGATTTGTAAATAACTGAAACTCAATTTTAAGAATCCACCGTGGCTACACACTTGTCCCTGATCCATGGCACTGGGTAATCACTTGTGTCCTGGCTTGTAAAATAAGCATGTATTCTATTTGCCATCTGTTGGAGGTGGGGCAGGTATCTTCTGTTAGTTGGGCAGTTTTCTTATCTCTTCCAAGAACAATCTTTCCCTCCAGGGAGATATCTTCTGTTAATGGGCCATTGAACCTCACTGCAGGACTGACAAAATTCCATCATCCCATTGTGAGATGCTCTGCCCAGAGGGAGGAGCCAAGCATTCCTACCTGCATAAAATCAGCATTTTCTGGGACACCAGAGCAGCTTCTTCTCTGCTGGATTCCCAGAGGAAGACCGGGCCCATCTACTCTATCACCAGACCTTCAGAGAAAACCCCACCCTTGTACAGGATCCCTGCTTCAGCAGAACTTCATCTGCCACTCCAGGAGGAGCAGCCACCATTTAACTGGACTGTTCCCAACACCCTGACTCCTCAGGGTGTCAGGTCATATTCTGACTCTGTCAACAGTTTTGTTTGTACTAATTACATTTGTATTTTTCAGCTTTGCCTAGTAAAAGACTGTTATTCCTATTCCCATATCTTTGCCTGAGAGCCTTTTAATTTCAAAATTGGGGTAATTTGGAGGGAGGGGGTTTACCTTTTCCATTTCATGGGAGGCTCTTGTGTTCTTTAACAGACTCCTGTCTTTTCAAACCGAGACAACTTGCATTTGGAAGAATTGTCCTGGGAACAGCTGCTGAACATCAAATGATGGACTGACTCACACCAGCACTCCTCTGTGAAAGGGACTCAGTGGGGCTGTTTGTTTCTGCAATTCCATGTCGTGCATTTGTTCACCAGTCTCTCCAAAGCAGTTAGCTTATGTTTTATGCAGAAGACTGGCTTCATAATTAATCAATGTCTGAATAACAAACCAGATTTTCGCAATGCTTAAAGATGACAGATGTGGGACACATATGGCTTGTAAAGCACACAGGGAGTGAATCCTGCTAGAAGCTAAAAGCAAAAGGGGAAAAATACACCTCTTTGAAAGGAGGGAACATCTGAAGAAGGCCCAGTCAGAACAGAAGTCACACTAGGATTATCTTTGCTAAAACAAATAGTTTCTGCCCAGGTCTGTTTTAGCTTTCACAGGATCCCAAAATGGTTTGGGTTGGAAGGGATCTCAAATCCCATCCAGTGCCACCCCTGCCATGGGCAGCGACACCTTCCACTGTCCCAGGCTGCTCCAAGCCCTGTCCAACCTGACCTTGGGCACTGCCAGGGATCCAGGGGCAGCCACAGCTGCTCTGGGCACCTGTGCCAGGGCCTGACCACCCTCACAGGGAGGAATTTCTTCCAATATGCCATCTACCCCTGCCCCCTGGCAGTGGGAAGTCATTCCCTGTGTCCTGTCCATGCAGGCCCTTGGAAAGTCTCTCTCCATCTCTCTTGCAGGCCCTTTTCAGGTACTGGAAGGTGAGTCCTAACCTGGTCCTGAGAGCACCCGACATCTGAGATACACCCACTGTGCACCTCAGAATGTTATACCAAAAAACAGAAACATCAAGCCTAGACCAGATCATGAAAGGGAATGAAAAGAAATCTCCCAATGCAGAAGGCACAGGCAGAAGGTGTTAATTACAGAAAAAATCTTAAAAAAGGAACGCAGAGCAGAGAATATAAAAAAATCCCAATCAAAACCCACCAAATCTCTGCTGTCCAAGACAAGCCAAGTGAGACAATAACCACATTGTGGCAGTGGAGAAGGGAGAGCACTTCTTGACATTCCAACTGCATGTAAAAGAAGCAAGGGGTGTAAGTAACACAACCAAAGCAAGAGGCTGCTTTTTGAGAAGCACATCAGCCAAAGGAAATAAGTGCTGGGATCTATCTCAGCACTAAGTAACCCCTTGTGGGATGAAAATGGGAAGAAACAGCTGTGAATGAAGCTAAAGTTCCAGGTAGGCAATGGCACAACTTTTTCTTTTTTTTTTTTTTTAAAAAGTCTGCAACTTTACAGTTGAACATTTAACCTTTTAACTTTACTGGAATGTCTCCAATTTACTGGTATTCTTTAATTTTGATGGTATTAAGAACAGCCTTGGAATCACCTGGCAGACAAAGGCTGAAACCTGTGCACAACAAAATACTGTAACCCATGGCCTGGAACATCCCTGAGGTTCCTACCACCCAAAACACTCAGGGAAGAGCTGGGATAAAAGTTTTCCACTACAGTGCAGTTTGGGTTTGGCCAGATACCAGGAGGATGAAGAAGAGCTTGTCTTGGCAGAGCTCCTTTGGGCAAGAAGCAAACGAGCTATAAAAGCAGTTTATAACTGAGGGCTCATGACAAGGAATCAAGTCCATCAAAGAATGTATCTGGGAGTAAGAATTCTCCTCTGAACAGCATCATCACTGGAAAACAAAGACCAGTGGTTGCAATGGCTGGCTACAGGTGTCTGATCCCAGGTTCCAGGCTGTGTGGAGCCAGCAGTCACTCACTTGTGGCACAGAGGACACATCCAGCCAACTCTGTGTTCTTTATTACAGACTGTAGCTTGGCTATGAAGAGAATTTATTTATTAGCTGAAGCAACTTGTGAATTTACAACACAAACTCTGAAGGGCAGCATCTGGCAAACACTAGAGCTCAATGCTCTCAGGCACAGGGTGGGATTGTTGGGGTGTTCTGAGCAGGACCAGGAGTTGGACTCCACCATCCCTCTGGGTCCCTTCCCACTCAGGATATTCTACAAACCCCAGTTAGTGCCTGCAAGGTCTGTATCTCACTCACTGTGGTCATTCTGACACTGAAATATTATTTATCTTCATAAAACAGGAACAGTTATTGTTCTAAGAAAGGGGTAGGAACAACTTCAGCCGAGTTTGAATCTTATTATACATTTTTAGTAGTCTTACACTGAGCTATTGGCTCCCTACTATTAAACCATACATCCTGTAATTCATCCCTGTGTTGATGAGGTAGGACATGACAGAGTATTTATCTCTTAAAAGTATAAAACAAAGTCAAATATTGATCTGAGCTTGTGTAGGGAAAATTTGTATCTGGTGAGGACAGCACTGTGATGGATTTAATGCTGAGGAGCATGAATACTTCTTTATTTCCATCCAAACAGAGGATTCCCATAGACTGACTTGGAGAAGCACGTGGAGCAGCATTACATTAATCACACAATGCAGAAGCTGCTACAAATGAAAAGGAAGCAATTTTTGGAGCACTGAGAGACCCTGTTTTGCCTGGTCTCCAGTAGGTCTGGGAAACACAGTTCTGCTTTGTGAGGGAAAGATGTTGTCCAGGAAATGCTTTTCATGTTTTAAAAACTACACTCCAGGATTTTTATAACTCCGATAAAAGCGAACTGCTGCTCACAGAGAAAGTTCTTCCTCTCCACAAAGCATTTACTTCAACCAATCCGTGGTTTCTTACAGGTCTGAACAAGTCAGAGATGGAAACAGTTTAGGGGGGAAAAAAAAATCACAAAGTTAGAAGAGCTAAAGTATCTGCACATGGATAAAAACAGGAAGTCTGTGAACCCCCCTAACCCAGGATCATGTTTTATATGGTGTCACAGTGGGACACATGATGCCACACTGGTTTAAAAGAGAAAGAAATGAACACATCTGTGTATTTGTTATCTACCACCACAACAGCAAAGCTGGTTTGGGTGAGTGGCTGGCAGATCCAGGGGCAATGAGGAAATTTTAGACAAACTGTGTCTGAAAAAAGCCTTGCAAAGAGTTTCCAGTCCTTTGCTGTGGGCAGTTTTACCAAAATGCTGCTGTGCACAAGCTTTAGGAAATCACAAATGTCCTGGTTTGTAGAGTGAGAGGAAAAATCAGGGTCCCTCTTTTATTCCCATGTTCAAGAGTGGGATTTGGGATCTGAGCCCAGGCTAACCTGCAGGCTCGGCCTGTCACTGGGTGCGTGTGAGCCAAGGGAAGGAAGTGACACAGGCAGGAAAAGGGACCGAGGGAAGGCTGCAGGGAGCAGGGCCTGCACACCCCAAACCCTGCACAGCTCACAGCCACACATCCCCGTGTGCCAGCCTGCCAAGGAGGGAAATAAACCTCAGGAATTGTCCTGGCTGTGCAGCCCCTGCTGAACCACTGGAGCTCCTGCAAGCTCTGGCATCAACCACTCCACGTGTCCTTCAGGTGGGTTATGGATCACCAGATTAAAGAAAATCAGAGCGTGACATACAGACCATTATCCATTATTAATCAGATTATTCCATCACAGTTGCTGAATGAATTTAGGTTGTTCCCATTACAAAGGGAAAATCTGCTTGCAGCTGTGCCACGATACACACAATGTCCATGAAATTGTGTTTTTTCATTCTGCACTCATGTGTTTACAAACACAGGTTCAACTGCCATTGGAAAACACTTCCATGGATATCCAACTTCCTACTTCTAAACCATTTTAGGTTTATGAACCACCCTGCTCCTTTGAACAGAGTGGATTACAGTATTCCTCTCTTTGTAGCAGAGAAATCTAGTGATGGATTTGCATGAATTTGTTGTATTTACCAAATCAAAACAGAGTAAAGAGATATTGAAGTAGTTGTAGAATAACATCTGCAACGTTTTTTGAATTTAAAGTATAAAAGCTAATTATGCATATAGACTAAATGAAGGAGAGTCTTGGAAAACTAAACTTGGTTGTAGGGAAAAAACATTTAAGCTGTAGCTCATGAAGCCATGGAACTCCAGACGTAGAACAGCAGGAATTTCCTTGCCAATATGAAAATATCAGTAAGTTCTGGTTTAGAGCAATTAAAAGTTTAATTCTGGCACCTCTCCTTAAGCTGCACGGGAATTAGGAAGCACAAGACCCCCTCCACAAGCAGTTCTTTATGCAGGACATTCAGTCCAAATCCAAATTAATTTGATTCAATCAATTTCAGTCGTGGCAACTCCACAAAACAACGTTTTCCTCTCGAAAAAGAGTTCTTCCAACTCCTTTGCTTGTTTTTACATGTTGCTGTCTGGGCTAAGAACGGCAAATGAGAACTCGGGGGCAGCTCCATAAAGGAAGATCTATTTTGACGGACTCCCAAGCTGCACTTAACACCAAAAATTCCTCCAATTGAGCTGGAGCACAACAATTCCCGTCTCAACAAGAGCCAAGTTCTCCTGGAGGCTGAACGAGCCCCCCGAGCCCAGCCCGACCCGCCGATCGCCAAGTTCACCAA